>VZQC01009912.1:89905-108125 GCA_009823505.1 Rhizomys pruinosus
CCTCTGTTCAGTTCTTTGCTCCATCTATTGAGTGGGTCATTTGTTTTCTTTTTTCTTTGTTTTTTGCGTAGTTTATATATTCTGGAAATCAATGCTTTCTCAGATGTCTCTGTGGTGAAGGTTTCCTCCCACTCTGTGGGATTTCTCTTCACTTCCTTGATTGTTTCTTTTGATGTACTGAAGCTTTTGAGTTTAATGAGGTCCAATTTGTCAACTGTTGACCTTAATTCTTGTGCAGCTGCTGTCTGATTTAGGAAGTCTTTTCCTAAGCCTATGTCTTGTAGTCTGCTGCCACCTTTTTCTTCTATCCCCTTCAGAGTTTGGGGTTTCACATTGAGGTCTTTAGTCCATCTGGAATTGACTTTTGTACTGGGCAATACGTAGGGGTTTAATTTCATTCTTTTACAAGTGATGATCAAGTTTTGCCAACACCACTTGCTGAAGATGGTGTCTTTTCTCCATTGTGTATTCTTGGCCCCCTTGTCAAATATGACATAGCTGAAATTGTATGTGCTCAAGTTTGGATCTTCAATTTTGTTCCATTGGTCAACAGGCTGCTTTTATGACTAAAGTCCTGTAGTATAGTTTGAAGTCTTGTATAGAGATCCCCCCATATATTGTTCTTTTCACTCAGGGTTGTTTTGGCTATTTGGGGTCTTTCGTTTTTCCAAATGAAATTAAGGACTTTTTTTTGCAAGCCCATGAAGAAACTCTTGTGGATTTTAATTTGGATTGCATTAACTCTATACAAGAATTTGTGTAGAGTGGACATTTTTATTATATTAATTTTCCCAATCCATGAGCATGGAAGGTTTTTCCATCTTCTGATGTATTCATAAATTTCTTTCTTCAGTGTTTTAAAATTTTTGTTGTAGAGATCTTTGGTGTCTTTGGTTAGGTTTGTTCCTAGGAATTTTATTGTTTTTGAGGCTATTGTGTATGGGAAGGTCTCCTTGTATTCCTTCTTCATTTGCTTGTTGTTGGTGTAAAGAAAGACAACTGATTATTTTTAGGTTAATTTTGTATCCTGCCGATTTGCTGAAGCTGTTAATCATTTCTAGGAGTTTTCTGCTGGAGTTTTTAGCATCCCTTAAGTAAACAAACATATCATCAGCAAAAAAGGGTATCTTGACTTCCTCTTTTCCAATTAGTACTCCTTTAGTTTCCTTTTCTTGCCTTATTGCCCCAGTAAGTGATTCAAGCACTATATTGAAGAGGAGTGGTGACAGGAGACAGCCTTGCCAAGTTCCTACCTTTAAAGGGAATGCTTCTGTCATTTCCCCATTTAGGATGATATTGGCTGTGGGTTTCCTGTATATGGCTTTGATTACATTGAGGAATGATCCCTCCAATCCAATTCCCTCTAGGACTTTAAGCATGAAGGGATGCTGGATTTTGTCAAAGGCTTTTTCTGCATCAATTGAGATGATGGTGTGATTTTTGTATTTCAGTCCATTTATATACTTGTTGATATTTATTTATTTTCGTATGTTGAACCTTCTTTGAATCTCTGGTATGAATCCTACTTGGTATTGATGGATGATCTTCTTGATCTGGGTCTGTACTCGATTTGCCAGTATCCTGTTTAGAATTTTGGCATCTGGGTTCATTAGGGAGATGGGTCTATACTTCTCCTTTTTAGTTGTATCTTTGCCTGGTTTTGGTAATAGAGTGATGCTGGCTTCATAGAAGGAATTTGGAGAACTCTTTCTGTTTGTATCCTTCTAAACAATTTCAGTAATAATGGTTGTAAATCTTTTTGAAATGTTTTATAGAATTCTGCCATGAAACTGTCTGGGCATGGGCTTTTATTAGTTGAGAGGTTTCTTATTACATCTTCAATTTCTTCATATATTATGGGTGTGTTTAAGCTGTCAATCTCTTCTTGGTTGAGCTTTCGTGATGTCCAGGATTTCAGATATTCATCCATTTCTTCTAGGTTTTCAAACTTGGTAGAGTATAGGTTTTAGAAGTATTCCTGTATGATTTTCTGGTTCTTTTCATTGTCTGTTGTGTTATTTCCCTTTTCATCATGGATTGTATTGATTTGGAGTTGTTACTTCTTTCTTTTGGTTAACTGGGCTAGAGTTCTGTCTATCTTCTTTATTCTTTCAAAGAACCAACTTTTGGATTAATCAATTTTTTGTATTGTTTTCTTTGTTACTATTTCATTGATTTCTGCTCTGAATTTTGCTGGGTGTATTACTCCGGGTTGGCATGTAAAGCACTGGGAATACTTTGGTCTACATTCTTCTGGCTTTCATAGTTTGCAGTTAGAAGTCTGCTTTACCTCTGATGTTTTTCTCTTGTGGCTTTCAGAATGTTGTCTTTGTTTTGAGTATCTAGCGTTTTAAAAATTAAATGGTCTAATTAAATGGTGTGGGGAATTTCTTCTTAGGTCTTGTCTATTTGGTGTTCCATGTGCTTCTTTATATGGGTTGATTTGTGTGTGTTTTTTTTTCAGTTTGGGGAAATTTTTTTCTATTATCCTGTTGAAGATCTAATTAATAGGGTTGTCTTGGGATTCTTCTCCTTCCTCTATCTCTATGATGCAGAGGTTTGGTCTTCTGATAGTGTCTCGTATTTCTCGTGTTTTTTTTTTTTAATTTTTTCATAATCTTTACTTGAGCATTCTAATTGCTCTGTGTTATCCTGCAGTTCTTACATTCTTTATTTCTGCATCTTCCATTCTTCTTCTGAGGCTTTTCCCCATCTTTTCTGGTTGATTCAATGAATGGTCGATTTCGTTTTTCATTTCATCCTTTGAATTCTGTAGTATTTCCATTTCCTTCTGGAGCCTGTCATTCTTATCCTGTTCCTGCTTGGTTCATTGGTCAGTTTCTGACCAATTTTTTCATTTCGGCCCGGGATCTTTTCAGCATTTCTACTACCTTCCAGAGTTTATCATTATCTCTCTTTAGTTCTTTCCAACATTTGTCATTATCTCCCTTTATGTCCTTTTTGTGTTTTTCACTTTCTCCACCCAGATTAACCATGGTTTGTGGTGACCATGGGAGGGAAAGACCCCAGTGTGGAGCACAAGGGCAAAATTGATGGTTGTTTGGGATTGTTNAGTGACAACTCTGGAAAGAGGTGGAAAGAGATTTAGGACATGTGTGGCACAGTGTGGGAACTTGGGTGGGGTGGAGGGTGTGTAAAAGGAAGTGACTCTTGATTCGATTGAGAAATGATGTGTGACATATTGAAAAAGTTTAATAACAATAAAATAAAAATAAATTTAAAAAAACAACAAAAATTAATATTACTTTTAGGCTGGGTGTGGTGGTGCATGCCTTTAATTCCAGAACTCCAGAGGTAGAGGCAGAGGCGGGTGGATCTCTGTGAGTTCAAGGCCAGCCTCGACTACATAGTGAGCTCCAGGCCAGCTGGGACTAAAGGGATACCCTGTCAAAGGCAAAAAAGGAAAGAATATAACTTCTAGGGGCTGAAGTGGTGGCTCAGCAGTTAAGAGCACTGACTAAGACCCAGGTACTTTTCCCAGCACCCACATGGTTGCTAAGAACCATATTTAACTCCAGTTCCAGGGGAATCTGACATGCTCTTCTGACCTTTAAGCCATGGCACGACACAGACGCACATACCTACATGCTGACGGTACACTGATACACATAAAGTAAAAAAATAAAAAAGTAAAAGACTACAGAACTAGATAGAACTATCTTATTGATACATTTCTTTCCTTACTATGAGTTCCCCTGGTTGGTCTTGACAAAAATCACACACTTAAATTCTGCTCGTTCAATATTGACTGAGGAGGCTGATGTTTCTATGATCTAAAATTCATGTAAATTCTTCTTAACATTGAAGATAAAGAGACACAGATTAGATTATGACTAATTTCTTTTTTTCTATTACTTCTTTATTTTTTTTCATTTTTTAACATTAAGTAATAATTTATGAATACAAGCATCCTTCACGTAAAACCAATTTGCAAGTAGTTGTGGCCAAACACACACACCCCAAGGGTCGCACCATCCACCTGGGGGGGGGCTTGTATGTTCAAACAAGTTGATCAAATAAGTGTCCAGACTGTATTGCTGTAGTTTCACCATTCACACCAATCACAGCCCTTACATTCTATCACACCCCCTCTTCCGCAGATTGTTCCCTGGCTTAGAAAAGGGGTACAGGTGGATGAGAAGCAAAACAGTCTAATTTCTCTGGAGCTGTTGTTTTGGAGTCTGGTCAATTCTGGCTGTTTCCTTTCATGGGCTGACGGTTTGTCCAGGAAAAGTCTTTCAATCTTACTAATGAAGCACAATCAATTAGATATATAGGTATTTAAACACTACTAATTGTTATGGTAGGTTACTTTGGTATAGACATAGATGTTTGGATGGTATGTTAATCCATGAATTACATTTTTCTGTTAAATATGACAGGGTCTTACTCTGTCTTATATAATCTCCTAGCCACTAGAGGATGTAAGTTTGTGGCATCAGCTGTGGGTTATTCCTCCAAGGAGAGTGCTAATAGCCAATTAGATTTGGGATATACAGGCATATGGCTGCCACTGCTGCACAGTATTTCCAGGCAGGTGAAGTGTAGCTGGTGCTGACAGAGGGGTCTTGCTTGACTCAAGGTGACCTATATTTGCTTTACTGGTTTAGTGGCCTTGGGTAACACTCTTTGGTAGTCCAGAGACCCACTGTAAACTTGCAAAGCGGTCTTAATACATCTTTCCCATGCTTATATCACGTCTTCGAAAGCAGGGCCTTATCACCTCTTTTCTTGTAGGTATCCCAGTTTATAGGCAAGAAGCCTTTGTCTTTTTTTTTGGGGGGGGGCGGCTTGGATCCCCTGGGCAACATCTCCCTGGTAGAATAATCCATTGCTGGTATCAGAGCTCTCCTGTATTAATATATGTTGATTAAGTGCATAGTTTAAGGAGATTTTAGGATTATATTTGGTTCTGAATAGAGAATAATCCTTTTCACAGTTCCTATGTCTATTAGTCAATTAAAGAAGGCAGTTTTACTAGTTTTATAAGAGACTACCTCTATAACAGTTGGCTCCAATTTACAGTTAGAGAATGACCACATCCTTATCGTATTTCTCCTTGTTCTATGGAGGGGAGAAAGAAAGTCTCTCGTGTTAAAACTTTGTGGCACCTAGAAGGTAAGTTTTGTTAGGACTCATAAATAGTTGTTACAAGTAGGATTCACAGAGGGGCTGGAGAGATGGCCTAGCGGTTAAGAGCACCGACCGCTCTTACAGAGGACCCGGGTTCGATCCCCAGCACCCACATGGAGGCCAAGAACCGTCCGAAACTCCAATTCCAGGAGAACTCCAGTTCCAGGGGAATCCGACACCCTCTTCTGACCTCCGCGGCATTGCACGACACAGGTGCACAAACCTGCATGCAGACAGTACATTCATACACATACAGAAATAAATAAAATTAAAAAAAAAAAAACAAGTAGGATTCACAGAGGGGTCTTATGTCTGCAGCAGTCTGAGGCTTTTCTTCCTTTCAATGTTCAGATGGGCCAACCTTTCTGCTGGCACTTCCTGGTACATCCTACAAAATGCAAAGCTGTTTTTTTTCTTTCTCAGCCATTAAGTTCGTGATATTTTGACCTGTTGGAACATACAAATCTTTTCCCATAGTTAGTTTTAAGATTTGAATTGCAAAGTTTTTGACAAAAAGTTTTCATATATATATCTGTATCCCCCCTTTTTATTTTAGGTTTTTGATTTTTGACCCATGAGTCTCAAAAGGGACTGCCCTTTTATTTTATTTATTTTATTGTTGTTCTTTTAATATGCATCCCTCTTCACAAGAAATATTTATAACTGGGTTATTGGCACTAGCATCCACAGATGAGGGATACCATTCCTCATTTGTTTTTCTAGGACTGTGTTACTTCACTTAAGATAATATCTTCTAACTCCATCCATTCACCTGCAAAGTTCATGATGTTGTCTTTCTTTACTGCTGCCCAGAACTCCATTGTGTAAATATACCACATTTTCTCTATCCACTGGTCAGTTGAGGGGCATTTGGTTTGGTTCCAGCTTTTTGCTATTGTGAAAAGAGCTGCAATAAATATAACTGTGCATGTATTTCTGCAGTAAGATGAGTCTTGCGGGTATATACCCAGGAGTGGTATGACTGGGTCAAATGGCAAGCTCATTTTGAGTCTTCCAAGGGTTCTCCACACTGCTTTCCATAGTGGCTGTACAGGTTTACATTCCCACCAGCAATGGAAGAGTGTTCCCCTTTCCCTACAACCTCTCCAGCAATTGATATCGTTTGTTTTCTTGATCCTGGCCAGTCTTGTTGGAGTGAGAAGGTATCTTAGGGTGGTCTTAATTTGCATTTCCCTAATTATTAGTGGTGTTGAACAGTTTTTCAGATGTTTCTCAGCCATCTCTATTTTCTCCTCTGTGAAGTCTCTATTCAGTTCCTTGCTCCATCTTTTGAGTGATTCATTTTTTCTTTCTTCTTTGTTTTTTGAGTAGCTTGTATACTCTGGAAATTATAGCTTTGTCAGATGTATCTTCAGTGAAGGTTTCCTCCCACTCTTTGGGTTTTCTCTTCACTTCCTTTATTGTTTCTTTTGATGTAGAAAAGCTTTTGAGTTTAATGAGATCCCATATGACAATTGTTGATGTTATTTCTCGTGCGTTTAGGGTTTGTTTGTTGTTGTCTCTCAAGTATTTTTAGCTGTAGTGTTAGATCATTCACTTGTGTTCTTTCTGGTTTTTTTGTTTGTTTGTTTGTTTTTTGTTTTTTGTTTTTTGTTTTTTGTAGGCACTTAGAGCTATAAACGTCCCTCTTAGGACTGCTCTTAAAGTGTCCCATAGGTTTGCTGTGTTGTATTATCATTGCCATTCAGTTCCAGGAATGTTTTTATTTCTTTCTTTTTCTCTTCCTTGACCCATTCATTATTGAGGAGATTGTTGTTTAGTCTCCATGTGTTCTTGTAGGTGGTAGGGTTTATCCTGGTGTTAATATTGAGTTTTATTGCACTGTGGTCTGATTGAATGCATGAGATTATTTCAGCTTTTTTGTATTTGTTGAGGTTTTTCCTGTGTCCAGTATATGGTCTCTTTTGGAGAATGTTCTGTGAGGTTCTGCGTAGAAAGTGTGTTCTCTGGTGTTTGGGTGAAATATTCGATAGATGTCTGTGAGGTCCATTTGGTGTATTGTATCATTTAGTTCAGGCGTCTCTCTGTTTATCCTTTGTTCTGTTGATTTGTCTAAAGGACTTAATGGGGTATTGAAGTCCCCTACTATTAGTGTGCTGGGGTTAATCTGTGCCTTGAGATATTGAAGAATTGTCTTTATCAGGTTTGGTGCACCGACATTTGGTGTGTATGTATTCATGATTGTGAGATCTTCATCGTCAATTGTTCCTTTAATAAAGATGTAATGGCTCACTTTGTCTCTTTTGATTTCTTTTGCTTTGAAATCTATTTAGTTTGATATTAGAATAGCAACACCCGCTTTCTTTTTGGTTAATCTGTGCCTTGAGATCCTGAAGA
Organism: Rhizomys pruinosus; assembly: GCA_009823505.1. Taxonomy (NCBI): domain Eukaryota; kingdom Metazoa; phylum Chordata; class Mammalia; order Rodentia; family Spalacidae; genus Rhizomys; species Rhizomys pruinosus. The sequence goes on from VZQC01009912.1 coordinate 97,418, forward strand.
ATTTCTTTATTAGGTTTGGTGCACCAACATTTGGTGCGCATGTATTCATGATTGTGAGATCTTCATCATCAAATGTTCCTTTAATAAAGATGTAATGGCTCACTTTGTCTCTTTTGATTTCTTTTGCTTTGAAGTCTATTTAGTTTGGTATTAGAATAGCAACACCCACTTTCTTTTTGGTTAATCTGTGCCTTGAGATCCTGAAGAATTGTCTTTATCAAGTTTGGTGCACCGACATTTGATGTGTATGTATTCATGATTGTGAGATCTTCATCGTCAATTGTTCCTTTAATAAAGATGTAATGGCTCACTTTGTCTCTTTTGATTTCTTTTGCTTTGAAGTCTATTTAGTTTGATATTAGAATAGCAACACCCACTTTCTTTTTGGTTAATCTGTGCCTTGAGATCCTGAAGAATTGTCTTTATAAAGTTTGGTGCACCGACGTTTGGTGCATATATATTTATAATTGTGAAATCTTCATCGTCAATTGTTCCTTTAATAAAGATGTAGTGGCCCTCTTTGTCTCTTTTGATTTCTTTTGCTTTGAAGTCTATTTTGTCTGATATTAGAATAGCCACACCCGCTTTCTTTTTGGTACCATTTGCTTGGAATACTTTCTTCCAACCCTTCACCTTAAGTTGGTGCCTATCCTTGAAATTGAGATGGGTTTCTTGTAGACAGCATATAGATGGGTTTTGTTTCCTAATCCATTCTCCCAGTCTATGCCTTTTGATTGGGGAGTTTAGCCCATTAATATTTAAGGTTATAATTGAAAGATGGATGTTGCTTCCTTTCACTTTATTATCCATTTGGACTTCTAGCCTCTGATTTTGCTCCTATGGTTATGTTTTTATTAGTTTCTTTTCCTAGGTGTTTGAGGATTGTTGCTCCTCTCTTCTGCCCTTTGAATTGCTTCAAGTATTTTATGAAGAGTTGGTTTTCCAGACATGTATTCCATCATCTTGTTTATGTCATGGAAGATTTTTCTCTCTCCTTCAAGTATAGTCGACATTTTTGCTGGGTAAAGTATTCTGGGTTGGCATCCATAGTCCCTTAACACTGGGAATGCTTTGCTCCATGTTCTTCTTGCTTTCATGGTTTGAGGCGAGAAGTCAGTTGTAATTCTGATGGGTTTCCCTTTGTATGTGACTTGTTTTTCTTTTGTAGCCCTCAGAATTTTGTCTTTATTTTGGGCATCTAGCATTTTAACTATGATATGGCGTGGGGTGTTTCTTTTCTGATCTTGTCTATTTGGGGTCCTATGTGCTTCTTGTATTTGTATGGGCTTGTCTATTTTTAGTTTGGGGAAATTTTCATCTATTATTCTGTTGAAGATCTGATCAATACTATTCTCTTGAGATTCTTCTCCTTCCTCTATTCCTATGATGCGGAGGTTTGGTCTTTTCATAGTGTCCCATATTTCCTGGTTGTTCCACTTTTGTGTATTTTTAAATTTTTCATAATCTTTATTTGAGCTTTTTAATTGCTCTGTGTTATCTTCCAGGTCTGATATTCTTTGTTCTGCTTCCTCCATTCTACTTCTGAGGCTTTTTCCTTTTCTTTCTTCTTGATTGACTGAGTGTTCTAATTCCTTTTTTGTTTCCTCCTGTGTTTTCTTTAGTACCTCCATTTCCTTTTTGAGCTTCTCAATCTCTTCTTTGTGCTTCTCAATCTCTTCTTGGTGCTCCTTTCTTCTTTGGTTGGCTTCCTTTTTCAGTGTTTCTACTTCCATTCGGAGTTTGTTTTTTTCTCCCTCTAGTTCTTTCTGGAGTTTGTCATTCTGTTCCTTTAGTTCTTTCCAAAGTTTGTCTTATATCCCTCTAGGTCCTTTTTGAGTTTTTCATTCTTTTTCTTTAGTTCTCTGAATTTTTTCTTTATTTTCTTTAATTTCTCTGTATAGGTCTGCAATTATTCATGTAAGATCAGTTCCTTGGGTCACCTACAGGGGGATCCCATTGTAGCTATCTCCTACAGGTTTGGTAGAGCCTGGTGTGGGATTATCCTATGCCTATGCCTTTCCCATGTTGTCACTTCATCATGTCCCTGGCATGTGGGTTTCCCTTTTGTGACTCAAATCACAAATGCCTTTGCACTATGTTAGCGGATGGTTTTGCTTACCTCCTTTTGATGCTTTTATTTCTTTCCTCCTCCGTTTTTATGGAGTATTGACTTGTCTAGGTTTCGGGCTTTCAATTTTGTTTATATATTGGATATTGGAAGCCTAAGTCACTCTTCTCTTCCTGCTTTGAATTTTCTCCAAAATAAAGTACACTTGGATACTCTTACCAATTCCAGCTGGTGTGTGTGTGTGGGGGGGGTATATGCCTGACTTAGCCCATGCCCCAGTACCTGTCTGGAGTTACTTATGGGTTCCTGTGCCTCAGGAGCAGGCCAGAACAAAGCCACAGAAACACCAAACTCGACCCGCTGATCACCGGCTGCAAAGGCGAAGGGCTGCTCCTGCCCAGACAGCCACCCCCTACAAAAATGATCAGAGTTGGGACCCTTTTCCAGCAGCCAAGGAGACAATCTACCCTAAAATCAACCTGCCTGGAGCGACTTCCGTGTTCTTGTGCCTCAGGAGCTGGCCAACACCATGACTAATTTCTTCAAGATAGCCAGTGTAATATACCTTCTAGGATTCTGAAATTGTTTTGATTTGATTTTTTAAAGAAAGTCAGGAATACCTCTGCCACATAGCTTCACTACTGTGAAAATGTTTTCAAATTTTCTTTTTTGCTTTGTTGCTTAGAGTGGTTGTTTTCTCAACTTGTTATACAAAGTTCTGTAATGCAGTAATATTAAAACAAATTTTTGCTTAAGTATATAATATATGATAACTGTGCAAATTCAACTGCCAATTTTGTTGTTGTTGTTGCTGTTGTTGTTGTTACAGGGAGTGCCCTGGGAAAATTTATGAAAGGCTCACTGTCATTACTGGCTATAATGAACCAACATTTCTATTATATTAATGTGCTGATTTCTTACAATAAGTAAACCATCTTGAAACACTTTGGGTATATTATGTAGCTAGATTAATATTCATGACCCAATATACAAATTAAGCAGCAAGTTAATGTTTCCCTTTGCAAAGTTCGAATATTGCATTATTGTTCTATAGGTTTAAAGTTTTTGCTTTCTTTTAGCCTCACTAGCTATTGAGGTTTAGCAGCTTGATATTCATCACTGCCACTTTTGCATTATTTTGCATTACCATGAGCAGTTACATAGTTTAATTTAATACATGTTCCGGTGTTTCAGCTGTTAGTTCATGAGCTGAGAATTAAACATCATAAAGCAAATTAACTGTAGAATTATCTGTGGCACCACTATCAGTGATTGCTAAGATTGTAGTTCATTGATGGTTAAGATATAATCTCACAATTGATCAAAGCAATAAATGGCTTTGGATTGCTTAGATATACATTGATCATCTATCTCACATGCAGTCCTCTGGAGGCTCAAGAAAGATCCTGTAAAAAGGAGAGGAAGAAAGAATATAAAAGACAGAAGTTAAGGAGTACAAGGATGAAATAGTGCTTTCTGGATAGGACAGGACAGGATCATGCTGCTCATGAACTCATAGCAAATTTATCTGCATACATGAGATGCTAACAAGATCAAACCTGTCAACACTGCCACTTGGATGAGAGAGGAGTTCATGAGGCCTTACCTGTATCTAAGGAGATTTTCACAGTTGGTGACTGGTACAGGAAGGAGAGAGGTAGAGTCCGTTCAAGTAAGTGGCATCACAACCATGCCTATCTAGGCAGCGGAAATTGGGTCAGTGGGTATATTGTAAAAGGGATATGATGTTTAAAAGAGGTGGGAGGATGGGAGAGTAGATATGAGAGAACATAAGATGAGCCGCATGGGCTGAATATAATCAAAACACATTGAATATATTTATTCAATTTATTAAAGAAGTAATAAACCTAAGGCATTAAAGATATTAAAATAAAAGTCTCACTAATGCATTGACTAACTCAAGGAATAATAAGGCATTTTATTAGCAAATTAGTGAATTGTGTGTCTCTATAATCCATTTGATCTCAATGCACAATATTATACATAATCTGTAGTTAATAGGCCTCATAGTTGTTAGCATCAGCAAGAATTTTCTAGCATATGATTGATATTAGTTTATGTAGGAAGGGCATATAGTTATGTAATTTGAAGCTCTGAACTACTACTCTTTTTCTTTTTTTCTTCTTGTGAACATATTTGACCACATGTGAGAGTGTACACAAATTAGGTTGCACCTATGGTTGAGGATGCATAGGCAGTTATGTGCACTTGCAAGTGGAGGATACTGTCAGGTGTCTTCTTTATCTTATTTTATGGAATATGATCTCTCACTGAACCTGGTCCTCACCCATTGGCTATGCTGCCCAGCCTACAAATTTCCAGGATCCTCTCATATCTGTCTTTCCAGATTTGTGTTTATAAGAGCACAGTACTGTGCCTGTTTTATTATTGTTTTTCTTGGGCCTAGGGGATCTGAACTCAGGGCCTCATGTATGCAAGGCAGGCACTTCGCTGAATGAACCATCTCCCCAGTGTCTCAACTATGATTCTGTTTTGTTAATAATGTATGGTCATACAAATTTACGAAGTGTTGAATAGATGTTTGTACTAACAAACATTGGTTGTCCTCTGGATGTATTTAGTGTAATTACCATATATGAGTGGAAGATATGTATTCATCTTCTAAAAATAAAAAAGAATATAAAGTTATACTTTTTACCCAAATGCAAATTTACTGTTAAAATTTGAATCTCTGATTGTGCTTTGTAACTAACCTATAGTTTATTTTCAGATTTTGTAATTTTGATTTATGCGTAGAGGGTATGTATGCATATTTTGGAATAATATAAAATTAAAGGGAACAAAAAAAGAGAGAAAAACCTATTCAAAGAACTGACCAAAACAGTAAACTGGTGCATTGAAAAGGTTATAAAAGACTGAGAAAAAGATGCAAGACAGGATTTAACATGTATGACAGAATCCATGAGCTCTGGCAGGGGCAGGGGGCATGGTTGGGGAAATGAGTCAAAATTTGATTAAGAAATGTTGTACGAGATGTGCTCAATATATGTTTCACTTTATCAATGCACATTTTCTAAATATTAATAGACTTATGCTTGTAAAATGTTTCATTTGTATTTAAACTTAGGTTGTTCATATTTCCATTCGTATAAATTTTTATGTTTCAAACACATATGCAGCTTTTCATTGTACATATTTCCATTTAAGAAGAAAATTGTGCTGGATAGCTTTAATGTCAACTTGACACACCTGGGTTGAGGGAGCCTCAATTGGGGAATTTGCTCCATTGGACTGGCCTGTCGCCACATCTGTGGAGTATTGTCTTGATTGTTGAGCAGTGTGGGAGGGCCCAGCCCAATCTGGGTGGTGCCACCCTGGGCAAGTTGTTGTGTACCGTATAAGAAAGCAGGCTGGGCATGAGCCAGGGGAGAAAGCCAGTGAACAGCATTCCTCCATGGCCCGTGCTTCAGCTCCTGCCTCCAGGTTCCTGCCCTGAGTTCCTGCCTTGGGCTCCCTGAGTGATGAACTGTGACCCAGGAGATGTAAGATAAATAAACCCTTTCCTCCCCAAGTTGGTGTCGGTCAGAGTGTTTTGTCACAGCAATGGAAGACAAACTAGAACAGAAATTGGTACCGAAAGTGGGGTATTGCTGTGACAGACCTGAGCTTGGTGTTGTGGGGAAGGATTGTCAAGGCATTTGGAACTTTGGGCTGGGAAGATTATTGAATGCCTAAAGATCATTGCTGTGGAACTTGGAGCAGTTTTGCTGAAGGAGGTGTAGAAGATGGAGGCCTGGATTGTGAAGTTTCTAGTTTCAAAGGGGAGCAGAGATCATCAGGACTGTGTAATCTATGGGTTCTGGTCAGCTGGGGCTGAAGAATCAGTTGTAAGTAACAAGAGACCAGAACTTGAAGTGAAATCTTTGTTGTACTGGGACAATTGTTGCTGGTTAGCTGGGACTGAAAAATCAGCTGTAAATAACAAGAGACCAGCATCACTGTGGTGAAATCTTCTGGGAATAATTTCTTCAGGGTCAGTACACAGAAGTTGTGATCCAGAAGGGGCCTGAGTCTCCATCTTGAGCCAGAAGCACGACTTGGTAATGTGTAAGAGTCTCCTATATGGTTCTGGTTTTGAAATTTGAGGGAGTCACAGAGAGCAGCCGAGGTTTGGCACTGAGAAGTCAGGAAAGACCATTGGTAGAAGTGCACCTCGGTTGCAGTGAAGACCCCAGGATTACAAAGGTCATGGAGAGAAGCTGAGGCTTTGCACTAGGAGAGGTCAGAAGAGACCATTGGTGAAAGTGCTGACTCAGTTTCAGTGGCGACCCCAGCATTTTGGAGATGCTGGGAACCTGGGACGACCAACAAGAGCAGCAGCAGGTGTGGAATGGAGTCGGCCTGGGCCTTCGAGATGAGCTGTGTGTGCCACGGATGACAGAGTTGGAGAAGAGGAGCTGCCAATACCATTTGGAGCACAGAAGATTATGAGTGAATCCCAGGTGTCCAGTCTTGAGCTACTTGCTGGACTTAGGTTTTGTTTGAGTGTGCCTTATTCTTCCCTTTGAAATAAGACAGTGCTTGTTTTGGATTTTACAACAGCCTACAGTTAAGAGACTTTTAACAGTTTGTGAACTTTTAAGTATTTGGACATTTTAAGGACTGTGGGGCTTTTAAGCTTGTACTGTCTTAGGTTGTGATTAATGTTAAGATCATACTTTGGTGATAAGAACTGGAAAGGTGATGGTTTAATAGTGATGTGTTTGTGTGTCAAGTTGACAAATGGTCAATTGTGCTGGATAGCTTTAGTGTCAACTGACACACTTGGGTTGAGGGAGCCTCAATGGGGGAATTGGCTCCATTGGACTGGCCTGTGGCCACGTCTGTTGAGTATTGTCTTGATTGTTGAGCAATGTGGGAAGGCCCAGCCCACTATGGGTTGTTCCACCCTGGGAAGGTTGTTGTTTACTGTATAAGAGGTCAGGCTGGGCATGGGCCAGGGGATCAAGCCAGTGAACAGCATTCCTCCATGGCCTGTGCTTCAGCTCCAGGTTCCTGCCCTGAGTTCTTGCCTTGGGCTCCCTGAGTGAGAACTGTGACCCAGGAGATGTAAGCTGAATAAACCCTTTCCTCCCCAAGTTGGTGTCGGTCAGAGTGTTTTGTCACAGCAATGGAAGACTAACTACAACAAGAACCAACCTCAAACAACTGAAAATCTTCCTAAACGGCACAAAATTAACTTGTTGGGCATTAAGAAATGACTGGGTAGTAATTATTTAGTCTTTTGATGATTTGTTTCCACTGATGTAGAAAATTACTTTGCACTGTAACTTCAACATGTATTGCTTGACTTTAAGGCTTGTCAAAACCAATAATTTTCTTCTGTTATGTTTTTGAACTAATCTCTGGAGAAATATGTTCAGTATTGTTCAAAAAGTATGTGATATATTAACATGGATGAGTTAGGCTGAAAAACAATGCTTTTAGATAAAATAGATGTTTCAAAATAAAGAGTATATACTATCTGCCAGATACAATTTCAGAGGTTTTATGAGAATTAAGTAACCTGGTACTATACAGAGGAATTAATATCTTAATTTAAGAAGGGAGAAATCTCAGACTGTGATACTAGCAGTGACTTGTCCAAGAATGTGGTCCCAGAAAAGAGTACTGCTGTATTTCAACACAGGTAGTGTTGTACCTGAGACTTGCTTTTATCCCTTTTACAATGCCTCTGGGAGGTAGGAAAGTGAAAGAACAAAAGGTTTCTAACAATTTCTCTGCCCCTATACATGATGACTCACATATCAGCTGGCATTATCATGCTCAGATTCCTTAAATTAGTATTTAATAGATGTGGTTGTTCCATAATAGCATTTTCCATAATAGCAATATTTGAGAAGCTGAATTTTTCTAGATTGTTGGATTTGTACGTTTTTATTTAACTATTTTTACCTTTTCATTCTGCTAAATAAAATTTTAATTTTATTAATATATGTTTACATCATCCACAAGAGAGAAAAGAGGTTTTGATGATTAAAATTAGTATGATTACTGCATAAAAAATATAGCAGGTGAATGTCTTTCTCATTCAGCACTGCACAAACTTCAGTGTTTTAGTAAATTACTCATCAATGCTCTTAAAGAATGGTTATCAGTATTTTCTTTTATCATTTATTTAAAAGTTTATTCACTCCAGACCTGATAATTTACACACTGAATTAGAACAGTATTTTCATGTATACTTCACTAAACACATTTATTTTTCATGGTTATATTTGAGTATTTATTTTCTCTGTAACCTCACAATTAAGAACAAGACCATACACATAGGAAGTGCTGAATTATGACTTAATGAAAATATGAAAAGCATGTATGATTAATATAGATTTGGCTTATTCTCCCACACAGATCTATGAATCAAGTACAGAGTCTGTAAAATCTATTCAGTCACTCCACCACTGAAAGACATATCATTAACTGTAGTCAGCTATTGAATGTGGTATTTGAACCTAAACATTTAAGCACTTTTGTTTTTGTTTTAACTTTTCTGTTTTTTAAACATTTTTTTAAATTAGTTTTTATTGATGCTTTGTGCATTTCATACATTTTTTCCAATTCAGTTCAGGCTTATTTCCCTTTCCCTCCCCCCCCCCCCCCCATTCCAGATCATGCATTCTGCCATAACTGTCCTGCATCTTTCTCTCAGTTTTTTTTTTCNTAACACAGAGAACCACAATGTCCAACATGCAGAGAATAAGAGACTGCTTATCCCTGAGTAGAACACCTGTACCAAGTTCTGCCTCCCAAGGCTCAGGTATCACTGCAGAAAAGAGGGTAGACAGATTGTGAGAGCCAGAGGAAGTGGATGATCATCAGGAAACAGAGTTTTCCAGACAGCTGGTCAGTTATGTATATGATCTCCCAGCATGCTGACAGCATGGACAAGTCCCAGGTAAGCTCAAGGCAGACAAAATCTTACCACAGACATGGGGAAGTGGGTGAGAAAACCCAACACTACCTGAGGAATCATTGCAACTAATGGCTCCTGGAAAGGGGAATGTGAGTCAGACACATTCTTGAGACTCTTGACAGGTTGACCAGGCTCCAGTGGATGAGCCCATATATATGAGTACAGGAAATTTAGTGGCAAGGGGGCCTTAGTTAGCCTCTCTATTACTGTGACAAAACACTCTGACCAATACCAACTTAGGGAGGAAAGGGTTTATTTTACCTTACATCTCCCTGCCACAGGCCACAGGCCAGTCCAATGGAGGCAATTCCGCAATTGAGGCCCCCTCTACCCAGGTGTGTCAAGTTGACAACTAAAACTGTCCAGCACAATTGACCCCTTTTCAACTTGATACAGAAATACACCTTTCCATTTCTTGTCCCCAAGATATGATTAATATTAATCACAACATAAAACAGTACAACCTAACAGCCCACAGTCATTAAAAAAATCCAAACACTTCAAAACTTCAAAGTCTCTTTTGAAAGTCTCTTAATTGCAGGCTCCTATAAAATCCAAATCAAGCACTATCTTATGTCAAAAAGAAAGAATCACACACACTTAAGCAAAACCAAAGGCTAGCAAAGTAACTCAAGGCTGGATATCTAGGATTCACTCACAATCTTCTGGGCTCCAAGGGTCTTAGGCAGCTTTACTCTTCTGGCTCTTCTTCCTTAGCACATACCACTCATCTCACAGACCCAGGCTGGATCCATTCCAACCTTGCCACTACCCTCAGTGGTTGTCCCATGGTCCTGGCAGCTCCAATATGCTGGGATCTCTACTGAAATGAGGCTGTACCTTCACCATTGGGCTCTTCTGGCCTCTTGGGGTGCAAAGCCTCAGATTCTCTCTATGACCCCTTCACATCTTCAATGCCAGAACTATGTAGGAGACTTTTACATTACCAAGTCCTTCTTCGTCAGATGGAAACTCGGGCCCCCTCTGAATCCCAGCTTTTGTGTGCTGACCCTGAAGAAATACTTCGCAGATTTCACCTCAGTGATGCTGGTATCTTCTTGCAGCTGGGTTTTGAGCCCCAGCTGCCAGCATCAACTGTCCCAGTAAACCAAAGATTTACCTAGTGGTTCTGGTCTCTTCTTAATCATGGCTGACTTTTCAGCTTCAGCCAACCAGAAACCACAGATTCACAATTCAAAATATCATACAAATAGCCCAGACAGTCTTTTCTTCCCTTGAAACTTCACAAGCCAGGCCTCCATAGCCTACATATCTTTCAGCATTATTTTCCAATTTCCTATAGAACTGCTTACTAAGCTCTAAACACTCAATGGCTTTTCCAGTACAAAGCTCCCAAACCTTCCACAATCCTCACCAAAACAACTGGGTCAAGACTTTCCCAGCAATACCCCACTCCTGGTATCAATTTCTGTGTTAGTTAGCTTCTCTATTGCTGTGCTAAAACACTCTCTGACTCAGTGAAGAAAGGATTTATTTGTAGTAAATCTCCTGAGTAGCACTTAATCACTGAAGGAGCCTAAGGTAGAAACTCAAGGCAGGAACCTGGAGGCAGGAGCTGAAGCATAGGCTTGAAAGACACTGCTCACTGGGTTGTTCCCCTGACCTGTGATCGTTTCCTTCCTTCCTTCCTTCCTTCCTTCCTTCCTTCCTTCCTTCCTTCCTTC
>VZQC01009916.1:0-167348 GCA_009823505.1 Rhizomys pruinosus
CCTGTTGAATATCTGGTCAATAGTGTGTCTTAGGATTCTTCTCATTCCTCTATCCCTATGATTGCAGAGGTTGGTTTTTTCATAGTGTCCCATATTTCTTGACCTCCTATTCAACTCTGTTGTTTTCTAAAATATTTTTTAATAATCATTTTACTTGAGCATTCTAGTGGACCATGTATCATACTGTCTGGTTATTCTTTTTTCTGATTCTTCCATTCTGTTTCAGCGCTTTTTCCCATCCTTTCTGTTGACTGGATAAATAAATGGTTCAATTTCCTTTTTCACTTCTTCCTGTGATTGTGTTTCCTCTTCCTTCTTGGTCCTGTCATTCTCATCTTGCAGGTCCTTGGTTCGTTGGTCACTTTCTTTTTCCCTTTTAGCCTGGGATCTTTTCAGCATTTCCACTTCCTTCTGGAGTTTGTCATTTTCTCCTTTCAGTTCTTTCCAACGTTTGCCATTTTCTCCCTCTAGGTCCTTCATGAGTTTTTCAAGCTCTCCCCTTAGTTCTTTCCAATGATTATCATTATCGCTTTCTTGGTACTTCTTGAGTTTTCATTCTCTTCCCTTAGTTTCTAATTGTTGACATATGAAAATTGTTTTTCTAAAGTCTGTGTCTGTTTCCTTCAGGGAGATCTCATTGTCAGAGTCTTCTGTAGGGTTGGTAGAGTTCAGTGTGGATTTATTATGAGCTTTTCCCATGTTGTTGTTTTTTTGTGTCTTTGGCATGTTGATTCATTTTTTTATTTGTTTCTTTGGGTTCTGATGCCTCAACATTGGCTGCACAGCTAGATCCTCTGCACCACCACTTTCCTAGGCTGGTCTTTTGCAGGTTGGTGCTCTGCAGAACACAGGTGCAGTCTCTTGCCCAGTGGGGCACACTGGTCTTGTGCTCTGTGGAGCACAGGTAGCTCTGCCCCTGTAGCACACTGGTCCCGGGAGGTTGGAGTGTCCCAGATGATACCAGGCCTCTATGGGGCACAGGGGTGCACAAAGTCCCCAGGAAGGCAGCCCTCGCCTGTTCCTTTGCAAGGTGGTGTTCTGCAGGACACAGGTGAAGTCTGCTCACCCAGTGGGGCACACGCTGGTCTTTCAGTCAGCACTCTTAAACTCTAGGCTATCTCTCCAGCCCCCTTCTTTGTTTTTTAAGTAGTCTATATATTCTGGATGGTAATGCTCTGTGAGATGTATCACTGGTGAAGGTTTCCTCCCATTCTGTGGGTTTTCTCTTCCCTTCTTTGATTGTTTCTTTAGCTGTACAGAAGCTTTTGAGTTTGATAAGATCTCACTTGTCTGCTGTTGACCTTATTTCCTGTACAGCTGCTGTTTGGTTTAGAAAGTCTTTTCCTATGCCTATGTCTTTTAGGTTGCTACCAACTTTTTCTTCTATCACCTTCAGGGTTTCAGGTTTCAGGCTGAGATCTTTGATCCATTTGGAGTTTATTTTCATACAGGGTAAGATATAGTTTGATTTTGTTCTTCTACAAATGGTGATCCAGTTTTGCCAACACCATTTGCTGAAGATGCTATCTTCCTTCCATTGAAAGTTTTGGTCCCTTTGTTGAATATGAGGTGGCTGAAATTATATGAGCTCAAGTTTGGGTCTTAAATTTTGTTCCATTGATCAATGGATCCGTTTTTCTGCCAGTACCATGCTATCTTTATGACTATAGCCCTGTAATATAGCTTGAAGTCTTCTAAGGTAATCCCTCCTGTATTGTACCTTTAGCTCAGGGTTGCTTTAGCTATTCGGGGTCTTTTGTTTTTCCATATGAATTTGAGGATTTTTTTTTCCAAGACTGTGAAAAAACTCATGGGGATTTCAATTGGGATTGCATTGAATCTGTATATTAATTTTGGTAGAATGGGCATTTTTACTATATTAATTTTTCTAATACATGAGCATGGGAGGTCTTTCCGTCTTTTGATTTTGTCTTCAATTTTCTTCTTTAGGGTTTTAAATTTTTTCTTGTAGAGGTCTTTGGTGACTTTGATTAGGTTTATTCCCAGGCATTTTTTTGAAGCTATTGTGATTGGGAAGGTCTCCTTATATTCCTTCTCTAGTTGGTTATTGTCGGTGTAAAGGAAGGCTACTGATTTTTCTAGGTTAATTTTGTCTCCTTCCACTTTACTGAAACTTTTAACCATTTCTAGGAGTTTTCTTGTGGATTTTTAGCATCCTTTAGGTAAACTAGCATATCATCTGCAAAAAGTGTTAGTTTGACTTCCTCTTTTCCATTTAGTACTTCTTTAATTTCCCATTCTTTTCTTATTGCTTTAGCAAGCATTTCAAGCACTATATTGAAGAGGAATGCTGATAGGGGGCTGTCTTGCCAAGTTCCTGTCTTTAAGGAGAATACTTCTAATATTTCTCCATTTAGGATGATGTGGGCAGTGGGTTTGTTGTATATGGCTTTGATTATATTGAGGAATGTTCCTTCCAGTCCAATTCCCCATAAGACTTTAAGCATGAAGTGATGCTCGATTTTGTCAAATGCTTTTTCTGCATCAATTGAGATGATCATGTAATTTTTGTCTTTCAGTCCATTTAATGTGTATTATGATATTTATTAATCTATGTATGTTGAATCATCCCGCATCTCTGGTATGAATCCAACTTGGTCATGATGGATGACCTTTCTGATGTGGGTCTGTATACAATTTGCAGGTATTTTGTTGAGAATTTTTGCATTTGTGTTCATTAATGAGAGGGGTTTATAGTTTTCTTTCTCGTGTCTTTGTCTGATTTTGGTATTAGAGTGATGATGCTTGCTTCATAGAAGGAATTTGGGAGATTTTCCCTTTGGCTGGATAGCTTTAGTGTCAAACTTGACACACCTGGGTCGAGGGAGCCTCAATTTGGGGAATTGGCTCCATTGATGCCTGTGGCCATCATCTGTGGAGTATTGTCTTGATTGGTCGTAATTGATGTAGTAGACCAGTTGCCACTTGTAGTGTGGTTCATCCCTGGGCAGAGTTGTTTTTGTGTACTGTATAAGAAGGGAATGTGAGGCATGAGCCCAGGAGAGCAGCCAGTGAACAAGCATTCCTCCATGGCCATGATGCTATCAGCTCCATGCCTCCAGGTTCCTGCCCTGAGTCCTCCTTGGACTCACTACAAGTGATGAATACTGTGACCCAGGAGATGTAACGCTGAATAAAACCTATCCTCCAAGTTGGGTCAGTCAAGAGTGTTTGCTCACAGCAATGGAAAACAAACCGAGGAACAGAAATTAGTAAAGAAAAGTGGGGTATGCCGTGTACAGACCTACCTTGGTTATTCTTGGGAAGGATGTCGGTGGGGTGTTTGGAACTTTGGCTGGGAAGATGCTATTGAAACGTCCTAAATGATCGTTGCTGTGGAGATTTGGAGCATTTATGTGCGTGAAGAATTGTAGAAGATGGAGGATGCTTGGAATTGTTACTCAGTTTAAAGGAGAGGAACGAGATCTCAGGAACTGGTTATTGGTGGGTTCTGGTCAGCTGGTGCTGAAGATCATGCTCTTAGTAATAAGAGACCCAGATACCCTGAAGTAAATTTTTGTTGTACTGGGACAGAGGTGATTGCCTTGGTTAGCTGGGTGAAAAATCAGCCTGTAAGTAACAAGAGACCAGATCTATTGAGGTGATAATCTTCTTGGGAGAATTCTTCAGAATCGAGCACAGAAGCTATGATCCAGAAGAGGGCCTGAAGCATCCATCTTTGCCCAGAGCAGGACTATGGTAACAATGTAAGCAGTCTCCATATGGTTTCTGGTGTTGAAAATTTTGGGGGTCACAGAGAGCAGCTGAGGCTTGCACTGTGAGAGGCCAGGAAAGGACATTGGTGGAAAGTGCACTTGGTTGCAGATGGAGACCCCAGGATTTCAGGAGGTCATGGAGAGAAGCTGAGGCTTTGCACCAGAGAAGGTCATAAGAGCCATTGGTGAAGGTGCTGCGCTCAGTTTCAGTGGCGACCCCGCTTTTTGGAATGCGCCCATGGGATACCACCTAGAGAACAGCAGCAGGATGGAATGGCAGTTAGGCTGGGCCCTGCCATAGAATGAGATTGTGTGCAAGGACAAGCGAGTCAGAGAAGGAAGCTGCCAAAACCCTTTGGAGCCCAGAAGATCGTGAATGATCCCAGGTTGTCCAGCCTCAGCTACTTTTCTGGACTAGGTTTTGTTTGAGAGTGCCTGGGGGGGATGATGTGGGGGGGGATTTCCCTTGAAATAAGACAGTACTTGTTTTGGATTTTACAGCAGCCACAAGTAAGAGACTTTTAATAGTACGAACTTTGTAAAGCGCTTTGACATTTTTAACGAAAGCTGTAGGGCTTCTAAGGTTAGTACTGTCTTAGGTTGTGAAATGTTTACACATCATACTTTGGGGACAAGACCATGAAAGGTGGTGGTTTCAATAGTTGACATGTGTTTTGTGTGTCAGTTGACAATGGGGTCAATTGTGCTGGATAGCTTTCTAGTAGGCTCAAACTTGCAACACCTGGTCGAGGAGGGAGCCTCTACATGGGCGAGGAATTGGCTCTCCTTGGATTTGGCCTTTGCCACATCTTGGAGTATTGTCTGATGGTCAAGCAGTGTGGACCACAGGAGATTGTAAGCTGAATAAAACCCCTTCCTCCCCAAAGTTGTGTTGTCAGTCAGAATGTTTTGTAGCCACAGCAATGGCAAGACCGAAAACTAAGGACAGCCCCTGTTTTATTCTTCTGAAAGTTTGAATCGTAGTTTAATCATTGTAAAAACCTCTTTAAATGTTTTGTAGAATTCTGCTTGAAACCATTATGGTCTGGAACTTTTTTTTTTTTTTAATTTTTTTGGAGATTTTTTATTACATCTTCAATTTCCTCAAGTATTATGGGTCTGTTTAAACTGCCAATCTCTTTTTGGTTAAGCTTTGATGAATCCCAGGATTTCAGATATTCATTCATTTCTCTTAGGTTTTCAAATTTAGTAGAGTGTACATTTTTGAAGTATTCTCACATGATTGTATGGATCTTTTCTTCTGTTGAGATGTTTCCTCTTTTATCATGAATGTTATTGATTTGGAATTGCTCCTTCTTCCTTTTGGTTAACTGGGATAGAGGTTGTCTATTTTGTTTATCTTTTCAAAGAACCAGCTTTGGATTTATTGATTATTTTTGTTGTTGTTGTTGTTGTTGTTGTTTCTATTTCACTGATTTCTGTTCTGATTTTTGTTATTTCTTCCTGTCTGTTGGGTTTAGGGTTCATTTGTTGTTGCTGCAGTGCTAGATTGTCTATTCATTCTCTTTCTCTTTCTGTTATTTTTTCCCTGACTCACTCATTAGTCAGCATTGTGTTGTTTACTCTCCATGTGTTCTCGTAGTTAGTAGGGCTTATTCTGGTGTTAATATTGAGCTTTATTGCACTCTGGTCTGATAGAATGCATGAAAATTTTCAATCCTTTTGTATTTGTTGAGATTTCTTTTGTGTCCCAGTATGTAGTTGGTTTTAGAGAATGTTCCATTGGGTGCTGAGTAGAAAATATATTCTCTGGTGATTAGGTGGAATATTTTGTAGATATCTATGAGGTCCATTTGGTATATTGTATTGTTCAGTTCCTATGTCTCTGTTTATTTTGTCCAGAAGACTCAGTGGGATATTGAAGTCCCCCACTATTAGTGTGCTGGGATTAATCTGTTACTTGAGGTCCTGAAGGATTGTGTTTATAAAGTTTAGTGCACCAGATTTTGGTGCATAAACATTTAAGATTGTGAAATATTCCTGGTTAATCATTCTGTTGATAAGGATATAATGGCCCTCTTTGACCTTTCTGGTTAATTTTACTCTGAGGTCTATTTTTCCTGATATTAGAATAGCAACTCTTGCTTGATTTTTGGTATCATTTGCTTGGAATATTTTTTTTCCATCCTTTCACTCTAAGGTGGTGTCTGTCCTTGGTGGTGAGATGAGTTTCTCATAGACAGCATATAGATGGATTCTTTTTCCTAATCCATTCTCCCAGTCTATGTCTTTTATTTTATTTTATTTTTTATTTTTTATTTTTGGTCTTTTTGAGACAGGGTCTCCTTGTAGCCCCAGCTGTCCTGGAACTCGCTCTGTAGACCAGGCCGGCCTTGAACTCACAGAGATCCGCCTGCCTCTGCCTCCCAAGTGCTAGGATTAAAGGCGTGCACCACCATGCCCAGCTCTATGTCTTTTAATTGGGGAGTTTAGACCATTAATATTTAAGGTTGTTATTGGTAGATGTGTGTTGTTTCCTTTCAACTTATTTTTTGTTTGCATTCTTGATATAGGTTGTCATTTACTCTGTTATGCCTTTGTTAATTTCTCTCTTTAATTGCTTGGGGTAGTTGCTCCTTTCTTCTGTTATTTGAATTGCTTTGAGTATTTTCTGAAGTGTATGGTTTTTTGACATGTGTTCTTTCATTTTGTTTATGTCATAAAAGATTTCTCTTCCCTCTTCAACTATAATTGACATTTTTGCTGTGTATAGTAATCTGAGTTGACATCTAAAGTCGTTTAGCACTTGGGATACTTTGGTCTACATTCCTCTGGCTTTCATAGTTTGCACTGAAAAGTCCGCTGTAATTCTGATGAGTTTCCTCTTGTATGTAATTTGTTGTTTTTCTCTTGTGGCTTACAGTATTTTGTCTTTGTTCTGAGCATCTAGTGTTTTAACTATGATATGGTGTGGGGAATTTCTTTTCTGGTCTTGTCTATTTGGTGTTCTATGTGCTTCTTCTATTTGTATGGGTTTGTCTTTTTTCAATTCAGGAAAATTTTCTTCTATTAGTCTGTTGAAGGTCTGTTCAATACCATTGTCTTGGGATTCTTCTCCTTCCTCTGTCCCTATGATGCGGAGGTTTGGTCTTTTCATGGTGTCCCGCATTTCCTGGTTGTTCCACTCTTGGTTTTTTTTTTAATTTTTTGTAACCTTTACTTGAGGTTTCTAGTTGTGCCATGTTATCCTGTAGGTCTAATATTCTTTTTTCTGCTTCATCCATTGTGCTTCTGAGGCTTTTCCTATCATTTAATTCTGAATGGATGGATGTTCAATTTCCATTTTCATTTTATCCTGTAATTTCTTCAGCGTTTCCACTTCCTTTTGGAGCTTTTCATTTTCTTCTTATAGCTTCTTGCTATGCTGGTAAGTTTCTTTTTTCCTTTCAGCCTGAGATCTTTTAAGTATTTCCACCTCCTTCTGGAGTTTGTCATTCTCTCTCTCTAGTTCTTTTTGGAGTTTGTATTTCTATTCCTCTAGTTCTTTTCAGAGTTTGTCATTCTCTCCATCTATTTTTTTCTGAACTTTATCATTCTTACCTTCTAGTTCCTTCCAGGGAGATCTTACTGTCAGGATCTTCTACAGGACTGATAGAGTTAGTTGGGGATTTATTATGAGATTTTCCAATACTGTTGTTTTTCTTTTATGTCTTTGGCATGTAGATTTGTGGGGGGGGGGTTGTTATTGTTGTTCTCATTCTGGTGCTAATCTCAAATCTTAATGTGGAGGACTGGTTGGTCACTCTGCTTCTTCCTCAGCATTGACTGTGCAGCCCAGAATTACTGGCCCTGTGCCTGGTGGATCATCCCAACCAGAGCACCAGCAGCTTACGTCTCCACTACAGTACCAGTAGCTTGAGCATATAGGGAGAGGGGGGATTGCTCCTTTGGTACTTCATCTGGCCTGCCTGTTGAAACTGAGGGCCTCCTGTCTAGTTCTCTATCCATACACACAGTTCTTTTCTCTGCTCCCCAAGCTGGGAAGTCAAGTCCCTTGCATGGCAGCAAGGCTGTGCACTGGTACTTCACCTGGCCTGCCCGCTGAGCCTGTGGGCCTCCAGGAAAGCTCAGTTTTAAAATGGACAAAAGACTTGAGGATATTTTTCCAAAGAAGACATAGACATGATCAAGAGGATATAAAAATGCAAAAATTTTTTACTCATGAAGGAAATACAGTCAAAACCACATTAAAACACCACGCACCCACTATGATGTCAATTAGAAAGAACAATAATGGGGCTGGAGACATAGTCTAGCAGTTAAGAGCGCTGACTGCTCTTGCAGAGGACCCAGGTTTGATCCCCAGCACCCACATGGCGGCTGAGAACCATCTTTAACTCCAGTTCCAGGGAAATCCAACACCCTCTTCTGACCTCCGCAGCATTGCATGACACGGGTGCACAAACATACATGCAGACAGTACATCCATGCACATAAAAATAAATTAATTAAATTAAAAAGAGAAAGAACAATAACATACAAAGAAATATACTAACAAGTGTTGGTGTATTGATTTTTTTTGCATCCCTGTGACAGAAGCCTTGGGAGAAAAACTTCAGAGAAGAAAGATTTATTTTGGCTCATAGCATAGACGATTTCATTTCAGCATGGAAGGAAGTTCTGATGGAATGTGGTGGCAGAAAATGTGGCAGGAGCAAAGGGCAGACTCCCTACACCCTGATAGCTCAAGAGCTGGCTTATAAACTTCAAAGGACTGCTCTAGGAAGCTACATCCACCAGAGATGCCCCTCATTCTGAAGCTTCCACAACTCCCTAAAGTATACCCACTTCTGGGTGGCAAGCACTGCAAACATGGACCTGTGGAGCATTCCAGATTCGAAGCATAACAAAGTATGGGAAAACTGGAATTCATACACACTGTTGGTACATATGGAAAACTGGACATCCAGTATAAAAGTACTGTAGTGATTCCTAAAAGAAACAATTGTCATGTGATTTACCAATTTACTTCTGGTTATTTATCCAAAATTATTGTTATTAGGACATCAGAGAGATATTTACACTCCTGTGTTCATTGAATCATGGTTCATAATAGCCGAGAGGTTAAAAATTATTTTACTGTGAAAGATTTCATTGTAAAAATGTGCTATATAAAATGAAATATTATTAAGTCAAAAGTGAAAGAAATTGTGGAACATGTACAATATGATGGAACTGGAGGATGTGGTTAAAGGTAAATACAGAGGGCCTCATGCTCTATCAGAGACCAGAGTTCAGATCTCAGCACCCACACCACACAGTTGTAAACACCTGTAACTCCTCCTCTAAGGGATGCCCTATGTTTGTCCTCCATGGGCTCCCACACCCAAACATACATACACATACACACAAACACACACACAAGCACACACACATACACAAATTCACACACAGGCACAAGCATACACACATACCCATATACACGTAGGCATACACAACATGCACACACACACACACACATGCACAAACACAAAGAAACCACACACATGCAGCTGCACACACACACACCACACATGCACACATATGCACACATGAAGACACGCACACACACAAATAAATTAAAAAAAAACTTTTTCCCAAAGAGTATATGAGTGACCATGGCCAGGGAACACAGATTCAGGCTACTTGTAACTCCATGTTTCAGCATGGAAGCAGTTTCATGAACTTTTATACTTATAGAACAAAGAAAAGTCATAAATCAAGATACTTCCCAAATACATTCGTGAAAAAATTAAGTAGGGTGTTACAGCAGAAAGCAATCTCAGCTATTGGCCTCAGACATAGTCTGTTGACATTCAGCCTTTTGGTTGGTGGGAGCTAAGGCTTTCTTAATACATTACAGAAGGTATTTAAAAAATAAATTTTATTGAATTTTTGTGCATTTCATACAATACATCGTAATTACATTTGTATCCTCTCCCCTATCTGTGCTTCCCCATTGCCTATCCAACATGTTTCATGCATTCTGTTATTTATGTTATAGGCTATTGAATCAAATTTGTGTCCCCAGATGTCCCTTAAGGTGAGATCGTCCACTGGAGCTTGGTCAGCCTACCTATAATCACTTCTTTAAAGAAGACCAACTCCTCCTCACCCAGCAGTGATACACTGCCAGTAGTTCCTCAGCTAGGTTGGGGCTTCTTGCCTATTTCCCTAGGTCTATACTGGGTTTTTGTTTCATTTGCATGGGACTTGTGCATGCTTTCACTATTGCTGTAAGTTCCTATCAGCAAGTTCCCAGCCACCTGGAAAATGGGTACTATGTTTTCTTCTGGTTGTTTTAGCATTTCCCATGTCATAATAATTTTGATCTGCTTGAGGTTGACTTTTGTGCAAGGTGATAAAGGAGTAATTTCATTTTCCACAGGCAAAGATCTGGTTTTGCCAGCATGATTTGTTGATGATGCTATCTTCCCTCCAATGTGTGTTATTTGCATCTTTGTCAAATATTAGGTGGTTGAAATTTTGTGGAATCATGTTTGGGTCTTTTACTTTGTTTCATTGATCTACATGGTCTGCTTTTGCGTCAATACGATGCTGTTTATGTGACTGTAGCTCTGTAGTATAGTTTGCGATTCTGCTATGCTAAGTCCCCCAGCATTGATCTTCTTGTTCAGTATTATTTTGGTTATGTGGAGTCTTTTCTGATTCCATACAAATTTTAGGATTTTTTTTTCCTAATAATGTGGAGAATGTCATGGAGATTTTGATGAGGTTTCATTGAATCTTTAAATTACTTTTGGCAGGATAGTCATGTTCACTATATTAATCTTACCAATCCATGATCATGAAAGGTATTTCCATCTCCTTATGTCTTCCTCAATTTCTTTCTTCAAAGATTTAAAGTTTTCATTGTAGATGTCTTTAATGTTTTTTGTTTAGATATTTTTTGAGGCTATTTTGAGTGGGAGTGTTTCCATATAATCTTTCTCTGATTGCTTGTTATTAGTATTGAGAAGGGCTACCGATTTTTGTAAATTTATTTTGTAACTTGCAAGTTTGATAATTTCTAAAATTTTCTGGTGAAATTTTGGGGCTATCTTATGTATAATATCATATGATTTGCAAACAGGAATAATTTGACCACTTCTTTTCCAATTAGTGTTCATTTAGTTTTCTTTTCTTATCTTATTGCTCTAGCAAGAGTTTCAAGCACTGTATTTACAGGGATTTGTGTTAGGAGACACCCTTGTCTTGTTCCTGATTTTAATGAGAATGCTTCTAGTTTTTCTCCATTTACAATGATGTTGACTATGGGCTTGTTGTATATAGCTTTAATTATGTCAAGATATTCTTCTCCAGTCCAGTTCCCTCTGGGATGTTTATCATGAATGGATGTTGGATTCTGTCAAAGGCCTTTTCTGTGTATATTAAGATGATTATGTATTTTTCATCTTTATTTTTTTATTTTTTTTATTTATTTCTGTATGTGTATCAATGTACTGTCTGCATGCAGGTCTGTGCACTCGTGTCGTGCAATGCCACGGAGGTCAGAAGAGGGTCTCGGATTCCCCTGGAGCTGGAGTTCTCCTAGAGTTGGAGTTTCAGACGGCTCTTGGCCGCCATGTGGGTGCTGGGGATCGAATCTGGGTCCTCTGGAAGAGCAGTTGGCGCTCTTAACCACTAGGCTGTCTCTCCAGCCCCGTATTTTTCATCTTTAAACTCATTTATATGATCTAATATATTTATTGACTTAAATATATTGAACTTTCCCTGTATCTCTGGAATAAAGCTCACTTGATTATGGTAGATGATCTCTTTGATGTGTGTCTGTATGCAATCTGAGAGTATTTTGGTGCATAGACATTTAGGATTGTGAAGTCTTCGTGGTTCATTGTTCCTTTGACAAGGATGTAATGGCCCTCTTTGTCTTTTCTGATTAATTTTACTTTGAGATCTATTTTGTCTAATATTAGAATAGCCACTCCAGCTTGCTTCTTGGTACCATTTTCTTGAAATATTTTTGTCTATCCTTTCACTCTAAGGTGGTGTCTGTCCTTTAGGGTGAGATGGGTTTATTGTAGACAGTGTATAGAAGGGTTCAGTTTCCTGCTCCATTCTCCTAGTCTATGCCTTTTGATTGGGGAGTTTAGACTATTAGTATTTAAGGTTATTATTGAGAGATGTGTGTTGCTTCCTTTTACCTCATTTTTTGTTTGCATTCTTGGTCTATGTTTATATTTACTCTGTTATGATTTTGTTGCTTTCTCTCTTTAATTGCTTAGGGATAGTTGCTTCTTTCCTCTGTTCTTTGGATTGCTTCGAGGATTTTCTGAAGTGTTGATTTCTTAGGCATGTATTCTTTCATCTTGTTCATGTCTTGAAAGTTTCTTCTTTCTCCTTCATCTATAAGTGACATTTTTGCTGGGTATCATAGTCTTGGTTGGCATCTAATGTGGTTTAGTATTGGAACTACTTTGACCCACATTCTTCTCGCTTTCATAGTTTGCACTGAGAAGTCAGCTGTAATTCTGATGGGTTTCCCCTTATATATAACTTGCTGTTTTTCTCTCGTGGCTTTCAGTATTTTGTCTTAGTTTTGAGCATCTAATGTTTTGACAATTATATGGCGTGGGGAGTTTCTTTTCTCGTCCTGTCTATATGGTGTTCAATGTGCTTCTTGTATTTGTATAGGATTGTCTTTTTTCAGTTTGGGGAAATTTTCTTCTATTATCCTGTTGAATATCTGGTCAATAGTGTTGTCTTGGGATTCTTCTCCTTCCGCTATCCCTATAATGTGGAAGTTTGGTCTTTTCAAAGTGTCCCATATTTCCTGGTTGTTCCACTCTTGTGTTTTTTTTTTTAATTTTTCATAATCTTTACTTGAGCTTTCTAGTTGCTCCATGCTCTAGTTATCCTGCAGGCCTGATATTCTCTTTTTTCTGCTTCTTCTGTTCTGCTTCTGAAGCTTTTTCCTATCCTTTCCTGGTGGTTCAATGAATTTTCAATATCCTTTTTCATTTCATCCTGTGATTTTTTTTTAGATTTTCCACTTCCCTCTGGAGCCTATCATTCTCATCTTGTAGGTCCTTGGTTCATTGGTCATTTTCTTTTATCATTTCAGCCTCGGATCTTTTCAGTGTCTCCACTTCCTTCCAGAGTTTGTCATTTTCTCCCTCTAGGTCCTTCTTGAGTTTTTCAATCTCTCCCCTTAGTTCTTTCCACCATTTCTCATTATCTCCCTCCAGGTCTTTTTTGAGTTTTTCATTCTCTTCCCTTACTTCTCTAATTTCTTTGAGTATGTCTACACTTGTTCTTCTAAGGTCAGTGTCTTGGCTTCTTGCCTCGAATATATCATTGTAGGGATCTTCTGTAGGGTTGGTAGAGTTTGGTATGGATTAATTATGAGCTTTTCCCATGGTTTTTTTTTTTTTCTTTGTGTCTTTGGCATATGGATTTGTCTGTTTATTTGTTTCTTTGAATTCTGGCACTTCAAAGTTGGTTGCACAGACTATAATCACCAATGCTACACGTGTTAGGTCCTCTGCACCAGACCTCCATCTGGGGAGGGAGAGTGTGGAGGGTCGCTACTTTGGCCTGTGCACCAGTAGGCCCCCAAGGTTCAAGGCAGGTCCACCTTGCCTCACCAGCACCTCACTGACTCTGGGCAGCTATATGGAGTCCGAGCTGGGACTTCTGGGAATGGGTGGTGAGCACCCCCAAGGGTCAAGGCAGATCCACCTTTCCTCAAAGGTACCTCACTGACTCTGGGCAGCTGTCTGGAGTCTGAGCTGGGACTTCCGGGGGCAGGTGTCAAGCCCCTCCCAAGGGTCAAGGCAGGTCTACCTTGCCTCACTGGCACCTCACTAACTCCAGGTGGCTGTTTGAGAATATTTTCATCTATGTTCATTAAGAATATGGTCCTAGAGTTTTCTTTTGTTGTGATGTCTCTCTCTGATTTTGGTATTAAATTAATACTGGCTTCATAGAAGAAGTTTGGTGATTCACCCTCTGTTTCTATATATATATATATATATATATATATATATATATATATCTTTTGGCTTTTTTGAGACAGGGTTTCCCTGTAGCCCCAGCGCTGTCCTGGAACTCAAATTGTAGGCCAGGCTGGGGCATTGAACTCACAAAGATCCACCTGCCTCTGCCTCCCAAGTGCTAGGATTAAAGGTGTGTGCCACCACGCCTGGCTGTTTCTATATTTTTTGAATGAGAATATGCCCAGGTTTCTTAGAATGGGAATTTTATTCTTAATTTCTGTTTCTCTTACATACAGCTTAGGAATGTCAAGTAGGGATCTCTCTCTCTCTCTCTCTCTCTCTCTCTCTCTCTATCAGTGTTAGTTGGTCACAGCTGTTTCTGGTCTGCACTTAGCACAATGATACCATGGTGTGCCAAGACATTATTCAACAGACTAATTCCCTTCAAGGTTTTTATTATGAGTAAAAGCAGAAGCTAGGTCCTCAGAGCAAGCAGCAATTAGCTTTCAGGCCTCCAATCCAAGAGTGTATGAGTGGCAATTGGGAAGTTTCACAGCTTCACATGACAGCTTTACATCAGTGCCCTCTATTTTCTGAAATCTGTAGGTTTTTCAAATTTCTAACATTGTTGAGGACTGCAGCTAGGTCTTGACATTGGGTGATGCTTATGGTAGACTGACTAGGGATGCCACCAAGGTGGGCAGTATGGCTGGCTCTGCCCAGCTGTTGTGTGTAAGTGACCAGACTCCACTCTTGTGCATGAGCGGCCATGTCTGCATGGCTTCATTAGTGTGTATGGGCAGCCAGACTGACTTGGCTTCTCCCTACCAGTGTGCATGGGAGGTCACCTCTGATTGGCTCTGCTGGTAAGCACTGGTGGCCATAACAGTCCGCCTGCATCAGTGGATGTGGACTGACAGACTGTCTTAGCTCTGCCCTGCTGGTGTGTATGAGCGACCAGGGTAGTGTGTGTGGATGACTATGCAAGCTGGACTCCACTGGTGAATTGGGGACCAGGCAGTCATGGCTCTGCCAATGCATATGGGTGACCAGACTGGCTTCCCTCTGCCCCAACATTGTGTGTGGGAGGCCTTCACCTAATCTTGGAAAAGTCATTATCCCTCCTACTTGCCAAGTCCTGAGTGCAGAATTTTAAGATCAGCATAGAAGCATTAAGATTCTTAATGAGATGAAGAAGCCTGAGTCATGTTTCTAGGTCCCTGTGCCAAGAGTTCCTGCGGCCACCATTGCTCTGGCTTTGCTGCCACTATAGATCTATAATTACTTTTTTTCTTACTTGGCACATCCTGGGTTCAGCATTTTGAGAACAATATAGAAAAGCTAATGGTCAGTTAAATAGCCATCTTGTGTGATAGGATACCTCACATTTTCTATCTGATACATTCAGTCTCTTGGGAGCCTATGCACCTTGGGCCCTGAGACCAGTTGCCCCAGGCACGCCACATTCTACCATCTTTCTCTCTTTCTGGTTTTAATGTAGATGCTTAAAGCTATAAATGCCCCTCTTAAGGCTGGCTTTAATGTGTTCCAGAGGTTTTGTTGTGTTGTGCTATCATTTTTTAGTTCCAGGAATTCTTTTGCTTATTTCCTGATTTCTTCTTTGATATGTTCATCATTCAGTTGTATGTTGTTTAATCTGCATGAATTCGTGTAGTTACTAGATATTATTTTCTTGTTGATTTTAAGTTTTATTGCATGGAATTTTAAGTTTTATTGCATCTAATACATGGAATTATTTCTGTGGTTTTTTTTTTTATTTGTTGGGTTTTGTTTTGTGCCCCAGTATGTGGTTACATTGAGGAACTCAATTGGATGCTGAAATGAATGTATATATATATATATATATATTTTTTTTTTTTTTTTGGTCTTTTTGAGACAGGATTCCCTGTAGCCCCCAGCTGCCTGGAACTCACTCTGTAGACCAGCAGGCCTTGAACTCCACAAAAAGATCTCCTGCCTCTGCCTCCCCAAAGTGCTAGGGATAAAGGTGTGCACACCATGGGCCCGGCAGTAGAATGTGCATTCTTTGGTGCTTGGGTGAATATTCTATAGATGTCTGTTAGATCCATTTGATGTAGGACACCATTGAATTTAGATGTCTCTGTTTATTCTGTGGCCAAATGATCTATTTGGGAAAGTAGTGTATTAAAGTTACCACTATTACTAATTTGGGGTTAATCTCTGTCTTAAATTCCAGTAGTTCTGTTTTTATGAAACTGGGTGCACCAGAGTGTGGTGCATATATCTTCATGACTGTTCATCCTCTTGGTCGATTGTTCACTGGATCAGAATATAGTGACTTTCTCTTTTCTGATTAATTTTAACTTGACATTTATATTTATCTGATATTAGAAAGGCAATTCCTGCTTGTTTCTTGGTGCCATTTGCTTATATATTTTTTTTCATCCTTTTACCCTAAGGTGGTGCCTACCTTTGGAAGTAAAGTGAGTTTCCTGTAGACAACAAATAGATGGATTTTCTTAATTCATTCATTTAGCTTGTGTCTTTTGACTGGGTAGTTGAGGCCAGTGATAAGAGTTATTATTGAAAGGTATATATTGATTTCAGTCATTTTGTTTTCTGTTTGTGTTCTTAGTCTTCTTAGTCATACTTTGTGCTTCCATATTTTATTTGTTTTCTTTCTGTCACCTCTTGAGTACAGTAATATTTTTAAGTTTTTTTTTCCTCATTGGTCTTAAGTTATCCAGATGTTTACATTCAACTCCACATGTAATTCTAGTAAAATGTCTAGAAAAATACTATTATTAGAAGTATGGTGTTACTGACTTCCCGGCTTTCCCTGTTTCAATGAAAATACTTATTTTAGAAATATAGTGTTTGAATGTACAAATGTCTGGGATGTACGGCTTTATGTTTCATCACCTTCAAATTTTGTGGTTCAGTAAATGTATATTAGTGTGTCTATGCTTCAGACAGTGTTAACAGAGTTAACAATAGGTATATTATGGGTATAATACATGTAAGTATACTCAATAAGTGCGTATAGGGGTGTTTATCTAATATTAAAGAAAAGATGGAAGGATTTATACTTTTAAAAGATTTTTTATTTATTATTTTTATGTGTATGAGTGTATCATCTGCATGTATGTGTTTTCATTTCATGCAATTCCTGTGGAGGTCAGAGGAGGGCATCAAATACCCTGGAACTGGAGTTATAAACAGTTGTTAGCTTTAATGTAGGTGCTGGGAACACAGCCTGGATCCTCTGCAAGAGTAGCCAGTGCTTTTAAGGGCTGAGCCATCTCTGCATCCCTGCATTTATCTGATATTATCTGATATTTTAAAAGAATGGTGTGGTTAAACACGCTTCCTTGGTTGTGCTTCTTGCTGTTTGTCGGCAGTTTCTGCTGAGCCAGCCTGAGACAAGCCCACAGCTCATGCTCTTCCCAGAAAACAGTTGCTTTGCTCATGCTTTGACCAATGCATGGCCTGATCTGTTGAATCTCAGTAGAAGGGGTGGCATGTTGTTTAGAAATGAGATACAAGGGTGAAAGTTGTCTTCCAGCGTACGACCACATCTTTTCCTTGAATCCTATTGAGCCATCTTAAGTAATAAGACTGTTCTAGAAAAAAAAATTCAAATGATTTAATTACTCATCAGGGTTCTCTGCAAACTGGAGGAATGACCTTCCCAGCAAATCTGGAGATTTAGGAAGAGGGAAAGAAGGTGAATGTTGGGTACTCCACCAACCATATTCTCTAAATTCACATTCCCTAGAAATACACAGCCTACATCAAAGTGTTCGTGTTCGTGTGACCCAGCACAGGCTCAGTTAATAAAAAGTAAGGGTCTGTTTACAGACATGTACTTTTTATTAACTTCAGGAACTGAAGTGTAATACATCTCTCAAAGAGTTTATGGTAAGCTATGTGAATGTTTCAATGTCCTTTTTTTTTTTTTTTTTTTACAAATTTATGCTATTTGTTCTTCATTGATTTAAACAATTTTGTTTGTTTTTATTTATTTGTTCTTCATGTATCTGCATGAGTGCAGAACTCAGGAGATAATTTGCAGGAGTCAGTTCTTTGCCTCATCCACATGGGTTCTGGGGTGAAGGACCAGGTCTTGCAGGTTTGGGCCAACCAAGAACATTTTCAACTGAGCCACTCTCCAATGGCCATTTTTCTTGTCGCTAGAAGGGGTTTCGCGTTCGGGCGGCGGGCGGGGCGCCCGGTGGCGCTGTTCGTGTCGGTCAGTGTCAAAATGATAGCTCTAAAAGCGCGCATTGCGATATGACAAAGGGAGTGGGAAAGACGGGGGGAAAAACGGGGTTAGGATCTGTTAGCAAAAAAGAGAGGCAAATCCGCCAACTTAGGGGACATGTGTCTGGATGGAGGTCTATGAAGATGGATGTACACAGACTGGAAACCAACACTGAAAAATTGATAGATCTATATTATAGATATGATGATTTTATAATTATATATATATATATATGCACATACAAGTTAGGGAGAAGGACCGAGAACACAACACACAAAAAGAACGGGGGTGGGGGGAGCTGAAATAGTGATCGTTCTCCCACAAACAATAAGCCTCTGCTTGAAAAAACACTCTGGAAAGACTTGAGAAAAAGATGCTAAGATCGACATGTATGGACAGAGTGCAGGCCCTCAGTTGGGTTGGGAGGCATGGAAAGGGACACGTGCCTCTTAACATTCAATTGAAAATTGTGCATGATGATGTATGGAAAATAGTTTAAAACAATAATAAATTTAACAAAAGAAAAAAACTTAATTATTAACAGACTTGAACCACATCTGCAAGTTTACATCTTACAACTAATGGTCTGCATTTACAAAATATTTAGAAGTAGTATATTTAGTAGCTACTGCCACAGCCTGTTGGAGGAACAGTGAGAAGACAAAGGATAGGATGACGAGAACACTTTTTGGAATGACTGGACTCCGAGTGTATAATTTAATATGGTGTAGGTGTGCCAGCTAAAACACTAATTATTAGAATGCAAAAAGAGAGCCAAGTTGAAAAATAAAATGATAAAAATCATTGATTAGTTCTGTTTCTTTGTAGTAAAAGTGCAACTTAAGTGTTTTAATTCTTGAAGTTCTTTATACAGTAAGTCAATATTTCGTAGTACTCTCCCCCTATTATATATTATTATTTATTTATATTCTATATTTATTATATACTACTTTCTTTACCGTTGTTGTGTATTTCTACAAAATTTCAGTTGCTTTAGCATATTCCCCTTTCCCTTCCTTCCCCCTCCGATCATGCAATCGGCCATAAAGTTACTGCATCTTTGTCTTCTCAGTCTTTTTTTCTTGTCTTAGGAATTCACATTTGTTTCTCTTGTTTTTATATTTACTTAAAATCATGAATACATACACTTCTACCCATATACGAATACAGATCGCTGAAATATAGTGTGTGGACAATAAATACCTAGGACCGAACCTAACCACAACACCAAAGATCTCTACAAAAAAATATTTTAACCCTTAAGAAAGAAATTGAAGAAGATATCAGAAGATGGAAAACCCTCCCATGCTATGGATTGGGAATATTATATAGTAAAAATGTTCCACTCTTGTATGATGTATTTAATGCAATCCCAAGTTAAACCCCAAGAGTTTCTTCACAGGCTTGGAAAAAAACAAGTCCTTAATTTCATTGGAAACACACAAAGGACCCCAAATGGCCAAAACAACTCTGGTGAAGAAGAGCAATCAGGGAGGAGACGCACTACCAGACTCTCAAACTATACTCAGGTTTATAGTCATAAAAATAGCGTACACTGACACTAAAAACAGGGACTTCTGCTTGACCAATGATAACATCAAAACTGAAGATCCAAAACTTAGCACATTGCAATTTCAGCAAGCATTCATATTTGACCCGGGGGCCAAGAAGAACAACGGAGAAAAAGACAGCATCTTTCAGCAAGTGGTGTTGCAACAACTAATGGATCACCTCTCATATGAAGGGAATGAAATTAAACCCTACCCCCCCCTGCTGCCTACAAAAGTCACTCCAGATGGATTAAAGACAATCAACATGAAACCCCTCCAACTCTTGAGGGTATAAGAAGAAAAAGTTTGGCAGCAGACTACCAAAGAAACATAGGCACCGGAAAGACTTCCTAAATCAGACAGCAGATGACAAGAATTAAGGTCGACAATTGACAAAGGGTGATTCTCTTAACTCAAAGTTCTGTACATCCAAAGAAAACACATCCAGGTAGTGAAGAGAATCCCACAGAGTGTGAGGAACCTTCACTGCAGAAACATCTGACCAAACATGTATTTCCAGGTATTATACTACTCATCAAGCAAGAAAGAAAACAACGACCCACTCAATAGATGGAGGCAAAGAGCTGCACGAGACTTCACAAATGGGAATTGAGTGGCTGACGACCTCTTAAAAAGTGTTCCATCATTAATAATTAAAGAAAATGCAAATCAAACAACCCTTTCTGATACTAATCTTCTCCACTCAGACTGCGCTAGGATCAAGAAAAACAACTATCCCCGTGCTGGCGCGGTAGTGGGACAGAGGACACTCACCTACACTCCCCTGCTGGTGGGACTGTAACTCCTCCCCGCCACCAAATAACTTGACGCCGTAGTGGAGAACCCTTGAGCCGACTTCGGAATGAACTTTGCCCCCGCCCCGCCCTCCTCCTCCTGGGCCTGTCCCCCCCCAGCCTCCTCTTCCTGCCGCGGCTCCCTTCCCCGCCCTGTTTCTTGTCCATCTCTCCACCTGCAAGGAGCTGGAACCAACCCAAATGCCCCTCAACTGTCGAGTGGATAGAGAAAATGTGGTACGTCTATACAATGGAGTTCTATGCAGGGGTAAAGAAAGATGACATCATGAACTCTCCAGGTAAATGGCTGGAGCTAGAAGATATCATGCTGAGTGAAGTAACACAGTTCCAGAAAAAGAAATGACAAATGGTATCCCTCATCTGTGGATGCTAGCACCAATTACCTAATTGTATGGCAAACTGAGCATCGTCAATGTGATCTGAAAACAACTGTGCTCTTATATTGTGAATCCCTTAAAATATAATAAAAAAAGAAAATAAGTGGTGGATCGATTCTAGAGCCTGTTAAGAGATTTACATTATAACAACATTCTTCTGCAAATGGTGATCCAGTTTTGCCAGCACCATTTGCTGAAGATGCTATCCTTCCTCCACTGAAGGTTTTTTGCCCCTTTGTCAAATATGACGTGGCTGAAATTGATGAGCTCAAGTTTGGATCTTCAATTTTGTTCCATTGGTCAATGGGATTGTTTTTGTGGCAGTACTAGTACATAGTCTTTATGACTATGGCCCTATAAAATACCTTGAAGTCTGGTAGAGCAATCCCCCTTGTATTGCATTTTTCACTCAGGGTTGCTTTAGCTATTCAGTATCTTTTGTTTTTCCATGTGAATTTAAGGAATTTTTTTCCAAATATGTGAAGAAGCTCATGAGGATTTTGATTGGGATTGCATTGAATCTGTATATCTATTTGGGTAAAATGGACATTTTTACTATATTAATTTTTCCAGTCCAAGAGCATGGGAGGTCTTTCCATATTTTGATGTCATTTTCAATCTCCTTCTTCAGGGGTTTAAAATTTTCATTGTAGAGATCTTTGGTATTGTTGGTTAGGTTTGTTCCCAAGTGGTTTTTTTTGTTTGTTTTTTTTTTTTTGAGGATATTGTAAGTGGGAAGGTCTTCTTATATTCCTTCTCCATTTGTTTATTGTTGGTGTAACGAAAGGCAACTGATTTTTCTAGGTTAATTTTGTATCCTGACACTTTACTGAAACTCTTGTTTCTAGAAGTTTTCTGGTGGAGTTTTTAGCATCCCTTAGGTAAACTATCATATCATCTGCAAAAAGGGATAGCTTAACTTCCTCTTTTCTGATTAGTACTCCTTGATTTCTTTCTCATGTCTTATTGCCCTAGCAAGTGTTTCAAACACTATGTTGAAGAGGAGTGGTGTTAAGGGTCAGCCTTGCTGGGTTCCTGCCTTTAAGGGAAATGGTCCCAATTTTTCTCCATTTAGGATGATGTTGGCAATGGGTTTGCTATATATGGCTTTGATTGTGTTGAGGAATGTTCCCTTCAGTCCAATTACCTCTAGGACTTTAAACATGAAAGGATGGTGGATCTTATCAAAGGCTTTTTCTGCATCAATTGAGATGATCATGTAGTTTTTGTCTTTCAGTACATTTATGTGTTTTAGGATATTTATTGATTTATGTATGTTGAATCAACCCTGCATCTCTGGTATGAATCCAACTTGTGTTTTATTTATTTATTTATTTATTTATTTAATTTTTTTTTTTTTTGGTATTTTTGAGACAGGGTCTCCCTTTAGTCCTAACTGGCCTGGAGATCACTCTGTAGATCAGGCTGGCCTTGAACTCATAGAGATCCACCTGTCTCTGCCTCCCAAGTACTAGGATTAATGTTGTGAGCCACCATGCCTGGCTTGATCATGATGAATAATTTTTTGATGTGGGTCTGTATGCGATTTGCAAGTATTTTGTTGAGAACTTTTTGTATCTATGTTCATTAATGAGTCTGTAGCTTTCTTTTTTGGTAGTATGTATGCCTGGTTTGGGTATTAGATGCACCTATATTATTTTAAAACAGTCACTGTCCCTAGATTAATCATTCCATTCTTCTCCAAATAAGTTCTTTGTTCTTGGTTTGAGCACTGGCAAAGTAATTATGTCTGCCCAAATTTTCAAGGGTTATCGACTCAGCTTATGACATTTCCCCAGACTACAATTAAGCACCCATTGTTCAGAATGCAAACTGAAGCATGCAGGTATGGGCAAGATGAAGACTGAACTGAACATTCACAAGCCTCACAGTTGATAGGTGAGCACTCTGGCCAAGTTAATTTCTAGATCTTTGTATTAATTACTTTTCTGTTGCTCTGATAGCATAAAATGACCAAGGCAACTTACAAAAGGAAAAGTTTATTTGGCTTACAACTCAGAGAGTCCATAATGGTGGGAGAGCATGGCAGCAGAGGTGGTCAGAACAGAACACTTAGTAATCACATCTTCATACAGGCCCAGGAAGTAGAGAGAAACTGGAAATCTGGCAAGTCTTTAGAAGTCTAAAATCTCAGTGATTTGTTTCCTCCATTAAGCACCTCCTAAAACTTCCAAAAACAATGCCACCAACTGGGGACAAAATATCCAAATACTTGGAGTCTAATGGGGACATTGTCATTCAAATCATCACATTCCACTCCCTGGCCCCTATAAGATCATGGACTTATAGACCCCCTTCAAAAGTCTCTATAGTGTTCACCAGTCTCAATACTATTCAAAAGTCCAGAGTCCAAAATCTCTTCTGAGATTCAAGTAAATGTCTTAACTGTAAGCCCCTGTAAAATCAAAAGACAAATTAGATACTTCCAATGGAATTGAATATACTTTCCCATTCCAAAAGGGAGGAATAGGGACATACTGAGGAAATACTGAAGGAAAACAATGTGGAAAATCAGAAGGGCAAACACCAAATCCTATAGCTTCATGTCTGACATCTTGGAATTTACTTCCAAAGAGATTAGAGAGCTCGGGCCCCCAGCTTTGCTGCATGCAGCATACCTCACTCTCTCTTAGGCTAGTACCACTCCCTGCATGCAGCTTTCCTTGGCAGATGTCTCACATCTCTAGCATCTCCAGCATCTAAGATTCAGGTGCTACCAAGGCCTTGTTCTGAATTGCCTATGGAGGGATCTATTCTGAACTCTCTCCTAGTGTCTGGTAGCTCCAGGCATTCTTTGGTTTACAGACATCTTTCTTCACCCAGCATCTCTTCACATGTCCTTCTGTGAGTATCTCTGTACTCAGATTTCTCAGATATGAGGAAGCCAGTCATATTGAATTGGCACCTATCCTAATGATTTTCTTTAACTTCATTACCTCTTTGAAGGCTCTACTACAACCAAATAAGGTTGCCTTCAGGTATACTAGAATTTAGAATTTCAACATATTGTGAACCAACACATAGCAGGTACCTTCTAACCTTAGCATCTGTTGGAATCCCCAGAGTATGTATGCCGTAAGATGCCCAGAGCAGCCACCCAGGCACCACTCCCCACACATTCTGAGGCATAAGGTTCTTACATGCTGCTCAGGCATAAACTCCCTCTGAGCAATTATTTCCTGAACGAGTACTATGTGCCATTATCAATGTCATTATTGATAATAAATAAACAAATAACAGAATAAGTAGAAGTGATGTTGCATACTTTGGAAGGTATGGGAAGGGTGGATAAAAAGAGGATGGGGGATGTACACTGACCTGAGGGAGTCATGGAATTCCACTCTGAGTGGATGACATATACCTGATAAATGAGGAAAATTCTGATGGTAAAACACAGGTAATTTCTTATTCTAGGCAAAAGAAATAGTGTGTGCTTCAGGAAGATATTCTGCTTTCTACATATCTAAAACATTGCCTAAAACACAAGGGATGTTTACAAATTTTCTTGTGAGATGTGCCTGGAAGTTATATCCCAAGATAAAGTTAAGAAACAAATTTCATGAGTTTGAAGCTATCACAGCTACTTTTGTGAATGTGACAATTATATTACCTTAACTTCTCTCTTCATTTAAATCCTCTTTTCTAAACTAGCAACTTAAGAAATTCAGAGGCCTCATCATATCAACTCACCCTATTGGAAATTGCAATGCTAGAAGTTCTTAATCATAAGAACATAGGTAGGCATGGGACTTTGTTCCTGTCACTTCAAACTCAACCTGGCTCTCTGTTTCCTGTGCTCATTGCGAGATGTGACCCTCGGTTTGCTGCTCCAGCTCCAGCCGCCACGCCTCCCGCCACAATGGACTCTAGTTCCCTGGAACCGCCAATCAGAGCCAAAGAGGCCAGGCAGAGTACAGCAGGGGTGTCCCTGAATAAAGAAGGCCCTGATAGTCCATTGCGTGAAGCTGTGAGTGTGAAGCCTGGTTGGCAGCGGAGACCCCAAGAAGACTTTCGAGATGCCAGACCTGTGAGATATTTGCCAAGGAGAGCTGCATACGGGGAGTGGTACCAGCCTAAGAAAGAGATGTATGTTGCAAGCAAAGCTGGAAGAGCTGAGCCGTCTAAGCCCTTTGGAAGTCAAGTCCCAGAAGTTGCACATGGAGCTAAAGGACTTGCCCTGCTGGTTTTCGGTCTTGTTTTGGAGCTTACAGTTTGGGAGATTGGCCTGAGTCTCAGAGGAGACTTTGGACTGTGGACTTTTGAATGGCATTGAGACTGGTACAGACTGTGGAGACTTTTAAGGTTTGTGCACCCATTTCATGCGATGCTGCGGAGGTCAGAAGAGGGTGTCGGATTCCCCTGGAACTGGAGTTCTCCTGGAGTTGGAGTTACAGACGGTTCTCGGCCACCATGTGGGTGCTGGGGATCGAACCCGGGTCCTCTGCAAGAGCAGTTGGAGCTCTTGACTGCTAGGCCATCTCTCCAGCCCCAGGCTTAGTGAGTTTTAACAAGCCTCGTGATCTCCAGTCTTTCTCTCTGTTTCCTGTGCTTTTTGCGAGATGTGACCCTCGGTTTGCTGCTCCAGCTCCAGCCACCATGCCTCCCGCCTCAATGGAACCGCCAATCATAAGCTCAAATAAACTCTTCCTTTTATAAAAAAAAACAAACAAACAAACAAACTCAACCTGAACCAAAGCACATTTCATAAGGAATCCTAACCTCTGTTTACCTCATGTGGTCAACATAATAGAATCTCAAAGATTTTCCCCCAAGATGTCCAAGTGCATCTTTCTGATTTGCCACAGTACTCTTTCATTAGAATGTTTCACAATTATGGAACATTCCCTCCCCCATATTTAAAAACAGGTGCCATCTTTGCATCTTTCTATTTAGTTCAGAGCAGGCAATGGCATTGGGAATGTATAAATAGACTCAGTCAAACTCAAAAGTATGGAGAACTATTAATGCCTGTGTAGTTCGTTAGAGAATATTTCTTTCCAGCACAACATATGCACAAGATTGTGTGCTTAGAGATGAGAAGGCACTCCTTAGCCAAAAGTGTAAGGCCTTACAGCTTGTTCTTTTCTGAGACAGCAGTCATCAAGATGTGCCCAGTGCTATGCCGCATTCTGTTGGTATTTTGGGGACAAGTGTGAGGACACGTTTCAAGAGCACAGGTGTATTCTATTTGTGTTGGCATATATTGAATAAAGAAGGCTGTTAAAAGTGAGTGAATAGATTTCTACCACTCTCAGCAAAGCTGCTATTCAGAAAGACCTTCCTTGACATTTCCCTGTATCCCAATTATGCCCTAAGTAGTGTATACTGAGAATAAAAGATTCCAAATCCAGGATAATCCATTATTATTTGAGGCCTGCTTCACTTGGAATAAGGTTTAGCTAGGAATTGGTCTTATGGATACTTGGAGCCTTACCTTCTAACAGCATAGCGTTTGGGTCCGGGGTTAGGTAAAGGACGTGGCAGCATTCAAGGATGTGAGGAGAAAACAATGATCATAATTACAACAGTCTTGGTTGGTTGAGTTTTACACTATAGAATCATAGGATTGTCCTTTTGCAAGGAAGTGCCTATGGTAGTTTACACCATCCTAGCAGGTGACAGTCACCTGCTGCCAACTCCACACTCACTCCTGCCTTCATTGCCTCTACCGGCAGCCTGCTCCCTGCTGCCTGCAGAAACTAGTGAGCAGTAGCTACATACCATGGAACTCTGTTGGTGACATGCATAGCTGCTGTCACTGACAGAGCAGCTCCAGTGAAATGGGAAAATGCTTTGGTCCAGAAAAACGTATGTTTTAATTCTTCTTGGAATTACTGAAACAAAATAACCAGGAGCATAACTGAGCTATGTTCAGAGATTTTCTCCCATAAAAGGAGAGATTTGTTGTAGCTCATGATTTCAGATGTTTCAACACATAGTCTCATGATCCTGAGATACATATTATAGTAATAGAGCATGATGGGAAAAACTGATTACATCATGGTGACCTGGAAGCAAAGAGTGAAGGAATAGAGGGATCAAGGCTGGGGAGATGGTTCAGCAGTTAAAAGCACTGGCTTCTCTTGCAGAAGACCCAGGTTCAATTCCCAGCACCTATATGGTGGCTAGCAACCATCCAAAACTCCAGTTCCAGGGGATCCAATACCTTCTTCTGACCTCTGCAGGCATTGCATGACACAGATGCACATACATACATGCAGGCAAGACACTCATACACACAAAATAAAAATAATAAATAAGCTATTTTTAAAAAGAATAGAGGGATCAGAGTTTCAATACCCCCCTCAAGAGCAGGTTTCCATTCACCTACGGCCTCCAACTAAGCCCCACCTGTAATGTTTGAACCACCACCTCCCAAGAGCACTGTGAGCAAAGTCTTTTTTATATATAATTTTCTATTGAATTTTTTATGTGTTTCATACATAATTTTTCAATTAATCTTAACTGCCTTTATACCCACTTCTCCATTGGCACCCTCCCACAGCCCTGCCCCCCTCAGAGTTCATACATTCTGTCATGTGTGCTAGGGTTCATTGTGCTAAACTACTCTCCCCACCCACTCCTCAGTGCCAGCTCATCCTTTGAGCTCTAGTCAGCCTATCTAGAGTCCCTTCCCTCTACCCAACCCCAATTAGTCATGAAAAAGCATTTCTTGATGTTTGTTCGCAGGAGGTGGGAAGTGCTAGGTAACACCAGTAGATACAGTAGTAGCTGTTTTCTATTCACTTAAATCCAAACTTGCACACAAACCCTTATAGGGTTCTTGAAAGAGAAAGCACTCTAGGCTGTCTTCAGGGGCTAACGGGAGTGGGAAGTTCCTTGGCAAAGAACCCACTGCTCTTTAACTTCCAGAATATAAGCCCTGAGCAAATAGTAACTGAAGTAGCTAATATTACATAAACACAGACATTGTACTCTAAAATCAGAACCACAAGCATCTGTCTTTAGAGAATATTGTCTGCAGACCTGTGCTGGGCTTTTGTCTGGCTAAACTTCCATGGGTCTTGTGAATGCTGATACCAGTGATGTATGTTCATGTGAACAGGGTCTCTGGAGCTTTTAAGATTCATTTGCTTTCCAAAATTGCACAGGCTATTGTCACAGCCCTTGATTGCCTCCCAGAAACTGAAGGTAAGACACTATCGCTGAAGACAGCACATACTTTGGAGACCAGATTTAGAGCAATAGAGCTGGAACTGACCTGAAAGTCAGCGCACCCAAAGGCTAGCTCTCAGAGCTCTGGAGAGCACTGTGCAAGCTGCTAAAGGGGAACATCAGTCAATAGTCCAACATCAGCCTCAACAGCAAATAGCCATGTTAATGACCAGCACAGCATACAACAATGAAATAGTGGCACTTTTATCTTGGGGCAATCAACAGCTAAGTAATTGGCCCTAAAGCCCTCTCAGTGCAAGGAAACTCGTGTGTGGCATTGTAAACATAACCAGAGGCACACAACCAGTGAGGTCATAGATCTCAAACTCTTTAACACATGAAGTATGGGGAATGTTTAATATCTAAACTACAGAGTATCTTTGATTATCCCATTTTATTGAGCCCTTTCCTCTAGCAAATGAAGACAAATTGACTAATGTCTACATTGGAAGACATTTGTCACAAAGTACCTAAGGCAAGAGCATTCCTTCCTCGCCCACAGTCAATCCATGCTCAAGTTAAGGCTGAATGTATTTTCCCTTGCGCCACTTAGTAATCTCCCTTTGGGAGAAATGGCTCCTCTGCTTTTAAATGACTGTAAATCATGGGGCTGAAAGTTCTCTTTAATTTTTTTGAGACAGGATCTCCCTGTAGCCATGTAGCTACATCTATCCTGGAAATCACTAAGGATGTGAGATTGGCCTCCATCTCACAGAGATCCACCAGCTTTTGCTGTCCAAATGCTGGGACTAAGGGCAAGTGCCGCCAGCCCAGCCACTCCTACACTAGTTTTGTTGGGCCATTACATATAGCACAAAGACCAACATATTTTAAAAGTCGTTGATGATAACAACAAATCATTTTTTTCTACCTAAAATCTGGAAGTAAGTTCAACATTGAGAAGCATTGCAAAAGAAAAAGTAGTATAAAATTTTAAGGAAAAACAACCTGATTCTCCCTTTCTCAGCCACCATCAGCTGATTGCCTGTAGCTCTTCATCTATGAGGGGACATGGTGAAGTGGCCTCCATTAGCACTGGCATGTCCACTGCTGTGGTCATTATGCAGGTCTTTTTAGGAACCATATTGTTGAGATTTCATGAGTGAAGCTTCCCTGTCATGTCTGGAAGACACCACCTGGCAGTAAGCATCTTGGGCCTCTAGCTCTAACATTCTGTACCCCTTCTTCCTTGGTGGTCCCTGGGCCTTTAATATAAAAAAAACTATAAAGTTCTTTTTATTAGGCCACAACCACATTGTATTTGAATGACTAATGGCTGGGGCTGAGTTTTGAAAGAGTCATGACCCAGCATTTCTTGTCGTTTGTTCACAGGGGTGGGAAGTGCTAGGTAACACCAGTAGATACAGTAGTAGATGTTTTCTATTCACTTAAATCCAAACTTTCACATAAAGCCTTACCTACTATAGGGTTCTTGAAAGAGAATGCACTCTAGGCTGTCTGCAGGGGCTAACGGGAGTGGGCAGTTCCTTGGCAAAGAACCCACTGCTCTTTAACTTCCAGAATATAAGCTGACCAAATAGTAACCGAAGTAGCTAATATTACATAAACACAGACATTGCACTCTAAAATCAGAAACATAAGCATCTATCTTTAAAGAACATTGTCTCCTAGCTTCTGGCTGAGGGAGTCCACAAATGATAGGAGTCATGGTTGGCTTCCTTGTCAACTTGGTGCACCCACAGAGAACCCCAGTTTTGGAACCGTCTGTCCAATTGGCCTGTGGGCATATCTGTGAGGCACTTTCTTGACTGCTGAATGATGTGGGAGGGTCCAGCCCACTGCAGGTGCTGCCACTCCTAGGCAAGTGCCCTACATTGTATAAAAAATAAGGCTGACCACAGGAAGAAGCCAGCAAGCAGTGTTCCTCCATGGTCTGTGCTTCTGGTCCTGCCCTGTGCTCTGGCTTCACTTTATGATTAGCTGTGATTGGGAAGTGTGATTGGGTGGGAGTGTTTATCACAATAACACAGAAGCAAACTAGAACAATAAAGGGGGTCCCTACAAGCAGCCATTCCCTCAAGCCTGGTTCCCAGGGAAGGACATGATAGGACTAACAACAGCACCCCTCTAGTCAGGGGAGTTTCAGCTTGACTACTGAGCAGATATTATGTTTATTTTGTCAATTTCTGTGTTTATAGTTTCTCTTTTCTTCTATCCATTGAGGATCCTTGGAGGCAGGGACTTTATTTTTAACATCCACTGCCTTTACTGACTCTGACAAAAACCATAAGCCGAGTGGATTTTTGAAAAGCAGAGATCTAGTCTTACACTTGTAATGGGTGGCAAGTCCATGATGGAGAGAACAGTGGCTGGTCAGGTCTAATTCCCAGTTGGTTTGTGCCATCTTTTCCTTGTGCCCTCACCTGGCAGATGAGCTGAGGCCACTATCTGGCACCTCCCACAAAAGACACCTCCCCCAAGCATGGGGCCTTCCTTCTCTTGACTGTGGCATGTCCAGGGCTTCACCTTCAGGCACCATTCCCCTGGGGATTTAGTTTCAACATAGACATTTGGGTAGGACATAAATTTAGTTCACAGCATCTTTGGCAAATATAAATGTTTAATTTATGTTCCTAGAAAAAATAAGATGGTTAATAATACTTATCTCGCAGACTTGTTTGGGGAATAAAATGAATGCAATCTAACAGCGACCCCACAGTGGGTGTGAATACATAGGGATACCAATCTTCTGGAAAGTAAATAATGAAACTTCACAATAATGTAATATCCAAAGTTAGCATATTGTCTTTTCCATCTATATTCTTATTTTAAAAGCAGATTAACACCAAGCTAAGAATATAAGGTATATTGTGCAAAAGTGTATATATATATATATATATATATGTGTGTGTGTGTGTGTGTGTGTGTGTGTCTGTCTGTCTGTCTGTCTGCGTCTGTGTCTGTGTTTCTGTGTGTTGTGTCTCTCCGTGTGTAATAAGCTATAAACTAGAGCCAAAATTGAGACCTTCTCTAATTAGCTAATTATTATTTTTCTCAATGAAAATATACAATTCCTCCTGCAAACACTGAGCTGTATTCCATCAGAACTCAACATATAAATTTCAGTCTCTTGCCATTTTTGTTCTAGTTCTCTACCTATAAAAGCTCTGTTGTTAGGAAGAAGAGATCCTAAGATCTTAAAATAAGAAACCCGGCCACTGTTTTTCTATGACATCAAGATCTGCAAGATTATCTTCAAAAGAAGATTTTTCTTAAAAGTCACTGTCCATTGGCAGAGGAACTTGAACTTAGGGAAAAATAAATTAGTGAAAATAA
Source organism: Rhizomys pruinosus (assembly GCA_009823505.1). Lineage (NCBI taxonomy): Eukaryota > Metazoa > Chordata > Mammalia > Rodentia > Spalacidae > Rhizomys > Rhizomys pruinosus. The sequence continues at coordinate 31,179 of VZQC01009916.1, forward strand.
ACTACAATATTTGTTAATCATGTAGGCTTGATATTTTCTGAGGAGAAACAATGTGGAACATAATATTAGAGAAGAGTTTCTGCTTCAAAGTGAAAATGGGCCAAAGTAGAAAGTGTACAATCGTTCAGCTTGCAATTGCTCACACTGCAGCTTTAGGAAATGAGCAGGCTCAGCAGGCAAAGCAGGCAGCAGACTCTTCCAACTCTCCCTCACTCATACTTACTGCACATGGTTCTTCTATGGTTTCTCTCTTCCCCGTGGCCTAGTTTTCCATTTGAAAGACTTTTCCCCACCTCCTGCCATTCAGATTTTGCTCTTGGACAAGCTTCTTTACCAGATGGCCCAGAGAGTAAAGACTAAAATAAGTTCGAATCATTCTTGAAAATTTTGTATTGTTTGTTTCTATTATTGTTAATAGCATGCACTTGCTTTGTTTTGTTTTTCCTCACATGCTGTGCAAACACTCATTCCAAAATAAATTCTCAATCAAGACTATTCTCCTCTTGGTGACCAGCAATAACCATAGATATTCAGACACAAAGAGAGAACGAACTTTCTCACCCTTTTTCCATGTTTTCCTTTGCCAAATAATTTAAGTTAAAAAAGAATGAGCCAGGGGTGGGGGCTGGTGGTGCAAGTGAATTCTCCGATCATGCTCAATGTTTTTTTCACATGTAGAGAGAGATTCTTCTACCTCAGTGTCAGACAGGCTTTGAGCAGGAGGGTATGTAACAGTGACTGACTCTATCAACTCTAACTGACAGTTGTTTAGAAGGGTCCTCTGATCTTCTGGTATATTTAGAAGACTTGAAAGAAAGCTCTGCCCTACAATGATAACTCAGTGCTCTCCCAAATTAAGATCGCAACAGACATGAAAACTCTCCTTCAGGCAATGAGATCCTAGCCAATTTTGTATCAGACCCTGTCCAGAGTCACGAGGTCCCCGGACAAACAGAACAGTCAGTATTTGGTCATTCCCTGAGGGTTACACTGATCTTAGGGCTCAGCACTGATTCTTAAAGACCTTCGTCAGGAGGAGTGAGTCCTTCCCTTCAATCAACTGCCACTTTATTATCAATGGCATCTTGGAAACCCTCTTGGGCTTTGTGTTGGATACAAACAAATACAATCTTATCTCAAACAATATTCAAAACAAGCAGGGAGCCAAGATATATAGACATAAAAAGACAAGTAATGAAAGGAAGTGATGCTATCTGGTATTATGGAACATTCTAGCTGGGAGTTATATGGTTATAAGTATATATTATATATATGTAACATATATATGTATATTCATAGTATATGTATATATGTGTGTGTATGTGTTTGTGTAAAAATCATTAAGCTACATATGGAAGATTTACTGTTTAAATATAAAAATAATATAAAGAATTATTTGCTTCTCATATGTATATGATGTCCTCATCGAATTCCAAAAATGAGTTGAACATTTTTACAATGACACACACAGTTGCCAGATAGTAAAATAAATAAGAGGGAAAATTGGGGGAAAGAAAAATAAAGACAGGAAATAAAAATAAGAAGCCACAGTTAATACTATTACTCCCAAGTTCATGCCATTAAGCCTTACTTATTACTTGTGGTGGGCTGTGATTCTGGCTCTGAGCCTATGAAAAGAAGGCAACATGAGTCATAATGACCACAAGATAAAAACAAAACAGAAACTCAGGAGAAACCCAGCTATTCTTGGTTTGGAGGACCAAGACTTTTTCCCCCATGGGTCTGCATGGAAAGCACACTATGAAATTTACCAGCCTTGTCCCTAACAGCATCCATACAACAGTGGCGCCTTTTGCTGGGATGTTTCCCTTATTTATATCTGATCTACTGGTATAGCAACAATACAGTTCAGGAAGAAAAATCACACAGCAGCCAGGATGATATATAGTTGATTCTGAAGTATCATCCAAGGTACTTGCACAAGTATTCACACAGTACAAAGTAGAGGAGTAGTGACATGGTCTAGGGAAATGCAGACAGCCTTCATGAAAAAGAAGACATTCAGCGAGGCTTTGAAAAAGACCATAAAACACCAGTTGATTAGAAAGAAGTAGAGACCCATGTCCTCATCATAGGGACAAGCATGAACCAAGGGGTAGAAAAATGTGAAAGGAAATGAGATTGAAGAAGCAAGATCAAAACAGAATGTGGAGGCTGAGATGTTCATCCTTCATTTTAGACTAAAGGGTGGTGCAACACTCAATTATATCAGGATTCTGACTCTTACAATATTGATAAACACTGATAGTTAGGAATCAGCTGTCTTTAATCTGGCTGTCTTTGACTAAATAACTTATACAAGTGAGAAAGACAAGGAAGAAAGCTTCTTCCCCTCTAGACAATGACTTTATGATTAAACATAGTCAGGACCTCAGTGTATCTGGGCATAAAGTTCAAAATGATGGCTGAAGGTAATCGTTCCCAAGGCAACAATGCAGCCTCACCCATAACCACTGGTCAACTCCTTCTCCTGGCCAGGCTTTAAATTTAGGCTCTGGTTTGAAACAACAAAAACCATTCTATGAAACCAGGGAGCATGTTTTGGATCCTTCTCAAAGCAACATGGAAAAGAAGCAAAAGATGGAAAACAAAATATTTTGGAAGTGGTGGAAAAGCTAACCTACTCATAGCACTGCCTGTACACAGAGAAGAGGAATGGTTATTCTTAAAGCCAGAGACCAGGCTGCCTCCCTGACCTCCCCCAGTAGAAAGAAAAATGGTCAAGCAGACATCAGCTGAATGAAAAGGGCCATGCTCCCTCATCAGGCAGGGATGCTGCTTACTGGAAAACAACTAGGAGACTCCAAATGCCCCTCCTAAGGACAAAGGCAGTCGCCCTTCTTGGACCCAAGGCAGCCAGCCCTCTGGAGGCAAACAGGACTCCATATGGATGCCTTCATTCCTTTGCTTGTTTGCAAAGCCACCATGCTTTGAACATTCTTGCTGTGCTACATCTTGCACAAAAATCAATTAATCTAAAAGTTGGTTCTTTGAAAGAATAAACAATATAGACAGACCTCTAGCCCAGATAACCAAAAGAAAGAAGGAACAACTCCAAATCAATACAATCTGTGATGAAAAGGGAAATATCACAACAGACAAGGAAAAGATCCAGAAAATTATATGGGAATATTACAAGAACCTATATTCTACCAAGTTTGAAAATCTAGAAGAAATGGATGAATATCTGAAATCTTGGGAATCACCAAAGCTTGGCCAAGAGGAGACCAGCAGCTTAAACAGACCCATAACATATGAAGAAATAGAGGATGTAGTAAGAAGCCTCCCAACTAAAAAAAGCCCAGGCCCAGACGGTTTCACAGCAGAATTCTATAAAACATTTCAAAAAGACCTACAACCATTATTTCTGAAACTGTTTAGAAGTATACAATCAGAGGGAATTCTCCCAAATTCCTTCTATGAAGCCAACATCACTCTATTACCAAAACCAGGCAAAGATACAACTAAAAAGGAGAATTATAGACCCATCTCCCTCATGAACACAGATGCCAAAATTCTAAACAGAATACTGGCAAATCGCATACAGACCCACATCAAGAAGATCATCCATCATGACCAAGTTGGATTCATACCAGAGATGCAGGGATGGTTCAACATACGAAAATCAATAAACATCATCAAACACATAAACGGAATCAAAGACAAAAACCACACCATCATCTCAATTGATGCTGAAAAAGCCTTTGACAAAATCCAGCATCCCTTCATGCTTAAAGTCCTAGAAGGAATTGGATTGGAGGGATCATTCCTCAATGTAATCAAAGCCATATACAGGAAACCCACAGCCAATATCATCCTAAATGGGGAAATGACGGAAACATTCCCTTTAAAGGTAGGAACTCGGCAAGGCTGCCCCCTATCACCACTCCTCTTCAATATAGTGCTTGAAACACTTGCTAGAGCAATAAGGCAAGAAAAGGATATTAAAGGAGTACTAATTGGAAAAGAGGAAGTCAAACTATCCCTATTTGCTGATGATATGATTGTTTACTTAAGAGATGCAAAAAACTCCACCAGAAAACTCCTAGAAACGATTAACAGCTTCAGCAAAGTGGCAGGATACAAAATTAACCTTAGAAAATCAATGGCCTTTCTTTACACCAAGAACAAGCAACTGGAGAAAGAATTCAAAGAGACCTTCCCACTCACAATAGCCTCAAAAACAATAAGATACCTAGGAACAAACCTAACCAAAGACACCAAAGACCTCTACAACAAAAATTTTAAACCCTTAAAGAAAGAAATTGAAGAAGACCTCAGAAGATGGAAAAACCTCCCATGCTCATGGATTGGGAAAATTAACATTGTAAAAATGTCCATTTTACCAAAACTCTTGTATAGATTTAATGCAATCCCAATCAAAATCCCCAAGAGTTTCTTCACAGGCTTGGAAACAAAAGTTCTTAAATTCATTTGGAGAAACAAAAGACCCCGAATAGCCAAATCAATCCTGAGTGAAAAGAGCTACACAGGAGGGATCTCTATACCAGATTTTAAACTATACTACAGGGCTATAGTCATAAAAACAGCCTGGTACTGGCACAAAAACAGACCTGTTGACCAATGGAACAAAACCGAAGATCCAAATCTGAGCACATACAATTTCAGCCATCTCATATTTGACAAGGGGGCCAAGAAACCACAATGGAGAAAAGACAGCATCTTCAGCAAGTGGTGTTGGCAAAACTGGATCACCACTTGTAGAAGAATGAAATTAAACCCCTACCTCTCACCCTGTACAAAAGTCAACTCCAGATGGATTAAAGACCTCAACGTGAAACCCCAAACTCTGAAGGTGATAGAAGAAAAAGTTGGCAGCAGACTACAAGACATAGGCGTAGGAAAAGACTTCCTAAATCAGACAGCAGCTGCACAAGAATTAAGGTCGACAATTGACAAATGGGACCTCATCAAACTCAAAAGCTTCTGTACATCAAAAGAAACAATCAAGGAAGTGAAGAGAAATCCCACAGAGTGGGAGGAAACCTTCACTGCAGATACATCTGACAAAGCATTGATTTCCAGAATATATAAACTACTCAAAAAACAAAGAAAAAAGAAAACAAATGACCCACTCAATAGATGGAGCAAAGAACTGAACAGAGACTTCACAAGTGAGGAATTAGAGATGTCTGAGAAACACCTCAAGAAGTGTTCAACATCACTAATCATTAAGGAAATGCAAATGAAAACCACTTTAAGATATCATCTTACTCCAATAAGACTGGCTAGGATCAAGAAAACAAATGATACCAAGTGCTGGAGAGGTTGTGGGGAAAGGGGAACACTCATCCACTGCTGGTGGGAATGTAAACTCGTACAGCCACTATGGAAAGCAGTGTGGAGAACCCTTGGAAGACTTGGAATGAACTTGCCACCCGACCCAGCCATACCACTCCTGGGCATGTACCCTCAAGACTTACGCCACCACAGAGATACATGCACAGCCATGTTTATTTCAGCTCTCTTCACAATAGCAAGGAGCTGGAACCAACCCAAATGCCCCTCAACTGATGAGTGGATAGAGAAAATGTGGTACATCTACACAATGGAATTATATGCAGCAGTAAGGAAAGATGACATCTTGAGCTTTGCAGGAAAATGGCTGGAGCTAGAGGACATAATGCTGAGTGAAGTAACACAGTCCCAGAAAAACAAACGATGAATGGTATCACTCATCTGTGGATGCTAGTGCCAATTACCTAGTTGTAAGTATTTCTTGTGTATGGCCCCCTGAGCTTTTGTCCAAAGCAGTTGGGAGTGATGCATATTGGAAACAACACCCACCGCCACCACCACCAACAGAAAGGACTGAATCAAAGAACTGACTAAAACAGTGAACTTCTGCTCAAAACAGTCAACTTCCTCATGGAGAATATTGAGAAAGACTGAGAAAGAGATGAAAAGCATGTTTGGCAGAATGCATGAGCTCTGGTGGGGTGGGTGAATGGGGGAGACACGGGTCAAGATTTGTTAAAAAATTAAAAATAAATTTATGTGAAAAAAAAGAAATAAAAAGAAATGAGCACATCATCTATCATATTCACTGCTCTTTTTATGGCAATGGGATATGAAAAATGAAAAAAACCGAGTAAGATCTGAAAAATCAGTATCTAATCACTGCACAAAAAGAAAGGGCATTTTCTCAACTGTGTTCTTTCCTTGTACTGGCAGTATTGGAAAGCTTTAACTGGTGTAAGTCTTTTTCAATATCAATGTAGGTAGCTTATTGGTTGGTCTGTTCAATTGATTCCAATCAGGAAGAGCAGCTCTGCCACAAACAGGCTGATGCAGAGGTTCCTGTGGATGGTGTTATGGTTGCTCTGGAGCCCACGGAAAAAGCAAAACGTGAAGATGCAAATCAGGAGACAAACAAGGGACAGCAAAATTCCAACCCATGTGATCACATCCAGAAGGAGGTCATGGACCACATCACTGTGCTGGAAACACAACAGAAAGAATATCAGCTGCTTTTATATGTGAACTGTTACAAGCTGGCTTTAAGAACTGTGGAATAGAATAAACTCCTTCATGCCTCCAATTAAAAAAAAAGAAATCAACAAATTATCTGCATAAGTCCCTGTGCCATTTCCCACTTGTCCCCACCACCAATGAGTGAAAATTACTGGACATTTTAATCCTATGAACATTTGGTGATGTCAGTGATTTGAATTTTCACCATTCAAATAGTGCATAATGGAGTTACACTGATATTCTGATTTGCAATTACCTAATAATGAGAGGAAATCATCTTTCTGGTTGCCTGTGAGTCTTTGGTTGGTGAGGTAGCAGTGCAAGTCTTTGCCGTCTTTTATCCACATTGCCTACTTTCTTACTGCTTTGTGACTATTCTTTGTGTGGTTGGGATACATGGTCTTGTAAAGATGCAACCTTTGCTAATACTTTCTCCCTTGGCTTATCTTCTCATGTTCTTCTTCCTGATTCTTTCACAGATTAGAAGTTTTTTTTTTATTTTAATGAAGTTTAATACATCTATCTATCTATCTATCTATCTATCTATCTATCTATCTATCTATCTATCTATCTTGCCTAGGCCATTGCCTTGCCCAAGCTCTTCTGGGTTTTCTACTATATTATCTTCTAGGAGTTTAGCATTTTACATTCTAGTCTAGGACCATTTTTTGTGGGCATGTATGTGTTCATATGTATGTGCACAGATGTGTGCTCATGCATACATTTTTGTGCATTCATAGTGAGGACAGATGTTGATATCCTATGTTTTCCTCAATCCTTTTCTACCTTATTTTTTGAGACAGAGTCTCTCTGAAGCTAGGGCATGCCAATTTGGCAACACTAGCTGACCAGAAAGCCCCGGGGTTCCTTCTGTTTCCAGCTCTGGGATTATACGCAAGGCTGGGATTACAGGCATGTTATATTAATCAGGCCCTTATGTGGTGTTTGGGATCTGAACTCAGGTCTCTACACTTGTGTGACAAGCATTTTACTGCCTGAGCCATAATCCCAGCCCCTGGTCTGTGATCAGTTTGGCTTAATTCTTTCTGAAAGGTATATGGTCTCTCTCGACGTTAATTATTCTCTCTCTTCCTCCCTCCCTCCCTCCCTCCCTCCTTCTGAATATAAGTTGTTCCAGAAGTAGTTGGTTATGTTTGCTCAAATGTATTTCTATTGTTGCATTGCTAAAAATCTGTGGCTATGTTAGTGTGGGTCTATTTCTGTGTTCCTGATTATGTCCCATTGATCTATTTGCTCTTGCCTCCTCTTCCACATCCTCCACCTTTTTTGTGTTTCCCTCTGTGATGTGCATATATGTTTGCATGTGTGTATGTAAATGTGTGTGCATGTGCACAGGTATATATGCATGTGTGTGCATGTCCACGTCGAGGCTTTAGTTTGATATGCCTTCCTCCATTGATTTTTACTTTGTTCTTTGAGGCAGGATCTCTCAGTTGAACCAAGCTCACCCATACGGCTAGTCTCTCTAGCCAGCCTGATCTGGGGATCCCTGTCTCTACTTTGAAAGCTGGATTTACAAGAAGGCCATCACATTCACTTTAATCCTTTAGTTTCTGAACCATCTCCCACAACCATTTATTTATTTGTTTATTGGTTTACCAATACCATCCAATTTGATTACTGCAGCTTTATATTAAACTTTTAAATCATTATGCCAATTCTATTACTTTGACATTTTTTCAATAGTGAGTTAGCTATTCTGGGTCTTTTGTCTCTCCAAATAAATTTTATAATCTGTCAAAGTTCAGAGTATAACTTGCTAAGAAATTGTTATGGATTTTGCATTGACCCTATAGATCAAGTTGGAAGGAACTTGTGTATAATAACTTTCTTATCTGTGAACAAGGAATATCTCTAAATAAATTTAATTCCTATTGATAGCTTTCAGTAGAGTTTTTTTTACTATTCAACATATAGATCTTGTAAATGATTTTTAGATGTATATTGGCATATTTTATTTCTGAAATAATGCAAATAGTATTTCATTGTTAATTTCAAATTCCATTCATTGATTACTAGGATAGAGAAGTGATGAAACTTTGATAGTCATTCTTATGTATTTACTTCTGCTTACTCTGGATTTGATATGAATTTTTCCTACTTTCCTAAGGTAGAAACTTAGGTGACTGATTTCCTTTTTTTCTAATGTATTCATTCAATCATGTAAGCTTATTGAGAAATACTGATTTCAATGTATTCCACATATTTTTATAAATTGTGTTTTCATTTAGTTTTATTTTCCTTTATAATTTCTCTTAGATTTCTTTTTTAAATATATATTTTTTATTGATGCTATTTATTTATTTGTGTATTTCATACATCATTTTCCAATTCAGTTCAGGCATATTTCCCTTTCCCTTCCCCCCACCCCACCCCACACCATCCCAGATCATGCATTCTACCATAAATGTCCTGCATCTTTCTCTCAGTTTTTTTTCATTTTTTAGCAATATGTGATAATTTATGAGTACAAGCATCCTTCATGTATAACCAATTTGCAGGCAGTTGTGCCCAAACCCACACAGCCCCATCATCCAGCGGGGGGGGGGGCTTGTATGTTCAATCAAGTTGATCAAATGAGTGTCCAGACTATATTGCTATAGTTTAACCATTCACCCCAATCGCAGCCCTTACATTCTTCCATGCCTCTTTTTCCGCAGATTGTTCCCCTAGGCTTAGGAAAAGGAGCAACAGGTGATGAGAAGCAAAACAGTCCCTAACTTCCTCTGGAAGCTGTTGTTCTTGGACTCATATTCTGGCTGTTTCCTTTTCAATGGGCTGAAGTTTGTCCAGGGAATAACCTTTCAATCCTACTAAATGAAGCACAAGCATTAGATATATAGTGTATTAAACATACTAATAGTTATGGTGGTTACTTTTGGTATAGACACAGATGTTTGGCATGGTATGTTAATCCATGAATTAACATTTTTTCTGTTAATATTGACAGGTCTTTACTGTGGCTTATAACATCTCCTACCATTAGAGGATTTTAAAGGCTTGTGGCATCAGCCATGGTTATCTCTCTCCAAGAGAGAGCCAATAGCAATTAGATTTGGATATACAGGCACATGGCAGCCTCTGCTGCAGCAGTATTTCCAGGCAGGTGAGGCGATTAGTAGCTGGTGCTGATGGAGGAGTCTTCTGCTTGCTCAAGGAGACCTATATTTGCTTTATGGTTTTAGAATGCTTTTGGTAACACTTTCTGGATGTTCCAGAGACCACTGTACTTGCATTGTGGTCTCAATACATCTTTCCCATGCTTACACGATCGGTCTCTTTCAGACATGCCTGGTTCAGGCGCCTTTTGCCTGCTCTTCTTGCAGGCTATCCCCAGTTTTAGAGGCAAGAGGCCTTTACTTTTGTGGGAGCTTTGGATCCCCTGGCCAACATCTCCCTGGTAGAAATAATCCCTTGATGATATCAGAGACTCCTGTTTGAATTTATTTTGCTTAATGTGATAGTTTAAGGAGACTTAATTATATTTGATCTGAATAAAAATAATCCTTCTCACAGGTCCTAGCCTTATTATCAGATTAAAGAAGGCAGTTTTTTACTGGTTTCTATAAGAGACTTACCTCTATGAAGTTGGCTCCGAATTTACAGTTAGAGACAGACCTCATCATCATCATAATTCTCCCTTTGTTCTATGGGGCCGGAGGTTCAGAAGAAAGGTCTCTCTCACTATTAAAAACCTTGCAGGAACCTAGAGAGGTAAGTTTTCGTTAGGAGCTCATTGTAAATAGTTTTTACAATAGGATCCACAGAGGGCTTTGAAGTTTGTAGCAGATCTGAGGCTATTATTCCTTTCAATGTTCAGACGGGCAATCCTTTGTGTTGGCACTTTCTGGCACATCCAACTCAATGCAAATCTGTATTTTTCTTTCTCACCATTAAGGTTGAGTGACATTTTTGACCTGTTGGAACATACAAATCATTTTCCGAGTTAGCTTTTAAGATTTAGTGAATATGCTACTATTTTCTTCTGGTAGTATGGCAGGTCACTCGTGTCGTTTATAACATCTCCTAACATTGAGGGAATGTTAAGCTTGTGGCATCGCAGCCATTGGTTATTCCCTCCGGAGCAGAGGGAATAGACATGGAATCGAGTCGGCGAATTTTGACCATGTTTGGATCTATAAGACATGCGCATGGACATTTGGTCACGCGCACAGTATACTGCCAGCAGGTGTAAGTGTAGCTAAGCATGCTGATGCGAGGGAAGTGGTTAACCATGGCCTGAACACGATTAGACCATAAGTCCCAATTCAGGGACTAGAGCTAAAACTTGGTCTTCTCGGTCCATTCGGCCGATACATCTCTAGCGAGCCATTCCAGTGGACCTCCCTTATCTTTGAGGTTGTAGGGTGCCCATCCATCTTCAATGGTTTATATCCCAGCCCAGACGGGCATGCCTTCGGATATCCCAAGTTGAGGCAAGACCTACTTTATGAGCTTGAATCCCATGCTACAGGTCTCATTGGTGACTAATCTACTTCAGATATTCCAGAGCCCTCTTCCTGATTATGAATAACCGCTTGATGTGTAGATCTCGGCCATACAGAAGTTTTCCAGAATTAGTATCTTGTTCTTGATATGGATGACCGAGTTAGTATATCGCCATTATGACTCTCTTAGCTGCGTCGCTATGCATACTCTAGTATCAGATTAAGAGAAGGCAGTTTACTGATTACAAGTCGAGAATACCTCTACTAAACAGCTCGGCTCCGAATACAGGTGCTTGATCGTGTACTCGCACCATCATGCATCGAATCCTATTGTACTACAGTCTAGTAACTTCGATGGTAGTGTGAAGTATGAGGGTATGGCAAGGTACTCCGGTGATAGGTTGTATTTAAAACTATTTGCTTGAGGTCACCTTGAAGGTATAGTTAGGTTACTGCGGATCATTACAGAATAGTTTTTATATTGTAGATCGCAAAAGAGTTGATCATTAGATGATAGTGAATGCGACAGTAACTTTATCTTACCATCGCATCACATTAGTCTTGGCTTTGTAGGTCATTACAAGAGATACCCCCACAATAACCTGGCTACCAGATCTAACTGGAAACGATATCATATCTTAATATTTCCCTATGTATCTAGGAGAGTGTTAAAAGCATCTTGCATTAACTTTGTCGTAATAGGTATTCGAAGGATTATATAGCTTGTACTAGCTGGAGACCACAAGAAGAATAATCCCTAAGTAACATAACCATCCTAGTAATACCAAACATAACTACCAGAAAAATATAAGGTTCTATTACAATGTTTCATTATGGAGAAAGTATGCTGACAAAGCTGCAGCAGAAAAAACTAAAGCATGTCTCATTAGAGATCGATTATCCTGGCAGCTAGCAGGAAGAAAACAGCAGAACTAGAGCGCATCACTCCAGAGAGAAAGTGTAGACTGTTTTGTTCTCATCCACATGTGCCCCTTTGTCTAAGCCTAAGGGAACAACTGCGGAAGAGGGGGGGATCAGTGGTAGAATGTAAGGGCCTGCGATTGGGTGTGTTGAATGGTGAAACTACAACCAATATATGACTGGACACTCATTTGATCACTTGATTGCAACAATAAATGCCCCCCCCTGCGCGATGGTGGGACCCATGAGCGTGTGTGGGTTTCAGGGCAACAACTGCTTGCAAAGAATTTTGAGGATCTTTACATGAAGGATGCTTGTACTCAACAAATTGTCACTTATTGTTAAAATGCTAAAAACAAAAACAAAACAAAAAAGCAGAGAAAATGCAGAAACTTACGGCAGAATGCCATTGATCTGGGATGCGGTAGGGGTGGGGTGGGGGGAAGGCGAAAGGGGATATAATGCCTGAACTGAAATTGGAAAATGATGTATGAAATACACAAAGCATCAATAAAAAAAGAAAAAAAAAGAAACAAAAATATTTGAATTGGCAAGGTTTTTCCACGAAAAGTCTTCATATCTAATCTTGTATCCCCCCCCCTTTCTTGTAGGTTTTTGTTTTTTGACCCATGGATCCTCAGAAGACAGTTGTATTATACATACCTATAGGTGGAATCAAGGGACAGATTTCATCAATTCACCCATTGCTGTTTTTGGGTGCACTGTATGTGATTATAACTGTGGGAACAAACTTAATTTTACGTTAAATCATCTTATAGGAAAGAGAATGCTACAAGGTGAACTGTACAACAGAAAAATTAAGAGACATTTAGTAGTGTGCTCATATCTCCACGAAGTTATTGGTAATACAGATTTTATGGTGAAACAAATTGTGGGAAAAACCAACACGGATTTATATCTTCCATTTTAAACTCAGATGCACTACTGTTTTTTAATCAGAGCCCTGTAAACCAATGATTCTAACATACACCCATATTAACTTTTACTATGTAGTCCAAAACCATGTAACCTGTAGCGATTGTCCTAGACAAATTGGATGCTTGGTATGACTACGTCATTATCTTTTTTTTTTAATCCGTTTAATTCAATATTGTTAATGTGAATGATCGGTATGTCTGCATGCGGGTCTGGCGCACCACTTCCAGCCCGGATCCAGAGAGGTTCGGGATTCCCTCTCGTGCTAGTTTCATCTGAAGTGGAGTCCTCGTAGCGGTTCTTTACATTGCTATCAACCGGTCCTGTCCAACGAAGCTAATGGTCCAGTCGCCTAACCGACGAGTATTCACTAGACACTATAGGGCCGATCCTGTCATGTTTCACTTACATATGCATCTACGTCACATTCAACTAATAATGTCATTCTGAAATCGAATTACCTACAACATGATCTTGCCGCATCCAGCCTTCCGGTACATTACCATGACTGTCCACATAGAGTGCCCATGTCCATTTCTGATCAGTTGGTATCACTTTCTTCTCTTTACTGAGTTCTTGAGACTATTGTAACTGGGTATGGGCCTGCATCACATGGGCCAGTTGTGTTTTCTACTGGTTCTCATAATGAATTCCAGCATTAGCCTGCAGTCGTGATTCCCTGCTTACAGGCATAGAATCATTGTATACTGACCAGTTCTCTAAATCGTCCAGGAGAGGGCGACCGTCACTTTGCATGTTAAGGTGAACAAGTGTGATGACTCTGCAGTAAGATGCTCGTGTCTTGTGGGTATATACCGCAGGATTGTTATGACGGGTGCAAAAGGAGCAGGTTCATTTTGAAGTCTTCTAGGGTTCTCCACACTGCTTTCCATAGTGGCTGTAGAAGTTACAATTCCACCAAGCAGTGGATGAGCGTGTTCCCCTGTTCCCCAAATTTCCAGCACTTCGGTATCATTCTCTATTCTGACTAGCCCAGTCTTATTTGGAGTAAGTTGATATCTCAAGTGGTTTTAATTTGGCGGATTTTCCCTTAATTTTAGTGATCGTGTTGAGACCTTTCTACAAGAATGTTTTCTCGCCATCCTTATTCTCCTTGCTGTGAAGTCTTTTCAGTATTTTGCTCCATTCTTTTGAGTGATCATTTGTTTTCTTCTCTTTGTTTGTTAGTAGCTTGTATCTCTGGGAATTAATGCTTTTGTCAGATAAATCTGCTGTGAAGGTTTCCTCCCACCTGTGGGTCTCCTCACTCTCATTATGGTTTCTTTTTATTGTCAGAAAACTTTGGAGTTTATGAGGTCCCTTTGTCAATTGTTGATCTATTTTTGTGCAGCTGCGTGTCTGATTTCGACGAGTCCTTTTCCTACACCTATGTCTTTGTAGTCTGCTGCCAAGTTTTGTTTTTCACACTCAGAGTCTTGTGGTTCCATGTGGGAGGTCTTTTATCATCTGGAGTTGACTTTTGTACAGGATGAGAGGTCAGGGTTTAATTTCATTCCTCTACAAAGTGGTGATCCAGTATGCCAACACCACTTTACTGAAGTATGCTGTTCTCTCGTTCCTCCATTGTGCTTTTGTGTCCCCTTTTTCATGAATATGAGGTGGCTGAAATTGTATCAGCTCAGATTTAGATCTTCAGTTTTATTCCAATTGCGTCAACTAGGTCTGTTTTGTGCGCAGTAAGGCTGTTTTATGAACTCTAGCCCTATAGTATAGTTGCATGCAGTATAGGATCCCCCTGTATTGCTCTTTTTCACTCAGGGTTGTTTTGGGCTATACGGGGTCCTTTTGTTTTTCTCAAAAGAAATTGAGGAATTTTTTCCCACAAGCCTGTGAAGAAACTCTGGGGATTTTGATTGGGATTGCATTAATCTGTACACTAGTTTGGGTAGATTAACATTTTTATTATATTTTATTTCCCAATCATGAGCATGGGAGGTGTCCATCTTCTAATGTCTTTCTCAATTCTCTTTTTCAGGGGAAAAAATGTTTATTGTAGAGATCCTTGTTTGTGTCTTTGGTTAGGTTTGTTCCTAGGTATTTTATTGTTTTTGAGGCTATTGGAGTGGGAAGGTCTCCTTGTAGTCCTTCTTCAGTTGCTTGCTGTTGGGTGTTAAAGAAAGGCTACTGATTTTTCTAGATTTATTTTGTATCCTGCCACTTTACTTTAAAGGCTCTAATTTATTTTCTAGAGTTTTTCTGTGGAGTCTTAGCATCCCTTAGGTAGACAAATCATATCATCAGCAAAAAGGGATAGCTTGACTTCCTCTTTTCCAATTAGAACTCTTTTAATTTCCTCTTTCTTGCCTTATTGCCCTAGCAAGTTTCAAGCACTATATTAAAAGGAGTGGTGACAGGGGGCAGGCTTGCTGAGTTCCTATCTTTAAGGGAATGCTCTGTCGTTTCCCATTTAGGATGATTTGGCTGTTGGGTTTCCTGAATATGACTTTGATTCCATTGAGGAATGATCCCTCCAGTCCAATTCCCTCTAGGACTTTAATATGAAAGGGATGTTGGATTTTGTCAAAGGGTTTTTTCGTGTCAATTGAAATGATGGTGTGGTTTTTGTCCTTCAGTCCATTTATAATGTTTGATGATATTTATTTGATTTTTCATATGTGAACCATCCTTGCATCTCTGGTATGAAGCCAACTTGGTCATGGTGGATGATTTTCTTGATGTGGGACTGTATGCGATTAGCAAGTATTCTGTTTAATTTTGGCATCTGTGTTCATTAGGGAGATGGGTCTATAGTTCTCCTTTTTGGTTGAATCTTTCCCTGGTTTTGGTAATAGCGTGATGCTGGCTTCATAGAAGAATCTGGGAGAACTCCTCCATTTGTACCTTTCTAAACAGTTTGAATAGTAATGGTTGTAAGCTTTTTCAAATATTTTATAGAATTCTGCCGTGAAACCATCTGGGCCTGGGCATTTTTGGTTGGGAGGCTAACTTATTACATCTTTGATTTCTTCCTGTATTATTGGTCTTTTAGCTGTCAATCTCTTCTTGGTTGAGCTTTGGTTATTCCCAGGATTTCAGATATTCATCCATTTTTCTAGGTTTTCAAACTTAGATAGATATAGTTTTTGAAATATTCCCGTATGATTGTCTGGATCTTCATTGTCTGTTGTGATATTTCCCCTTTTGTCACAGATTCTATTGAATTGGAGTTGTCCTCTTTCTTTTGTTACAACTTGGGCTAGAGGTTCTATGTCTATTCTGTTCATCTCTTCAAAGACCAACTTTGGATTCATTGATTTTTTGTTTATGAGTTTTCTTTTTTCTATTCATTGTTATGTGCTCTGATTTTTTTTTTTCTTGTCTCTCGTTTAGGGTTCATTTGTTGTGTCTCTCAAGTATTTTAGCCGCAGTGTTAGATCATTCACTTGTGCTCCTTTCTGTTTTTTAATGTAGGCACTTAGAGCCTATAAACTTTCTTATCTTAGGACTGCTTTTAAGTGTCCCATAGATTTTGCATGTCGTTGTTATTCCATTGTCATTCAGTTCCAGGAATGTTTTTTTTCTTCTCTTCTATTTCTTCCTGATACCCATCATTATTCACGTGAGAGTTGTTCTTTAGTCTCCATGTGTTCTTTGGTTGTTTTTTTTGGGATGCTTTGACATTGAGTTTTATTGTACTGTGTTCTGATTAGAATACATGAAATTATTTCATTCTCTTTAAAGTGATAACTTGTGATTTTTTATGTGTCCAGTAGTATGTGGTCCTGATTTTGGAAGAATGTTCCATGAATGGCTGAGTAGAAAGTGTAATTCTCTGGTGTTGGTGTGAAATATTATAAGTCTGAGGTCCAATTTAGCGTATTACTGTCTTCGCCAGGCACTTCAACATAACAGTTAGTCAGCAGCCATGGGTGATACCGGTAGCATGGATACTAGCGACGACAATATCATTAGTTCAGAGTCTCTTAGTATACTATCCCTTGCAATGCCACGGATGACTGTCTAGGGGTCTTAAATGGGGTATTAAGTCCCCATAGTGTGTGTGGGTTAATCGTGTTGCCTTGAGATTCGTGAAGAATTTTTTTTTAAGAAAGTTTGGCTGCAACCGGTGTTTTGATGCATATATATCTCATGATTGTGAGATCTTCATTGTCAATTGTTCCTTTAATAAAGATGTTATGGACTCCTCTTTGTCTCTTTGATTTCTTTTGGCTTATGAAGTCTATTTTGTCTGATACTTAGAATAGCCACACCGCCCACTTTCGTTTTGTTACCATTCTGCTTGGAATACTTTCTTCTATCCCTACACCTTAAATTGGCTGCCTATCCTTGAATTGAGATGGGATTCTTTTAGACAGCATATCTAGAGGGGTTTTTTCTAATCCATTCTTCCCAGCCTATGGCCTTTGTGATTGGGGAGTTTAGCCCACTAAAATTTAAGGTTATCCAATGAAAGATGATGCGGTTGCTCTTTCAATTTATTATCCTTTCGTGACTCCTAGCCTCTGATTTTGCTCCTTGGTTATGTTTTTATTACTTCAGTTTCTTTTCCTGAGGTGTTTGAGGATTGTTGCTCTTCTCTTCTCTCACTTTGAATCCTGCTTCAAAGTATTTTATGAAGAGTTGGTTTTCCAAGACATGTATTCCATCATCTTGTTTATATCATGGAGAATTTTTCTCTCCTTCAGACTATAGTCGAGCATTTTACTGCGGTATTGTATTCTGGTGTGTCATCTAGTATTCCTTCTTACATGGATATATGCTTTTTCTCCAGTTCTTCTTTGCATTTCATGGTGTTGAGCCAAGAAAATCAGTTGTAATTCTTGATGGGCGTTGCCCTTGTATGGTACTTGTTTTATCTTTGTGCTCTTTCAGATATCTCTTAGTGTTTGGTTAGTTTTTAACTATGATATGGCGTGGGGTGTTTCTTTTCTGATCTTGTCTATTTGGGTCGTATTTGCTTCTCGTATTTGTTATGGGTTTGTCCTATTTTTAGTTTGGGGAAGTTTTCATCTATTATTATCTGTTTGAAGATCTGATCAATACTATTCTCTTGAGAATATTTCTCCCTTCCTCTTATGATCCTAGATGGGGAGGTTTGATCTTTTCATAAGTGTCCCATATTTCCTGGTTGTTCCACTTTTCAGTAATTTTAAATTTTTTTTTTTTTTTTTTTTTTTTTTTTTTTTATATCTTTTGTTGTTCTGTGTTATCTTGTGTATTTAGATATTTCTTTGTGTTCTTCTCTACTTCTGAGGCTATTTCCTTTCCTTTTCTTCTTGAATTGGATGATATCTCTAATTCCTTTTTCTTTCAATCTGTGTTTTTTTTAGTAAATTTTTCCATTTCCTTTTTGACTTTCCAATCTCTTCTTGCGTGTCCTTACTTCACGTGGTTGTGTTGGCTTTCCTTTTCCTCGTGTTTCTACTTCCTTTTTGAGTTTCTTTTTTCTCGCCTCTAGTTCTTTCTGGAGTTTATTTCAATCTGTTCCTTCTAGTTCTTTCCCGATGTTTGGTCATTGTATCCTTCTAGTCCTTTTTCAGAGCTTTTTGCATCTCCGTCTCTCTTTTAGTTCCGTTGAATTCTTCTTATTGTTTCCTTTAATTTCCTCTCTGCATGGTCTGCAATTATTCCTCTAGAGATCTGTTCTCGAGTATGCCTCCAAGGGGTTCCCACATTGTAGTCTATCGCTCCTACAGGTTTTGTAGAGCCTTGGTGCAGGATTTATCTGTGCCTTCCCATGTTTGTCCTTCATCGTGTCCCTGGCATGTGGCTTCCCTTTATATGATAGATTCAGATCACAAATACCTTTTCACTGATTTTAGCAGATGGTTTGCTTCCTCCTTCCAGATACTTTTTTTCTTTTTTTCCTTTCCATCCTCCTTGTTTATGGCGTATTGACTTGGTCTAAGTATTCAGGTTTTCAATTTTGTTTATATTTATTGATATTGGAAGCCGAAGCACTCTTCTCTTCATTTTTCTGAAGGTTCCTCCAATAAAAAGATCCACTTGCGGATTCTCACCGATTTCCAGAGGTGGGTGGGGCGGGGCGCGGGAATATGCGCACTCGTGACCTAGCCATCACCAGCGGTACCTGCGCTTGGAGTGGACTTGCAGGACCAGCGCCTGCCGACAAAGGTGCAAGTAGCGCAGCGGGCGCACCCAAACCCACCGAACTTCTGGTCCTGGCTCCAAAGGCAAAGGGCGGTAACTCTTAACGCACCGCAGGCCCACCTCCCCACGTGAACTCACAGGCAACTCCCTACATGTGGATCGTATACTGTATAGCAAACAACCATTTTTTTTTATTATTTTTTTTACAATTTTTAGGGACCATACAGCGAGAGTTAATTTGCACTCATGACCCAAATTATAATGCCTCCTAGGTCTTGCTGCGCAATCGGCTTCTGCTCTGGTCTACTCTATAGCTCAGTACTTCTCACGTCTCGGCGCTTAATCCATCCTGACTCATTCCCTCAACTCTGTAATATCCATAGTTCCCTCGATGGAAAAAGCGTGACCCTATCCTGCCTATCTTGCCGTCTAGTACTCGTGCTTTCTTAAATTGTTGGTTGGTTGAACTAACAGTAGATAGAACCTAAAAGTCCACTCCAAATCACCGAAGCGTAATAGATTTTCATATACCACAACTAATATTCTTCGTGCTCTAGGAAGACATGTACATTTTCAGATGCATACGGTTTGCTGACTATGGGGCTTGGACCTGAAAGGATCCTATCAAGCATATACCTACTATTTTTTAACTCTCCAGTGGTGCATTTCTTCGCACATGGCACTCGTTAACTTAAGTTCTTTCACGATGATTGACACCCGAATCATAAGATACGTGTCACCACAAGGTCTAGGTTTTCATGCAGCCTGTTGTACATACAACACCCTAGAGATTTCTGTGCTCACGCTGCTTGACATTCTTTTCTTCGATTTGCAGGTGTTTGTGTTATTGCAGGGGCATCACAACTGTCCCGATGGTAGAGGCCAAGTTCTATATCCTCAGCAGGAAGGAAGGAGAGGTGAAGAGGTGGAGCCTTCTGGTTGTTCGGATCAGTGCGGTGAAGTGATGTGCTGCTGTAGATGGGAGTGGTATGTTTTATTGGATTGTCAGAAACCTTTATCATTGGTTATGGCTTTAATGCTCATCTGGCACTGCTCAACAGTTTCAACAGAAGCCTATTCTGTGAGTTTTGGCATGATTTGCCATTCTGGCTTACTCCTTAATTTCTTGGAGGTTAGAGGGTAGAATGTTACTCCCCCAACAAGTAGAAGCTATTATTTGAATTATTTGGTTTTATGCAACTAGCAGGCCAGAAAGATCCTGGGGACCTTCAATCCAATGAATTTACTATAGTACAATCTAGTGGACCTTCACTGCCACTCTTCTCTTAAACCTAACGAACCGTGTTCATAAAAGTCTAGGACATACCAGGCTAGACCTGAACCCCAATTATGCCTCTCCAAAGGTGAAGTTTAAACACCTTACCACAGAGCTATGCGGCACTCTTTTCTCTTATATTTTTGATTTAAATATGGATAGTCAGACCCGATGTTAATATCTCTTTTAGATTTAATCAATATTTTAAAATTTTGCGGTCTAATTTGTGTTTTTATCTTTACTTTTCATTTTTTGAGATAATCAAATTATGCCCTTGTATAATTTCAGTTTTAATTAGTTCTAGGGAGAAGAAACACACTATAAAAACAGGGGCTGGAGAGATGCCTAGAGGTTAAGAGCACGAGATTGCTCTTTTGCAGAGGACCCGGGTTCGATCCCCAGCACCACATGGCAAGCTAAACCATCTGTAACTCCAAGTCCAGGAAATCTGACACCCTCTTCTGACCTCCGCGATAAGGCACTGCATACACGGCGCTGTCGTGCACCAAACCTACTGCAGACAGTACCATTCATCACACATTAAAAAAATCAAATAAAATAAATTTAAAAAAATAAAAAAAAGAGGATAAAGAAGGAGAAGCAAAAACAAGGAGGGTCCCATGTGTTTTCTGTTATACTGAAATCAGACTTAGGACTAGATACTCTACTGTCACGTTCTCCTAGATATTTGTGCGGACTGTTTGCAGTCATGAGATTCAGCCCAGATCATCCAGATCTTCTGTCCCTTCCTGATGGTGGCCTTGGCAAACCCACAGCTCTTTCAGATGTTTTCCAAATACTAGGTGCAGCTACACCTGAATCCAAAAAACCTTCTCAAGCATAGACTAATTAGTAAGTCCTCGAAGCACCACAGAAGGTTAGTGTACAGCGATAGACGCGAGCTGTAATAATTCATGTGGACTGTGGCGGAGTGCAGCCCCCTGATTTTGCGGTCGGCAAGCTTCTGGATAGTGCTTCAAGCGGCTTAAGAGAAGGGCATATTTTGATTGCAATAAATCACAACGACCAAGGCTTAAATTATCTGAGTATGAATGCCTTGCTTAGCTGTAGTGTTGACTTGGTAGTAAATTTGATATTCTTGGTTTTCTCTCTCCCTGCTTTAAGGCTTATCTTTTCTAAACACAGGTGCGATAGTTTCTCGTATTTAGAGCTTTAATTCACCTCTGCCAGGTGACTTTTAAGGTAGCTCTGGTAAGCTTAGAACACTGCCATTGCGATTATAATAACCTTAACTATTGTATCTCCTCTCCTAGCTAGCACTGAATTGCTTATGTCTGGGTGAATTCGGAAATTATGACTCATTCTGGTTTTAAACTTTGAATATTGTAAACAAACTTCATTGGTTTTATTCTCTTTAACTCTAGTATTTTCTGTTTAATGGTATGATATTTATGAAGTGATCACTTAAGTACTTCGCGATCACATCTGTTTATGGCTCTGGCACGTGTCGTGCAAAAAACCATATTGCCTCTTCAGCCTGGTGGAAGACTTGGGTCAGAATATTATATTCTCACAGCAGGAATCTTTTCTCCTCTCTATGATGTTTAGGTTGTGTCCTCTTATTCTTTCACAAGGGAATTTCAACATTTCCTGGAAAACTCAGGTTGTGTATAGATTACTCTCTGTATAGTATGAGGCGAGTATACAGAATGGAAAGGGCAACAATTGTGTTACTCTTAAGACTCCAGCACCTGTGAGCAAGATGATCGGAGGAATAATCCTCGAACCCCAGGGATTCCTCTGCAAGATAGCAGCTACATCAGTGCTTCTCATAGCACAGCACTACTGTGCGACATTCCATATCCCTCACCTGCTACGCGCGCGAGCATTCCGATTGTCTCGTGTCGAATACGTTACAGAAGCGATCCAAGTCACGATATGATAAGCCTAACCCATAATAAGCCCTTACCAAAATCTATGTCCATTTGCGTGTGGGCTGGTGCTCCATATAATTTAGGACCAATGCTCTGACGAGTGTCATTGTCCTACCATTGTCACCTTCTTCTCTTTCCTACACTATTAGGTCTGGGCCTTGAAGTCCGCTTCATTCTATAAGACAACAAGATCCTGGTGGCTGCTTGGAGTTTGTACAAGCGAGATTTCTGGCTTTTTGGAATGCGCTAACGTCTCTCGAGCTCTATAACGAGCGGCCAGACCTCGCTCTTCTCTCGCCTACGTGCGGCAAGTGGACCCGGCTGCGCTCTCGATAATCACCCTCTAAGATCACCTACATGAGCGCCTGGGGTAAAACCTGTTCTTGGAGAAATCCCGTTTTCTACCAACACAGTCCATTTTATCTTGTATTCAACTTAAGACGTTCGCTAAAATTAGCAACTTAAGACTGCCACAAACAGTTTGATCTAGTTTCTCGAGAGGCCATACTGGAGAGTCTTGCGACTATATTTCCAGAGCGCACGCGAATCTACCAGTTCCAGTGAGAGGGTCACGGAGCGTCTTCTGCTATCTAGACCTCCGCGGCAACTATTTCGTCATATTCGGATACACTAGGCTATGTGCTACAGACTATGCCCCAATGAATCACACACCCCAATGTACATCTCTATCTTATACACCGTTACAGGCAACCTCAAATCTACAATACAAAACAAAATACAATTGGAAAAAAAATGCAATCAGAAAACGATGGTCACCCGGGCTGGGCCGAGAGATTTGACCGTAGGGCCCAGGTCATAAGAAGACCAGAGAGTCCCGACCGCTCTTGCAGAGGAACCCGGGTATTCGAATCATACCCAGCATCACCAAAAGCTGGAACGTTGAAATCAATTTAATGGGCTAGTAATCCGTTATGATTAACTCCAATTCCAGGACCGAACTCTCCACTCATCCAGGGGAACATCTGACACCCTCTTCTCTCGACCTCCTTGGCATTGCAAACATTCATCGGCTCTTCCACTCGCCAACAAAAACTTTGACAATAGCGCAGACAACACATGATCATACAAAACATACAGCAAATAAAAAAAAATAATTTAACTATAGAATGTGTCCAAATGAAAATTAAAATTAAGGGAATAAAAAAATAGCCAACGGAAATAAATTAAGAAAAAGAGATTAACATACAATATAAAACAAAAGAGAAACAGAAACATAGACTCGATTCCGCAAGGGGGATACGTATGAGTGTGTGCGCTTAGTTAGCTTCGTATACCCTAACTGCATTCAAATGCTTGAGTTTTGCGGGTACTTGAGTGCCTGCGTATGAGAATCCCCAAAGCATGGGTTCGTACGCCTCTACAGGTGGGCCTTTAGTGCACTCTATCGGTGTTTTGATGGGGTTGCTTGGCTCCCCCACCTGTTGACAATTCACTTTCCAAGCGAATAGCTTTTCGACCTCGCATGCGATGAACATTTACACAGAAGTGAATGGGGTATCGCGATTAGTGTCTATGATTGTCAATTCCAAACCTCCTTGCGGAAAAACAGTGATACAAGGATGAGAGAGGGCAATATGACCTCGGGCTCCTGACACTTCCTTTTACTCTACCTCATGTCCTACTCTACCTTAGTATCGCGAGCCTGACACTTAACATGGGCTGGCATCATCGGGTTCTGTTATAAGAACTTCTCACTGGCTGAATGTGACCGTCACTTGAGCATGATCGGCCTGCTCCAAGCATAGTGATCCATTAGACAAGGAGCACGTACACTGACAAAATAACCCTTTTTACTGAGCATGGAAATTAATGAAAGTACTCTGTGGTAATTTTCCTATAGAAAGCAAGCTTCATTTTCCCATTGTCCAAATTAATCACTCTTTAAAAACAAATCTCTAGGTGGGGGCATAGTGTGCATGCCTGTTTAAATCCCAGTACTTGGGGGCCAGAGGCAGGCAGATATCCTCGGATTGAGGTCCAGGCCAGCTGGAGGCTAAGGAAGAACCCTGTCTAAAAAAACAAAACCAACAAAAACGCAAACCAAAACCAAAACCAAGACCAAAACCAAAACCAACACCAAACCCCAACCCAACCCCAATCCCCCAAACCGAAAAAAACCCGGCAAAACAAATCTTTTAATCCAGGAAGAACAAGTGTCAAGATTTTTAAAAGTCAGTATTTTCATGGTAGAGTCATTCCTAAAAGCAAGAACTCAACTTTTTCCTTTATCATCCCTCAGTACCCAGTATGGGCTGGCAATGTTCTTCCATAGTCAGACGGTGCATTCAGAAGAAAAACCAGGGTGATACTCTGGTGTGAACTAAGCAACTGTGGAGAGGCCGCAAGTGACTTGTCTTGCAAGTGTCACCACCAGCGCAAATACCAAGGATGAGCCAATGAACACTAAGTTTTAAAAGCGATTCTAGGGGCTGGAGGAGATGGCTTAGCGGTTAAAGAGCACCAACTGCTCTGCAGAGAACCTGGTTTGATCCCCACCACCCACATGGCGAACCCTCTGAAGCTCCAATTCCATGATAACTCCAGATCCAGGGAAATCCAATGCCCTCTTCTGTCTTCCGCGGCACTGCATGACACAGATGCACCAACCTACATGGCAGACAGGTACATTCGTACACATTAAAAACATTAAAATAAAAATAAATTAATTTAAAATAAATAAATAAAAAAGCATTCTCCCGCGCAACCTAAGACAGACGCAGTCAAATTGTTGGAATGCCAGAGGTGGGGTCAACAAGGTTTGGCATAGCACCCGAGCTCCCAATGGACCTCTCCTCACGCAAAAATAAATACAAAGGGTGTAAATATAGTAGCCAGTATGCTGAGAGTTACGCATGCGCAGAGCTTGACCCTCATCAACCTAACCTATCCTAGGCAGGTTGAGACCATTATAAAGCCAGCGTTGCAGACCTGGGCGCAATCATAAGGGGCGACAAGAGGAGAGTGGGGATGCTAACAGTACATAACCCCTATCCCTGCCCCCAATAACGAGTCCGCGACAGCTCGCCCTCTGTCTGCATTCACCCCAAAAATTAAAAATAAATAAATAAATAAATAAATTCATTTTCCCAGCCCTGCGTTGGTGGCACATGCCTTTTATCCCAGCACTTGGGAGGGCAGAGCCAGGCAGATCTCTGAGTCAAGGCCAGCCTGGTCTACTTAAGTTCCAGGCCAGCTGAGGCTGCATGCAGGAGATACTGACTCAAAAAGTCCAAAAATAAACAACTAAAAAAAAAAAAAAAATAATAATCCCAGGCAACACTGTGTGGAGGCAGAGATAGGCAATTCTGCTGACGCAACTGATCCTGGTGTGACAGTTTCAAAGGCCAGCCTGTCTACATAAATGAGTTCTAGGCCAACAGCAAATCGATTTGGAACCAAAAGGTCAGGCCTTCCTCCAGAAGAACCAATCGGCTTCATTATTAGATCGATCAATATTAAGTCAGTTAAGCCAGTTATTTTAATAGTAAAAAGCTAAAATCTAAGGTGAGAGAACAGAAATTGAAAAAAGTTACTAAAAAAGCGGACTTTAGTCCCCATTCGGTGCACACTTAGGACCACTATTTACCTGCTTTAAACATATTCTACCGCTTGGGAGGCAGAGGAAGCAGATGGATCTTTGTGATTTTTGAGACCACCTAGTCCACACAGAGAGTTACAGGCTAACCCCAGGATACAAAACTGATAAACAAATTAGACCTTTTATCATAAGGAGCCTGGGAGAGACTGGTCCTTAGTTGTAGTGCTTCCATAAAAATGAGACGAACTGAAACCCGCATACTAACGGAGGACCTGGGGTTCCGATCTGCCCGAAGCACCCACCATGGTGGTGTGGCCCAGTAAACCATTCTGAAACTTCCGAAATTGCCAGGGCGCGCATGCCTATAATCCAGCACGATGGGAGCAAGAGGCAAGGGCCCAAACTTTCTTGAGTATAAGCCCAGCCTGGTCTACAGAGTGACAGCTGCCAGGCCAGCTCAGGGTATCCTAAAAATCGCCGTAACTCAAGAAAGGGAGCCCCTCCCCAAAAAAAAAGGGCGACCAAAGAAATAAAAACAAAACACAAAAACCCCCAATTACCACCTAACCTCTCTCCAACAAAACAAAGCATCCCTAAACATCCCCCTTCCCCTCTTTAAACTTCCACTGTGATTTGGTACTGGAAAATGGAGTCTGAATGACATCTCCCACTCCCCCAGAGAGATACAGAGCTCTCACAGTGGCCCCCAACCTCTCCCACACTGACTCTGAGGTCTGGATTCATTCCCTTGGCCAGCCTCTCCCAAGTCTGACAAAGGCTGACTGAAAATTTGCTTTGGTAATGTGCACAATTTATCTGCCTGGCCCTCCCCCTCTCCCTTAAAATGCCCAGCTCTTCATAATAACTTCAAATTGTAGTCAAGAGGCACAGGGCTCCTAAGACCCCTTTCTGCCTTCCCACTCTTTCTTCTGAAACCCTTAAGCTTCTGGCATAGTAAGTGGGCTGGAGAAGAAGCCAGGGACCTTCTTTTCCAGTCTGCTCCAGTCACCTCGTTTAAATTGCCAAGTCTCTTGGTTTACTTAAGCAATAAAAAAAATTTTTTTTATTATTTTGCTTAGCTGTAATGGATTGTACTGTCTGCATTTTAGGTTTGTGCACATGTGTCGTGGCACATTGCCTCGGGAGGTCAGAAAGAGAGGTGTCAGATTCCCCTGGAACTGTAGTCAAGATTTCTTAGCAGCCAAAGTGGGTCTGATTGAGCCCAGGTCCTCTGAAGGAGCGTCGGCGCTCTTAAACCGCGTTAGGCCGTCTCTCCAGCCTCTGTATGTTAGCAATTTAATTACCAGATAGAAGCACTTAAAAGTAGATGACTAAGAGTGGGATAATGAAAAAGAAACCCTACAGGCAAATTTCAGGGGAATGAAAGGTATCATGACAGATCTGTTAAGGACTATTGTCTCCAGGTACCCCAACCCCTTCAAAGAAGGCTGATATCACAAAGCATCACCTACCCAGAAGGCCCCAGCTTTTCTTTGGACTCCACAAATTCTTGTCCCATCTTCATTTTCTCCCACTCTTCCTTACGTGTCTTAATTTTACGTGGATTTACATTTCCTCGATTTGGGTTATCTGGCGTGTTTTCTTTCACATGAAAAGGAACAGAAAAGCTGTTTTTCAAAGTTCTTCATTAAAATTCTACCCATCTTCATGCACCACGACATTGCCAAGATAGATGATTGCCAGACAACAAATATGATAACAGCAGTAATTATATAGAATTTGACCAGGTTGAGTGGACCCAGAGGACCATCCAATTGCAAACCCTCCTCTGGCGAAAAACCATATTTTGCTCAGCCTCAACACACAAGCACCTCTTAGCAACAGTGCGAAAACCCACAGCTACCTCTGCTGGGTCTAATTGTTTCATAGCTTTAAACAGCTCTAATTGTTAGGAAGTTTGTAAACAGCTATTTGTTATTTGCTCTGCCATAAAGGTCAGTCAAAAGAGATGAGGCTGACAGCTCCGAGTATCTGAGCCAGACAGCTCCGAGTATCTGAGCCAGACGACAAGGTATTAACATTTAAACACAACACAACAATGAAAACCAAAAAGATATTTTCCAGCTCCTAACTATGCCACTAGAGCCTCTCGGATATTCCTGAGGCCTGCTGAACAGCCATGCTACAATGGGGGGACATGTGTTGCACAAAAGGTCAACCAAGCTTGTCGCACAGTGCAGGACAGTAGCTCATCACTAACACATACAGCAAATTAAAATAAAGATTCTTAAAGTTTACCTTTTAAAATTTAGTTCTAATAGACTACAACTTTAGAAACAAAGGAATCAGCTAGAAAAATAGGGCAGACAATGAATATTTACATTGGGGGTAAGACATAATACCTAATCTCATAATACAGCCTACAATTTGTTATTTCCCCAAGTCTGAAGTGTTTCCCTGCTTTATACATATCCCTAGAAGTCTTGATTCTCTGTTTGAAAATCTGGAAAGATCTATAATGGGGCATGTCTACAGATACCTTTTCAAATATTCTTCATCCAGTATGCACTACCAGTACTATTCTAAAATAAATATTAACGATAGATGTCTGTGAGGTCCATTTGGTGTATTGTGTCATTTAGTTCAGATGTCTCTCTGTTTATCCTTTGTCCTGTTTATCTGTCTAGGGGACTTAATGGGGTATTGAAGTCCCCTACTATTAGTGTTCTGGGATTAATCTGTGCCTTGAATTCCTGAAGAAATGTCTTTATAAAGTTTGATGCACCAGTGTTTGGTGCATATATATTCATGATTGTGAGATCTTCATCATCAATTGTTCCTTTAATAAAGATGTAATGGCCCTCTTTGTCTCTTTTGATTTCTTTTGCTTTGAAGTCTATTTTGTCTGATATTAGAATAGCCACACCCACTTTCTTTTCGGTACCATTTGCTTGGAATACTTTCTTCCATCCCTTCACCTTAAGTTGGTGCCTATCATTGAAATTGAGATGGGTTTCTGGTAGACAGCATATAGATGGGTTTTGTTTCCTAATCTATTCTCCACGTCTATGCCTTTTGATTGGGGAGTTTAGCCCAATAATATTTAAGGTTATAATTGAAGGATAGATGTTGCTTCCTTTTACTTTATTATCCATTTGGACTTCTAGCCTCTGATTTTGCTCCTATAGTTATGTTTTTATTAGTTTCTTTTCCAAGGTGTTTGAGGATTGTTGCTCCTCTCTTCTGCCCTTTGAATTGCTTCAAGTATTTTATGAAGAGTTGGCTTTCCAGACATGTATTCCATCACTTTGTTTATGTCATGGAAGTTTTTTCTCTCTCCTTCAACTATAGTTGACATTTTTGCTGGGTAAAGTATTCTGGGTTGGCATCCATAGTCCCTTAACACTGGGAATGCTTTGCCCCATGTTCTTCTTGCTTTCATGGTTTAAGCCGTGAAGTCAGTTTTAATTCTGATGGGTTTCCCTTTGTATGTGAAGTGTTTTTCTTTTGTAGCCCTCAGAATTTTGTCTTTGTTTTGGACATCTAGCATTTTAACTATGATATGGCATGGGTTGTTTCTTTTATGATCTTGTCTATTTGGGGTCCTATGTGCTTCGTGTCCCTGGCATGTGGGCTTCCCTTTTGTTGTTCAGATCACAAATACCTTTTCACTATGTTAGCAGATGGTTTTGCTTTCCTCCTTCAGATGCTTTTTTTCCCCCTTTCCTCCTCCTTGTTTATGGAGTATTGACTTGCCTAGTTTTCAGGCTTTCAATTTTGTTTATATATTGGATATTGGAAGCCAAAGCACTCTTCTCTTCTTTTTCTGAAGGTTCTCCAAAAAAAAGTCCACTTGGATTCTCACCGATTTCCAGAGGTGGTGGGGGGGGCGGGGGGGGGTAATATGCCTGACCTAGCCCACACCCAGGTACCTGCCTGAGTGACTTCCGGCCAGCCTGCACAAAGGTGCAGAGGCACCCACCCAAACCCGCCGACCCTCTGGTCCTGGCTCCAAAGGCAAAGGGCGGTCCCGCCCAGAAGTCCTCAGAGATGTGAGCCCTGTAGTTCTTTTTTTTACCACATTAATTTGCATGAATTTAAGCTCTGTAGTTTGAAGCTTTTCTACCTATTTCTCTGTTACTGACTCATTCTTAATTGTATCATAGTCTGAGAAAGAACATGGTAGTACTACTTTTAAATTTGTTGTGTTTGTTGAACTAACATGACCTATCATAGAGAATGATTCATATAAACTTCAAAAACTATCCAGTTTGCTGACTTGGGGTGAAGTCCACAGAATTCAATTATACCCAGGTGATTTGTGGTACCATTAGTTCTTCAGTGAATTCCCACCTCCTGTATTCACACAGGTCTGGTTCAGGTGTGCTAACATCCAGAGTTCACTGCTTGACTCTTTCTCATTGCAGGTTTGTTTATGACTCACATGTCCCGACCTTCTGTTGTTAGGAAGATGTCTGTTAAGGATTGTTGTGTTTTATTGGATTGTGATCCTTTATCATTGTGTAATATCCTGATAACTTTCTGAGTTTTGGAAATCTACCCTATCTGAGAGTAGTAGAATTTCCCACATACTTTATTTTTGGTTTTATGAAACAGGTCCAGGTTGGCCTCAAATTTACTATGTAGCCAATCTTGAACTCCTGTCCTCTCACCTCCACCTTTCAAGTGTCAGGATTACAGGTCTGAACCATTATCCCTGGCCTCCCACTTTATTTTGATTGATGTCAGCATGTTATATCCTTTTATTATTAATATAAAATTTGGTCTAATTTTTTTTATCTACTCTGAAAATATTTGCCTTGTAATCATTATGCTTAGCCTACTGATATTGAAAGTCATTACAGATAGATTTGGATTAATATTTACCACTTATTCAGTTTCCTAAGTGATCTTTATATTCTTTTTCCTAACTTTGTCATTCATGCTTTTACCTTGCATTGTGAAGCTGTAAGTAAAGTGCTTTATATTACTATATTTTCTCTCCTTTCTTAGCTTATCCATTACATATTTTTTAAACTTTTAAAGGTGTCTAACAGTTTACAATACATATTTAAGACTAATCCATACCTGCTTTCAAAAAAACCGATATGCTCTTCACATGTGGAACTGAAATTTTATTCCACACAGAATCTTTTCTCTCTTATATTTTAGTGTTCCTCTTATTCTTCAAGAAATTTAAGTAGTTTATAATATTTGAAGGATACAGAATGAAAGCAAAATTATATTTAATGGCTTACAAAATTAAATATCCTACCAGGAATCATGAAAGCAAACTTGGACTTTCATCTACCTCTAGAGGAGATTGTCTCATGGTGAGGGTCCTACGATAGATGCCTTCATCTGTCTTTGAGTTTCATGGTTTTACACAGAGAGTCACAGTCACTTCTTATAGTCACCATCCTTCATCAAATGCTGGAGTTGTACCAAGTTCTTTTGGATGACTTTCTGTCTACCAGAGTCCTGTCCCCTCTCCCGATACTCAATATTAATCCTTAGCTGAAACTTTGTTTTTGGAGAATCCTTTCTACAACAAGTCATTTTATTCTTGTATTCACTTAAGCGTCCTGCTAAAATAGCAACTAAGATGCACAACATGATGCTAGTTGGAAAGGGTCTGGATTTGAGCACCTACCTTTTTAGAGTTTAAAACTTTTTGATAATTACCAAATCACCAAGCTTTCTTGCTAACCAGTCTTCTCACTCATGCAACTCATGAAACGGAGCCAGTGAGGGGACATCATAAAGTTGTTATAATAATTATAAGTTAATCAAATTAATGCTTATTATTCAGCCACACCACACTCAAATTTCCTCTTCCACAAAATAAAGATAACACTTATTACATGATGTGTCATTAAAATAGATAAAATAGCAGTATAGAATGTCTCATTCGCAGCTGACTCTGAAAGGAATGTTATGCTTTAGCTTCTTCCCTGGTTATGGTTTGACTCTGAAATGTCTCTCATGGGCTTCTATGTTGAGTGCTTGCTCCCTACCTGTTGACAATATTTCAGGAAGTGGCAGAAACATTACCAAGTGATGTCTAGCTTGAGTAAGTCAGGAGAGTATGCCAGTTGATTCTTCTCTCTCTGCTTCCTTACTGTTGTGTGGTGAATAATCTCTGGCATGTCCTCTGGCCACTGTGTCTTTCTGCCCCACCAGGTACCCAGAATCAACAGAGTCAATGACTATGGACTGGACACTGACCTGTGAACCAAACTAAAGCCTTCCTCCATAAAACTGTTCATATTAAGAATTTTGTCATAGTTATTAATATAAAAAGCTAAAATCTAATAGGACAGATTTTAGTACTAAGGCAGTAGGACATGAACCTGCTACAAAAAAATACCTTTTAAGGGGCTGGAGAGATGGCCTAGTGGTTAAGAGCGCTGACCGCTCTTACGGAGGACCTGGGTTCGATCCCCAGCACCCACATGGTGGCCCAGAACCATCTGAAACTCCAATTCCAGGAGAACTCCAGTTCCAGGGGAATCCAACACCCTCTTCTGACCTCCGCGGCATTGCACTACACGGGTGCACAAACCTGCATGCAGACAGTACATTCATACACATACAGAAATAAATAAAAATTTTTAAAGTTACCTTTTAAAATTTAATTCTAATAGACTACAACTTTAGAAACAAAGGAATCAGCTAGAAAAATAGGGCAGACAATGAATATTTACATTGGGGGTAAGACATAATACCTAATCTCATAATACAGCCTACAATTTGTTATTTCCCCAAGTCTGAAGTGTTTCCCTGCTTTATACATATCCCTAGAAGTCTTGATTCTCTGTTTGAAAATCTGGAAAGATCTATAATGGGGCATGTCTACAGATACCTTTTCAAATATTCTTCATCCAGTATGCACTACCAGTACTATTCTAAAATAAATATTAACAATGGAAGGCCCTTCTCTCTTTTGACCTTGGCCACTCAAACTTCATTCCAAAGCATGTCAACAAAGCATGTCAATACCATATTACAACTAGGATTTGATCTGCCGGTGTTAACATCCACTCTGAGGTTTGAGCCAATCTACTTATCCTTGTGTCTCCAGCACGGGATGCAGGTCTTGGCAAAAACTAGATATTCTATTAATATTTAAATGAATACTATATGTAATGAGCACTAAAATATGGATTAAAGACAATCCCTGATTAAAATGTTACGACAATGTCATTAAATCAGTATTATTACCATTTCTAATTCATAGATAAACCATGGTACTGTCTCAGTGCACTGCTGCTTTGTCAAGTAACTGTGTCACAGATGGCACAGGTGGGGATTTTTTAAAGTATGGTTTCTCTTCTGCCAACTGTGAAGAACCGGCGGCACATCCTGTTCCCATCACCTCTCTTTGGGCCTTGGCTCTGTCCCACTGAGGCTGCTGGAGAGTGCCTGACTAGCCAGGGCAATTGTACCTTTTACTCTTTATCAATGAAGCCTCTTTTTGCAAAATGTGGAGACTACTACAGAGTTTAAAAACTGGTCAAATGTAGAAAATAAGTGTGTGCGAGATGCACATTTTCAGTGCAACCTCTACTCACAGGATGAATGCATCTCTCAACTTCTACCAAGAAGTTTCCTCATGCAGACTCAAAATGAATCTACCACCTGACCCAGTCATACCACTCCTGGGTATATACCCACAAGACTTATCTTACTGCAAGGATATGTGTACATCTATGTTTATTGCAGCTCTGTTCACAATAGCAAAGAGCCAGAACCAAGTGCCCCTCAACAAATGAGTAGATAGAGAAAATGTGGTTCATCTACACAGTGGAGTTCTATGCAGCAGTAAAGAAAGATGACATCATGAACTTTGCAGGTAAATGGATGGAACTAGAAGACATTATGCTAAGTGAAGTAACACAGTTCCAGAAAATCAAAGGACAAATGGTATCCCTCATCTATTATATATTATATATATATATATATATAAAAGATATATATATATATATATATATATCTTTTACCTGAAAGTAACTGTACCATTATAATGTGAATACCTTAATGGGATCTAGAATGACCTTACCACTTATTTTCAGAATTTGTAACTGTGGTATGTGGGGAGAGGGTATGTATGCATGTGTTAGAGTAATATAAAATTAAAGGGGGAAATGTGAATTCCAAAAAAAGAAGAAAAAAAGAAAGGAAAAAAGTAAAATAAATAAATAAATAAATAAATAGAATTACATACCAAGCCCTGCAGAATGATTTTTTATTTCACCAGAAAAGGAACCCCCCCTTTTTGCTTTGTTTTGTTATTGTCATTGTCATTTTGTATTGTTTCTGTTTTCATGTGAAAATAAAAAAGAAATTTTACCTCCCCCAAAAAACAAAGAAACCCACAATTGGCCAATATAGGCAAAAAACAAGAGGTCATGCAAGGATGCTTATCCCTGAATAGAACAAGTATTTCAAACCTCTGCCTCTTAAGGCTCAAGAATCATTGTGGAAAAGGAGGTGGAAAGATTGTAAGAGCCAGAGGGGTGGATGACCACAAGGAAACAGTGTCTTCCAGACAGATGGTCAGTTACTCATATGAACTCACAGTAATGGTGACAGCATTCACAAGTCCTATGCAAGGTCAAACTAGAAAAAAATCCTAGCCTAGACATGGAAGTGGGTAAGAAACCCCAACTCAACCTAAGGAACTCTTGGCAGCTGATGGCTACTGGGAGGGGGAGAGATAGTTTTACAACCCAGTGAATGGACTCACACTGAAGGACATTTGGAGACACAATTCAGACTCTACAGGCTGTATTATATACACATACATATGCATATACATATACCTATAGAGAACATATATGTGTAAATATATATATGAATGTACATTAAATTGGGGCAGTGGGGGGAAGGTGTGAATGGGAGAGGGATGTAAATATCGTCAAACTATATTGTATGAAAATCACATAAATTCAATAAAAAAAAAGAATCGTAGTAAAATTTTATCTTTTGCTTTTAGAGAATATATTTCTTCAAGGGTATTCGTACTAATAAGCAACAAATATATATTTCTAATATCAAAAGAAAGTACAATTCAAATTCTTTGATTGATTCCTTTCCTTTTCAGTCCTTTTAAATTGATATTACCTGCTTCTCTTTCCTGAATTTCACAGGCTTTCTTAAACTTGTGATTCTGCTGAGCCAGAGAAGCTCTACCAAAGGATGAGTCTGTTCTTTTGCTCTTTTTCTTGCACCTGTTCTCCTAAGGAAATCTGCAAACCACAGTACTCTCATTCTGAAAGAAGAGGGTGGTTGGTACCCATGTTAGTCACAATGACATAGTGGGAAAACGAAGACCTCGTCCTCTTCATTCCCCATGCCCTTATCAGCAGGTGCTCTCTTGTTAGTGCTAGGCTTTTACATTCTACCCGAAACAATTTCTAATTGCAAGTTATTTCCAGTTATTTTAGTTGGTGAAGTTTCATCTGCAAACTGCATTAAGAAGATTATAGATTCATGGAGTGATTTTTCCTTTATTTTATTTTATTTTATTTTATTTTATTCTTGGTCTTTTTGAGACAGGCTCTCCCTTTTAGTCCCAGCTGGCCTGGAACTTGCTCTGTAGAGCAGGCTGGCCTTGAACTCACGGAGATCCGCCTGCCTCTGCCTCCTGAGTACTGGGATTAAAAGTATGCGCTCTTTATTTTTTACATTTCATTAAAACATTTAATTCAGAAAATTTATTTTGTATTATTTACATTTCAAGTATTTTAATTACACTGAAGAAAATTGAATGTCCTACCAAGCATATTTAAATATTATTAAATTGTACATTTAACATTTCCAATGAGAAATAAGGTGAGATTTATAAACATGCAGATACCAAACTCTTTCTGGAAAGAAAATTTCAAGAGGGTTAATAGAAGTTCGATTTTATACTTTTCTTAATCTTCAAAATTCATATGCAGCAGCAATGTATTTTCCCCTTTGCTGTGTGTGTGTTTGTGGTGCTATGTCATATGTGCATGTATGTGAATGCCCCCACCTGTGTGTGCATGTCTGGGGAACAGAGGTCAACATCGGGACTCTGCCTCTCTCTGGCCACCTTATTTTTTTTGGACAGGGATCTCTCACTGAAACCTGAAGCTCAAAGGTAGGACCCCCAGAGTCTAAAAAATATCTTTGATTTCTACCTCTGACCACTGGGATTACAGCCCCATGGTATCAAACCCAGATTTTTATGTAGGTGCTGAGGATCCCAACTTAAGTCCTCATGCTGTGTAGCATCCACCTGCCCACTGAGCCCTCTCACCAGCCCAGGCAGTAACATATCTTTTTATGTTATTTTATTGAATTTTTGTGTATTTCATACAAAATATCTTAGTCATCTTTATACCACTCTTCTCTCTAGATC
The DNA here is from genome assembly GCA_009823505.1 of Rhizomys pruinosus. Taxonomy (NCBI): domain Eukaryota; kingdom Metazoa; phylum Chordata; class Mammalia; order Rodentia; family Spalacidae; genus Rhizomys; species Rhizomys pruinosus. The sequence goes on from VZQC01009916.1 coordinate 67,198, forward strand.
ACCCTTATATCCCACCCCACTGGATTTCATGCATTCTGTCATATGCATTAAGACATATTGTGTCAAGTTAGTGTACCCAGACATTCCTCAGTGCAAGTTCATCCACTAAGGTCTAGTCAGCCTATCTAGAGTCTCTCTCTTAAAGAAGTTCAATTCTCCCTCACCAAACAGTAATCACCTGCTAATAGTTTTTTGGCTGAAGTTGGAGCCTGCCCCCCATTTCCACAGTTCTAGGCTGCATTTTTGTTTTAGTTTGCAAGGTTCTTGTGCATGCTGACACCATTGCTATAGGTTCATATTAGCGAGGTCCCAGTAGCCTGTAAGTCTCTGTTTCCATATGATCATGCCTGCCTCTTACAATCTTAATGAATAAAAGGTGTGTTTTATTCACTGATATTCTAAGAAAAGTTCAGCAAGTACCTCTTCATGATTCAAAATGCCTGATTTGTAGCATGTCTCCAGATCGATGGTATAAGTACTACTGTGGTCAATTTTGAACCACCAAGGTGACCTTGAGTTTGAAAATTCCAGAAAACTTAGTATTTGGTTCCCACAAGCTGTTCCAACTGGCATTAAAACACTATTTATTTGACTACAAATTTAGATTGCTCACTTCTAAGCCAAGACTGGTCTTCATGTTCTTGTCTTAATGGCTGAAGACCCACCAATAGATACAAGACAGTCACCTGCTGTAAGCTCTGCCTGTTGACGAACACTGGAAGTATCCCGGACTACTTTAAAACTGGTCACATTACTGACAAATTCACTCAACGGGAACTTTCTTTATTCCCCAACTGCTGCCTACTTCTGCTTTTAGATGTGAATTAAGCAAGACACAGAATTTTAAAGTAAAATCCCCCATATGTGCAAGTCTGCTGGCTTCCTTTCTTTAAAGGTATAAGAAACAATACCTCTTTGAGAATGTATGAGAGATGATTTCTTTGGCTGTTCACTTGTATTCATGACAGTAGATGAATTGTTTTAATGTTCAAATAGCAGTGTTATCATGTGAAGCTGTTCATCTTCAGTGCTTTCAGGCAGAAAAGACATTTAGAAAGCCTCACTGACTCCCCACAGTTTTCTTGGAATTGCCTGGGATGCCTTGGAATGCTAGTGAAACCCACACTGGGAAGCGTTTGGAACTCTGAAAAACCCTCATGCTATTCCCCCCTTGGGAAGCTGCTAAAGAACATGGTGTGATGGGAGTGCAAAGCCGCTAGGTCAAAGGAATCATTTCTATGTGACACGGGGATTTCTCATAGCCAGAAATGTTATCCAAGCTTCATCCCTGTGACTGAGGAAAATTGCATCAGCTGCTCACAGGATACCAGAGCTCAATGCGACATCTATTTAAGCAAGGCCCTAGAAGGCAGATGTTGAAGTGTGGTTGTTTGGATGCACGTGTGACTGTGCACTGAAACCTTGTCTGTTCTCTCTGGCCTCCACACAAGTTTTTAAAAGCATCTGGGAGAAGATCATGTCAGAGTAACACAGTGGTCAGGAGGAGAAATAGAGTTATTCTTCTGTGTTTATGTGCATACAGGCTAAATAGGTAAAGGTTTGTATTGGTTTAGGGTAAGCTCCCCTTGACTTCGATGCAAAAAAATATGGATGAGAGCTGAAGTGAAGTCTATGGCTTGAGGTTCTTTGTGACTCAGTGATGTTAACTCTGTCAGTCTGGGAATCAGCACTTGGCTTTTCTTATTCTTAATTCTCTAGGGTAGAAACATGGGGGTTTGGAGTATAGAGCTGCTTCCTGATTCCTTATGAAATTCCTAAATATCAGGAAACAAGATTAAAATTAAATAGCCGTTGCATTTTCAAAAGCAGCTTGAACAAGAAATATTTCAAAGGAAAGAAAATATATTCAAATAGCTTACTAAAATGATAAATTTAAAACTGTAGATATCTGATGACTTTTTCTTGGGCTAAGGCTACACCTACATAGATCTGGATATAAGTGCAAAGAATATTCATGCCCCTCACCCAGAAGGCTCTGGAAAGGTTTGGTGTCTGTCTTCAAGTAGGACAACACCTGGAGGACTGAGGTCATTTTCACTCTTTAGCCAGACATCGTGAAACCATGAAAGTTAGATATGATTTGATACTGTGCAATCCACACTGCTGAATAAGGTGGAGCAAGAGATAGAAATAGAGCCGCCTGGCGTGGTGGCGCATGCCTTTAATCCTAGTATTTAGGAGGCAGAGGCAGGCAAATCTTTGTGAGTTCAAGGCCAGCCTGGTGTACAGAGTGAGTTCCACGACAGCTGGGGCTACAGGGAGACCCCATCTCGAAAAGACCAAAAATGAAAAAACAAAAGAGAGAGAGAGATAGAAATAGAAGAAAATGCTCAATCCTTGAACACCACCTCCATCCCAATAGCTTTCTCTGATGTATTTATATCTAATTTTCACAAAATTCCTATGAGGCATTATCTCTAATTTATAGATAAGGAAACCATGGTTTAGGAGTTTAAATTATTCATGAATGACATATTTAAAAAATAATAGTTCTGCGACCTGAATTTCTTCATTATGAGAGAATTAAAAGTGAATGCAGTTACCATATAAGAAATTAAATGAAGGGCTGGGAAAAATGATGTTCCATAGCTATATAATACAAGGCCATATGTAACATTAGTCCCTACAAGGACTTTTAATCCAAGCCTATCTTGGGTGGCTATGGAAAGAGCAAAAGAACCAGCCCGGGGGAAGCGGGCTCTGCTGACAGGTCTCTGAGTTGTGCATGTTTTTCTTTGGCTCTGATCACATTAGTCAATGAACACAATTGCCTCATTAATTATTTGGCTTCCCTGAAGTTAGGAATTTTCTATGACTTTATAGAAATAATGTAGTTCCTCATAGTAATGTATGCAGAATAGCATGCAAAAATCTGAGTGATGATTTTCTTGGAGGAAGATTCCAAATATTGGATTTTCCAATGTCTTAGTGATGGTGGGGGCAAACTGCCCTCTGAACACAGCCGACGGCAAGTTGGCCCGTTTCAAGGTTCTCAACAATGGTTTCATCTCTGGGGAAATAATGAATCAGATAATTTTTCCTTTATATGCCAAGAAACATACATTCCTAAGCCCACATGGAAAGGAAATTCAAAACTCCTCTTCTGAGACTTTGCTTCTTTAAGGCAAAATTGCCAACTCACAACCAGTGGGCACTTGTTCAGACCAGAAAGACCCTAGGGATGGAACTAGTTACACTTCTAGGTGATTGTGAAGGGCAAAGACACCCTAATTTGACCCATTAAGTAACTACGAGAGAAGAGAATACCTATTGAAAGGCTACTCTCTGTGGCTCCCATAGTAAAGAAAAAATCATTCTTGGCTCTTGAAGATGACCAGACAAGTCTTCAGAGGGACGTCTAGTCACAAGCTGGCAGTACCACAGTAACTGACCTGCAGGTTAGAGCACAGAGAAGAATGTTTGTTTCCTAAGTAAATATAAGAATGAGAAATTACAGGACAGAGAAATGAGTGTGGAGGAGGGCAAATGAGAATACAAATGTTAGTTCCAGAAGATGCGTGAATGGTTGGAGACAATGTACCCTTTGGAAATAGCAAAGGCTCTTAGTGGTTTTCAGAGAAGGAAATAAACCATGGAAGAGTTTAGAATGCTTTTTTTTCGGGTTGAAGTAGAAAGAAATTTAACATATTCAATAAGGCTCTGGAAAGAAAGTTCATGTCATCCTTCCCTAATTGTTGGAAAAATGATCAAATAAACTAAAAATCCAAAGACAATAATCTCTTTGGAAAACCTAATATATAATATCTTTATGCAGTGGGTAGTGAAAGGCATGCAAGCGAATTGTATGACTGTCCAGTATGGTCAAGCCCATTCCGATCTAGCCCCACTCAAAAATACATGCTAAAAATATTTGACTTTTTCTTCTTTGCATAAAATCTGAGCATTGTTTCAGAAGTTCCATCTCCCTCTTCACTGGGGTCTGAAATTGTTCTTGCTGCCCTAAAAGTATGATCTCCTAAGATAATAATATTAACATAAAAAATTGAGTGCTAAATCTGAGCCAGAAAATTTGTCAAATATTTTAGATACATCACCTTTTGTCAACTCCATAGCAACTCTCTAAGTTGTGTACTGCTAGTTCTCATTCAAGTGAGTAAGGAGAATATTGCAAGAAGCTAAGCTAATTGTTCCTAGACATTCAGCTAAGAAAAAACAGAGCCTATGAACAAAAATAAATTCTAATCACCACTACATACATGTTATCCACAACACACTACTAAATTTGGCATCAGTGTGCAAAATACCCAGCACCAACAACTTCAGGAAAGGAAGGTTTAATTGGGCTCCTGGTTTCTGAGGTTTCAGTCCATGGTCAACTGTCTCCGTCATTTTGGGCCCTAGGCAAGGATGAACATCACCATGGCAAGGTTCTGTGAGGAAAGATGTTCACTCTCCAGCAGAGAAGAAGTAGAGATGGAAAGGAGCCCAGATCAAGATTGCACCACACACCCAGCCTCAGTGACCTACTTCCTTTGGATAGATCCAACCTCTTAAAGTTTCTAGAACTTTCCCAAATAGTGTGTCTAACTGGAGACCAAACACTAACAACATGAGTTTTTCTGGGATATTTCATAGTCAAACCACTTAGTTATAAACACAATTTATATCTTAGTTATGAACACAGTTCTCTTCTACCAAAAAGTTTAAGCTCCTAACCTGTATAGGTTGACATTGTATTTTCTCAAACTGAAAAGGGCCCTCAGATCATCTAAAGACATGGTCCTATCACACTTTACATATCCTGCTTAATCTCACCACAGGATCTGGTCAATCCAGAATCAGGAAAGTCATCCAAAGTTCGCTTATAACACTGTAACTGGGATTTTGCCATCTCATGCAAAGACCAATCATAAGAGTATTTCTCTTATTTTCTATAAGTCATATGATTTGAAAATTAATTCCTCTATCCCAGGTGAACACCATATATGGGCAAACATGTTATAGACTGATCACACAAACTTTGTGACATGCAGAGCCCATTATTCATGTGACAGCTAAAAGAGAAAGGTACTGGGGCTGGAGAGATAGCCTAGCGGTTAAGAGCACCCACTGCTCTTGCAGAGGACCTGGGGTTCGATCCCCAGCACCCACATGGTGGCTAAGAACCATCTGTAACTCCAATTCCAGGAGAACTCCAGTTCCAGGGGAATCTGAGACCCTCTTCTGACCTCTGTGGCATTGCAGGGCATGGGTGCACAAACCTACAAGCAGACAGTACATTCATACACATACAAAAATAAAAATTAAATAAAACAGAGAAAGGTACCTGTTTCATTCTTTGTGTCATGAGAAGCGAGAGGAAACATTTGGGGACTTGAATGATCTTATCTTTCTTTCCCCTAGATCAAGTCAATCAAGCTTCAAGTCCCTCTTCATAAATTGAAAATTTTATGTTTGGTTTCAGAAACAAACCTTTAGAATCAAAAGAGGCAAGATCAAGGGCTCAAGAGATGGCTCAGCTGTTAAAAGCACTGGCTGCTCTTTCAGAGGATCTATGTTAGATTCCCAGCACACACATGGCAGCTAACAAGTGTCCATAACTCCACTTCCAGGAGAATCTGACATCTTCAGACCTCCATGGGCATTGCATGACATGGATGCACTTACATTTACACAGGCATAAAACACATACAGAAAAATTAAAATAATAGATAAAATATTTTTTTAAAAAGAGGTAGAATGTTTTAAAAGATAACAATACAAACACAGAAGTCGATTAACCCTTACTTCAGAAAGCATTCCAAGGCAGAGCATGCAGCCCCACTCACAGTCAAGGTTACTTCTAGCAGAACGAACCCACAGGTCCTCAGAGAGCTGTATTGCAAATGTAATCAAACTCCTCTAATACTTTTATTATAACCACATGAACCACAGTAGCCTTTAGGATATCTGTATCAATCAGTATCTATATAGCTAAATAAATTCTCTTATGTTTCAAAAATCTTTATTTAAGCATAGTATTTATAGTGTTCAGCATTAATTGTCATAATTGTGACCTAACCTGGAACCACCTGGGCAATGGGCCTCTGGGCATGTTTAGAGGGGATTATCTTTTAAAAGGTTTTATTATATCAACTTATTCAGATGGAGACTGCATGTGCCAGGGAGAACATGTGAAAATCTGAGGACAGTTTGCAGGAGTCAGTTCTAAGACCTTTATTTTTATTATTTTACAATGTGCATATGTGTATGAATGAGTGTGAGTTTGTGCATGTGAGTGCAGTGCCTGCAGAAGCCTGAAGATGTCATACCCCCTAGAGCTGGAACTACCAGTGGTTGTGAGCTGAGTGAAGTGGGTGCTGAGGGCTGACCTAGGGCGCTCTGCAAGAGCAGCAAGCACTGTTAACTACTGAGGCATTTCTCCAGCCCCCAGCTCTCTCTATCATGAGAATCTCAGAGATCAAACTGGGTCCATCAGGTTTAGCAGCAAGCACCATTACACACTAAGCCATTTCACCAGTCTCCAGGGGAAGATTTTCTCAATGGAAATTTCATAAATGCAGAAAGGCCTACCTACTAGGGGTGGAATCATTCCCTGGACAAGAAGATTCTAGTATGCATAAGATAGAAAAAGTCCCTCAGAGGTCGACTAAGTCCCAGGGGACTATACATAGGGGCATCTCTTGAAACGCCCTTCAAATGGGAATCACCAGTCTTCCTGGGCAGGGAGATCTTGGAGATCCACTAATGAGATTTCACCTAGTGTCCAGTCTATAAAGAGGAAAGTCTGATCATGCTTCAAAAAGGGAAGCCTGTTCTAACAAGACCAAACTTTATCCTTGAGTGGATGGAACTGGTGATTGAAAAGCCAAAAGGAGCCAGGGGCTTCCCCCCCTCCAAAATAAAGCAACCCTGAGTGAGCCTTGAGGACCAGATCCTCAACTGACCTTGAGAAAACAAAAACCTTGGTTAATCTGCACTAACTGTGTGGCCTTAAACATCCAAAAGGAAAGTATAACCATAAATAAATAAATAGTAAGTCCTGAGAAATTATACTTCTGGTATAAAACTTGAGATCTTAGTATAAAAACAAAAAGAAAAAAAGAGCACTGTTGTTTTGCCTGTCTTACTGGTAAGTGAAGCTACCCTGTGGCTGCCACTGCTTTTGCCATCCTTCAAAGACATGAGACACAGCTTTTCAACCTTCCAATATGGACTGAAGACTCATGTCTCTCCAAGAATCCTCCAAACCTTCAGTGCCAGATGGGGACTGCTGAGACATCCAACTTGTGGACTGAGCTATTACTGGGGTTTCAACCTCTACAGAGTATAGACTGCCATTGTTGGACTACCCAGGCTGTATCATGGAAACCAGTACAGGAAGATTGAGACAGGACTTGGTGGTTACTGGACTTCATTTGGTGACCATGGGAAGGGAAAACCCCAGTGTGGAACACAAGAGCAGAACTGATGATGGTTTGGGCTTGCCAAGGAGGAGCCTTCAAGCATGACATCTTTCAGCCTAATAAAGAAAAAAAATCATAAGCTGAAGATGCCAAAACCTATGATATATGTGGCAGCATATATGCATATTTGGAGTGATGCATATTGGAAGGAATAACAACAACAACAACAACAACAACAACAGAAAAGACTGGGTTAAAGAACTGACTGAAATGGTGAACTTCTGCTTGAAACAGTAAACTTCTGAATGGACGATTTTGAGAGAGACCGAGAAAAAGATGAAAAACATGTTTGGCAGAATGCATGAGCTCTGGTGGAGTTGTGGGGCAGGGAGGGGGCACAGGTCTAGATTTGATTTGAAATTTTGTATGAAATACACAAAGCTTCAATAAAAATTGGCTTAAAAAAAACAAGATAGAGAAAGTGAGTTGAGCATGATTACTGTAGTTCCATTTCTGTATAGTGTTCAGTATGAATATACCATGATTTACTTATGTGTTCCATGATACACAGATATTCTATGAGATTTCTTTATTACTAGGATTATACTCAGGTTCCATTAAAAGACTAAGATCTTGGTGAATATATGTATTACATTGGATGTTTTGCCTAAGTATAATACACTATCATTAGTAATTATCAAAATTCTTCCCATTTGGTTTACATTATACATCCTTTGTGATAACAGGATTTTGATTTGTACATTAACTCTGAACTTCATAGCACTGGTAATCCATTTCAATTTCTGTTATCTCCAAACTTTTAATATTTTTTTCATTTTTCCATCAAATCAATTTAGAACATTAAATATTTTAAGTCAAGCATAAAATATTACATTAGCCTGTTCACCTCCTGCCCTAGAAAGAATGTGGGAAGTACTAAAATTGTTTTTGCCAAATGGCTAAAGAAAAAAAATGAAATGTTCCTGACATTTAGTTCTCTTCTCTCTCCTCGCTATTTTCACCTTATCTGTACAGTGTTTTTAAGTTAACTCAAAAAATTTAAAGACAAAATAGTTATTTCATATTACAGTGAATTAATTTATGCAAGTTTCTCCCAGCTAAATTTAGCAAACAAACAAACAAACAAACAAAATGCTCTGTGAAGAACTCTCCAAAGGAGAATGAGGCGCCATGGTGGGAGTTAGACTCTGTGGGCCAGGCATGGTGGCACACGCCTTTAATCCCAGCACTACAGAGACAGAGGCAGGCAGATCTCTGTGAGTTCAAGGCCAGCCTGGTCTACAGAGTGAGCTCCAGGCCAGCTGAAACTAAAAGGGAGACCCTGTCTCAAAAATACCAAAAAAAGAAAGCAAGACTCTGTGGTACAGTGGGATATCCCCAGGCTCTGCAAGACAACACTCTTGCCATGAGTGGTGCATTTATACATATATTGCATTCATTTACTGAGGATTCATTTCAATAAAACTTCACACTTACTAGAGAATTGCTTCTTCATGATAGTAAATGATTTTAAAAAGATGAGTACTGTTAGCCATGGCTGATTGAAACAATTGCCCAATGGAGGGAAAGCCGTCAGAACTAACCCAGTGGGACTTAGGTTCTGAACATGACATCTCGTGCTGCACATAGACCTCTTTACCATGTTCCCATTCTGAACTTTCATTTGAGTGGAAAATGAAAGAAGTCTTCCTATCTCTTACAACAATTATCTTTTCCTATATCCATACTTGGGTCAGGTTCCCCACACATATGCTGCTAGGCCATATAATGAAAACATTAATTTATTGTCTAGGAGATTGATAACCTGGTATTACAAAAGAGTAAAGTCAGGTCTTAAGGCACCATCAAAAACTTATATTAACTTGTAATTTATTTAAATAATGTCCACAACACAACAGTCTCATCCAGAAGTAGCTTTTAAAGTTTTTGTCTCTCCTAGGCACATAATATATCTATCATAATTCTTTCCCCATGAGTCTAGATAGGTCCTTGAAATCCTTCCCAATAAAGATTTCTATACAGCTCCTAATAATTAGTAGATGTAGTACATGAAATAAAAACTCTTCTCTGTTCTTAACCTAGACATTCTAACCTCAAGTAATAAAATAGTCTTGGCATGTGTGCTTTGTTCATTAACCTTAAATATGTCTGAGAATGGGAGATAAAAGAAAATAGTGGCAGAAAACTGAGGCTGCTATAAACAAGGGAGAGATGGGTAGCGAGGAATTGGGAGCATCTGGCAACCTGTGAGAGATTACTGCATCTGCATTCTAAACAGCAGCTGAACATACAGTGAAACAGAGAAAATCAGATCCCTTGGAGGTGACTGGGGGACAGTCAGAGTTGAGAGAGAGATGTGAATGCCAGAATTTGGGAGAACCAAAATTAAAGTAGCTAAATTGACATGGTTAATTGAGCTTGAACATTGTACTTTTCCTTTAATGTTTTCTGTAGTTGCTCTTCCTGTATTTCAGAGATTTAAGTAAAAAATTATTAGGTTACAGCTGGGCGTGGTGGCGCACGCCTTTAATCCTAGCACTTGGGAGGCAGAGGCAGGTGGATCTTTGTGAGTTCAAGGCCAGCCTGGTCTACAGAGTGAGTTCCAGGACACCTGGGGCTACAGGGAGACCCTGTCTTGAAAAGACCAAAAAAAATAAAAAATAAAAAATAAATAAATAAATAAAAATAAATTATTAGGTTACAATTTTAATATATTTAAGATTAACAGAAAATTAATTCCATAATTCCAGAGAATGAATTTTGAATATTTTAAGACTTCTCCCCCCATCTCCACCCTCACCCCCATCCTCCTACCCCTGACTTTGTGTCTTCCAGTTGCATACAAAAACCCTTTCCAACCTGCATAACACATTTGAGCTGAGTGCTGGAGAAATCTCCTTAGAGTGTCAGTGATCTATGATTCTTATAGTCAGATGTGCCAACATAAGGACCCACTCCCTTTTCTTTGGATGTGGTCTTGGGTCAGAATATTTATGTCCAGGTTTCTTAGAATGGGATTTTCACTCTTTTTTAATTTAATTAATTTATTTATTTATGTGTATGATTGTACTGTCTGCATGTAGGTTTGTGCACCCGTGTCATGCAATGCTGTGGAAAGGGTGTCGGATTCCCCTGGAACTGGTGTTCTCCTGGAATTGGAGTTGCAGACAGTTCTCAGCTGCCATGTGGGTACTGGGGATCGAACCCAGGTCCCCTGCAAGATCCATCGGCACTCTTAACCGCTAGGCCCCCTCTCCAGCCCCAGGGATTTTCACTCTTAATTTCTATTTCTCTTACGCACTGCTTAGGAATGTCAAGTAGGAATTTCTTTCTCAGTGCTCAGAAATGTTTGGTTTTCTTCATCAAAGTTAGCTGTCTGCAGCCCTTGGAGGAAGGTTACACTTTGGCTGTCTCTGGTCCTCACTCAGCACAAGGACCCCATTGTGGACCAAGACATTCTCTAACAGGCTGATTCCCCTCAGAGTTTTACTGTGTGTAAAAGAAGAAGCTAGGTCCTCACAACAAGCAACAGTTAGCTCACAGGCCTCCAACCCAAGGTTCTGTGAGTGGCAGCTGGGAGGTTTCACAGCTTCACACAGCAGCTTTACACCAGTGTCCTCGAGTTGTTTTTTCTGAAATCTGTACATGTGTCAGATTCCTAATTTGTTGAGGACTGCAGTCAGGTCTTGATAGCCACTGGGTGGTGATTATGTTCAGCCAACCATGACCAACACTGGAACCCATGGGTGGGCAGACCGTCTTGGCTCCACCCTGCCAGGCATGTGATTGGCAGCCAGCATGCTTCCACTGTTTCTTGTGGTCAACCATGTTGGCAAGCCATGCCAGCTCAGTTCTGCCCCAACAGCTCACATGGGCAGCTAGGCCAGCTCCAGCCTGCTGATGTGCCCAGCTTTGCAATTGTTAGGTGATAAAGACACAAACCCCCATAAAAGGCACATGAGACTTCAGTCACTCCAGGAACATGCTTTACTTCCATTGGAACTGCCAGAGAGGGCCACCTGCTGGCACGTGGTGGTGGAGTAGTAGAACAGGAGCAAGATGGCGACCGGGGCCCACCTATTTATAGCCATGGGGTGGGACCTCAGTTACACAGGAAGAGGTCAGAAGATTGACAGCCTCTAGAGCAAGTAGATATCTGTGTGTCCCTTGGGATTCTGGGAAGCCCCGACCTAACATTCCAGAATTTTGATTATGATAAGGAAATGGGACGCTGTTCTCTTTTCTGTATCTGATTCAGAGCTGGGGGAGGCGGGGGGTGGGGGGGCCGGCTAAGTCTCAGGGGAATGGCTGTCAGGCTGGAGGGTTATAATCTGGTTTCCCATCTTGGCTGCCCTGGGTGCTCTGCCAGGTGGTTTTGGTCCAGATTGATAGTGGCCAGTACTTAGTAGACATTTTCTCTGCAACGGAAAAGACAAGCTGATTGAGTCTTATATGAGTATACCAGTGCAGGGACTTCACAGTACCAATGAGGGGTGGGTACTGGGTGCATTAGCAATTGGAGGGTCCCTGTCTAGGGTCTCTAGAGGGAGAGAGGACCTGTACCCTAGTTTGAGGGAATTGGAAAAAAGTTTTAGTGTGCAAAGCTGTAGAATGAGAGCCAGCTTTAGTACACAGGGCTCAAGAATGAGCCATAATCGGGGCTGGAGAGATAGCCTAGCGGTTAGGAGCACCAACGCTCTTGCAGAGGACCCGGGTTCGATCCCCAGCACCCACATGGCGGCTAAGAACCGTCTGTAACTCCAATTCCAGGAGAACTCCAGTTCCAGGGGAATCCGACACCCTCTTCTGACCTCCGCGGCATTGCACGACACGGGTGCACAGACTTGCATGCAGACAGTACATTCATACACATACAAAGTAAATAAATAAATAAATAAATAAATAAATAATAAGAATGAGCCATAATCATGAGAATATAAAAGGTGGTATTTTCTGGCATGGCACAGTAAATCTGTCACCTATCTAACATGATATGGTAGATTTCTGTTCTGGTTTCTCTTCAATTGCTGTGACAAAACACTCAGACTGACACCACCTTGGGGAGGAAAGGGTTTATTCAGCTCACATCTCCTGGGTCACAGTTCAACACTCAGGGAGTCCAAGGCAGGAACTCAGGGCAGGAACCTGGAGGCAGGAGCTGAAACATAGGCCATAGAAGAGTGCTGCTTACTGGCTTGCTCCCCTGGCCCATGCCCAGCCTGCCCTCTTATACAATACACAACAACTTGCCCAGGGTGGCATCACCCATAGTGGGCTGGGCCCACATTGCCCAACAATCAAGACAATGCTCCACAGACGTGGCTACAGGCCAGTCCAATGGAGCCAATTCCCCAATTGAGGCTCCCTCAACCCAGGTGTGTCAAGTTGATACTAAAGCTACCCAGCACAGTTTCTAACTTTTCACAGTGGGTCTTTCATCTATCTGGGATATTTTCTAACATGACACAGTAGGTTTATAACTTGGCACAGTAGTAGTCTCACCTATTTCTCTCATGATAAGTTATTTCATTTTCTCTTCTTTTGATTATAGTTTCCTGTTGGGGTGTTTAAAACTACACAGTTAGCTCAGATAAATGAAATTAGTTTTGGTGTTAAGGTCAGTTGAAGTTCTGGTCCTCACAGGTCACTCAGGCCTTACTCCTGTCTCTCTTCACCAGTTCCATTTATGTGAGGACAAAGTCAGGCCTTGCTTGACCAGACCTTCCTTTTGAAGCATAAGGAGTTTCTCCTCTATATGGACGTTCCTCCCTTGACTGGACACTGGCCAGATGAAGTCCTTTTAAGTGAATCTCCAACACCTCCCTGGCCCAGGATGACTGGTGACTCACCACCATAGGACATATAGAAAGGTGCCAATGCAGTACCCTAGGACTTAAGTCAACCTTAGAGGGTAAGGGCCAAAAGATTGTCCCTTCAAATCCCTCTTGCCAAATCAGATTGGACCTTTAAGTACAGTTGCTAAACCTCCAAGAGAATCATTTGAATGAATTTGGTATTTTAATTACCATATGACACCTAAGTAAAGCTTGAATATTGACTTAAGCACTCTTAATAAATTCTTAATTGCTGTGGTAGGAGCCTGGTGGTAGTAACTGCAGCACAGGCTAGGAAAGGGTGCTACTTACTGGCTTGTGTTGCTGGCTCATGTTCAGCCTATTGTATACAATATAGAAATATCTGGCCAAGGATGGCATTGCCCACAATGGGCACAGGCCAATCCAATGAAGCCAATTATTGAAGTTTCTTAGCCCAGGTATATCAAGTTGACATTAAACCTATCCAGTAAAGCATACAATTTGTTCTTTAAGGTCTATAAAGGGCATTTAGGTACTCAAAGTAGAATGGATTTAAGCCATGAAAGGCCAAAAATTTTAACATAGCCCATGTAACAAACCCAAGATAATAAAGAGGCTAAAACCAGTACCTTCTAGGAATACCTCAAATGAAGGCCATGTCACTTGTCCCCAGATTTTGAATTATAGCTTCAAACAGGAAAAGGAGGGGGGCATTATCGCATACCTACAACAGGCAGGAAATACTTAGGGCTCACCCAAATTGGTTACATTCGGACTGTCCCATGTGGTCCCCAGAAGTAAAACCAAAATTTTCTTAAAAATATAAAAAATAACATGTGCAAAGTATAACAGATATATAAAAGTTTTGGTATGTATGGGTAACTCAATATTTATATATGTCTGTTTCACTTGAGGCTGTAACAAGTTATATAGTACCTGCTAGGTAGAACATAATTTCTTGTATATGCCAAAACTACATTATAGAATTCTTTTTTTTCCCAAAGCCAACATTTTATTGAAGTTCTGTGCATTTCATACAAAATTACATTATAAATCAAATCTAGACCCATACCCACCTCCCTGTCCCCCTACCCCACCAGAGCTCATGCATTCTGCCAAACATGTTTTTCATCTTTTTCTCAGTCTTCTCTTAAAATTCCCCATGCAGAAGTTTACTGTTTCAAGCAGAAGTTCACCATTTCAGTCAGTTCTTTGATGCAGTCTTTTCCGTTGTTGTTGTTGTTGTTGTTGTTGTTGCTGCTGTTGTTATTCCTTCCAATATGCATCACTCCAAAATATGCACATATGCATACTCACATTTTCAGGACATTTCAAGAGATGGCCCCATGCATAGTCCCTTGGGATTTAGTTGATCTCTGAGGGCAAGGAACAAAGTTATCCCTTAAGGCCCTTTGCCAAATTAGTATGGACATTAAGTATGGCCGTTAAACATCCAGAAAGACTAAGTTACACCAGCCTGATCACTTTTTTAACTGCATTATAATATTTTAGAAAATGCTTGAACAAAAGCTCAAGCAGCCTTGTATAAGAAATACTAAGAAGCATTCCCATAAAATAAATATTGTGGTTAGACATAATGTCACAACAAACTAGTTTTCCCTAATTCCTTTGATCTTATATTACTCTAAAATATGCATATATATCCTCCATCCATATACCGAAAATTCCTAACTCTGAAAATAAATAATAGGTTGTTCTAGAACCTGTTAAGGGATTCACAATGTAACAGCACAGTTGTTTTCAGATCACATTAATGTTGCTCTGTTTGCCTTGTAACTAGGTAATTGGCACTAGCATTGACAGATGAGGGATACCATTCATCTTTTGTTTTTCTTGGACTGCATTACCTCACTTAACATGATATCTTCTAGTTCCATCCATTTACCTGCAAAGTTCATGATGTCATCTTTCTTTACTGCTGCATAGAACTCCATTGTGTAGATGTACATTTTCTCCATCTGCTCATTGGTTGAGGGGCACTTGGGTTGGTTCCAGCTCTTCGCTGTTGTGAAGAGAGCTTCAATAAACATGACTGTGCATGTATCTCTGTGGTAAGATGAGTTTTGTGGGTATATACCCAGGAGTGATATGACTGGGTCAGATAGGAAGCTCATTTTGAGTCTTCCAAGGGTTCTCCACACTGCTTTCCATAGTGGCTGTATGAGTTTACATTCCCACCAGCAGTAGATTAGTGTTCTTTCCCCGCAACCTCCCCAGCACTTTGTATCATTAGTTTTCTTGATCCTAGCCAGACTTATCAGAGTGAGATATTTTAAAGTGGTTTTAATTTGCATTTCCTTAATAATTAATTACATTGAACACTTTTTAAGATGTTTCTCAGCCATCTCTAATTCCTCACTTGTGAAATCTTTGTTCAGTCACCTCTTTGCTCCATCTTTTGAGTGATTCATTTGTTTTCTTTCTTCTTTGCTTTTTGAGTAGTTTATATATTCTGGAAATCAATGGTTTCTCAGATGTATCTGTGGTAAAGGTTTCCTCCCACTCTGTGGGTTTTCTCTTCACTTCCTTGATTGTTTCTTTTGATGTACAGAAGCTTTTGACTTTACTGAGGTCCCATTTGTCAATTTTCCATCTTATTGTCTGCACAGCTGCTGTCTGATATAGGAAATCTTTTCCTGTGCCTATGTATTGTCGGCTGCTGCCAACTTTTTCATCTATCACCTTCAGAGTTTTGGGTTTCACATTAAGGTCTTTAATCCATCTGAAGTTTACTTTTGTACAGGGTGAGATGGAGGGGTTTAACTTTATTATTCTACAAGTAGTGATCCAGTTTTGCTAACACCACTTGCTGAAGATAATGTCTTTCCTCCATTGTGTCTTTTTTGGCCACATTGTCAAATATGAGGTGGCTGAAATTGTATGTGCTCAAGTTTGGATCTTCAGTTTTGTTCCATTGTTCAACAGGTCTGTTTTGTGCCAGGACCATGCTGTTCTTATGACTATAGCCCTGTAGTATAGTTTGAAGTCTGGTATAGAGACCCCCCCCCATAATGCTCTTTTCACTCAGGGTTGCTTTGGCTATTCAGGGTCTTTTGTTATTCCATATGAAATAAAGGACTTTTTTTCCAAGCCTGTGAAGAAACTCTTGGGGATTTTGATTGGGATTGCATTGAATCTGTATATTAATTTGGGTAAAATGGACATTTTTTACTATGTTAATTTTCCCAATCCATGAGCATGGAAGGTCTTTCCATCTTCTAAAATCTTCTTCAATTTCCTTCTTCAGGGGTTTAAAGTTTTGTTGTAGAGATCTTTGGTGTCTTTGGTTAGGTTTGTTCCTAGGTATTTTATTATTTTGAGGCTATTGTGAGTGGGAAGGTCTCCTTGTATTCCTTCTACCATTGCTTGTTGTTGGTGTAAAGAAAGACTACTGATTTTTCTAGAATAATTTTCTATCCTGTTACTTAACTGAAACTCTTAATCATTTCTAGGAGTTTTCTGGTGGAGTTGTAAGCATCTCTTAGGTAAACAATTATATCATCAGCAAAAAGGGATAGCTTGACTTCCTCTTTTCCAGTTAGTACTCCTTTAATTTCCTTTTCTTGCCTTATTGCCCTAGCAAATGTTCAAGCATTATATTGAAGAGGAGTGGTGACAGGGGGCAGCCTTGCTGAGTTCCTACCTTTAAGGAGAATGTTTCTGTCATTTCCCCATTTAGAATGATATTGTCTGTGGGTTTCCTGTATATGGCTTTGAATACATTGAGGAATGATCACTCCAATCCAATTCCCTCTAGGATTTTAAGCATGAAGGGATGCTGGATTTTGTCAAATGCCTTTTCTGCCTCAATTGAGATGATGGTGTAGTTTTTGTCTTTCAATCCATTTCTGTGTTTTATGATATTTATTGATTTTCATATGTTGAACTATCCCTGCATCTCTGGTATGAATCCAACTTGGTCATGATAGATGATCTTTTTGATGTGGGTCTGTGTGCAGTTTGCAAGTATTATGTTGAGAATTTTTGCATCTGTGTTCATTAATGATATGAGCCTATAGTTCTCCTTTTTGCTTGTATCTTTGCCTGGTTTTGGTATTACAGTGATTCTGGCTTCATAGAAGGAATTTGGAAGATTTCCCTCTGCTTGTATTCTTCTGAACAATTTGAGTAATAATGGTTGTAAGTCTTTTTGAAATGTTTTATAGAATTCTACTGTGAAACCATCTGTGCCTGGGATTGTTTTTTATTTTTATTATATATCTATGAATGTGTTATTGTCACTAATCCGATCTGACTGTGTTCCCCCCACCTACCCCCCCCCCCCCCCCAGAGCTCTTGCATTCTGCCAAAACATGCTTTTCATCTCTTTCTCAGCTTTCTCAAATTCTCTATGTGAAAGTTGGGGGGACTGTTTTGACATAACTGGGTTCCTCCTTCCAGGTTATAGTCTTAGCTTTATTTGTATGAATCCTTCCCTCCTCCTTTTTTCCCCCTTCCGTCCTGTTTGTTGTTCGCTGCTGTTGTTGCTTCCCATATGCATCCTCCCATACTACTTGGACTCCTAAAAGCCAAGGGGCCCACTGCCACAGATTATATACATTTCGGTAAACTGTGGCACTAGCATTCCACGATGTATGGAATCCCCTTTGTTGTTTTGTTTTTCGGGAACTGTGTTACTTCACTTAACATAATATCTTCTAGTTCCATCCATTTACCTGCAAAACTCATGATGTCATCTTTCTTTACTGCTGCATAGAACTCCATTGTGTAGATGTACCACATATTCTCTATCCACTTGTCAGTGGAGGGACACTTGGGTTGCTTCCAGCTCCTTGCTATTGTGAAGAGAGCTGCAATAAACATGGCTGTGCATGTATCTCTGCAGTAAGATGAGTCTTGTGGGTACAGGCCAAGGACAGGTACGCCTGGATCAGGTGGCAAGTTCATTCCAAGTCTTCCAAGGGTTCTCCACACTGCTTTCCACAGTGGCTGTACAAGTTTACACTCCCACCAGCAGTGGATGAGTGTTCCTCTTTCCCCCACAACCTCTCCAGCACTCTGTGTCATTTGTTTTCTTGATCCTAGCTAGTCTTATTGGAGTAAGATGATATCTTAGAGTGGTTTTGATTTGCATTTCCTTAATGATTAATGATGTTGAACACTTCTAAAGATGTTTCTCAGTCATCTCTAATTCCTCACTGGTGAAGTCTCTGTTCAGCTCTTTGCTTCATCTATTGAGTGGGTCATTTGTTTTCTTTCTTCTTTGTTTTTTGAGTAGTTTATATATTCTGGAAATCAATGCTTTATCAGATGTTTCTGTGGTGAAGGTTTCCTCCCACTCTGTGGGATTTCTCTTCACTTCCTTATTGTTTCTTTTGATGTACAGAAGCTTTTGCATTTAATAAGGTCAAATTTGACAATTGTTGACCTTAATTCTTGTGCAGCTGCTGTCTGATTTAGGAAGTCTTTTCCTACGCCTATGTCTTGTAGTCTGCTGCCAACTTTTTCTTCTATTGCCTTTAGAGATTGGGGTTTCACGTTGAGGTCTTTAATCCATCTGGAGTTGACTTTTGTACAGGGCAAGAGGTAGGGGTTTAATTTCATTCTTCTACAAGTGGTGATCCAGTTTTGCCAGCACCACTTGCTGAAGATGCTGTCTTTTCTCCATCGTGTCTTCTTGGCTCCCTTGTCAAACATGAGATGGCTGAAATTGTGTGTCTTCAAGTTTGGATCTTGAGTTTTGTTCCATTGGTCAACAGGTCTGTTTTTGTGCCAGTACCAAGCTGTTTTTATAACTATAGCCCTGTAGTATAGTTTGAAGTCTGGTATAGAGATTCCCCCCTGTATTGCTCTTTTCACTCAGGGTTGCTTTGGCTATTTGGGGTCTTTTGTTTTTCCAAATGAATTTAAGGACTTTTTTTCCCCAAGCCTTTGAAGAAACTGTTGGGGATTTTAATTGGGACTGCATTAAATCTATACAAGAGTTTGGGTAGAATAGACATTTTTACTATATTAAATGGGAGGTTTTTCCATCTTCTGATGTCTTCTTCAATTTCTTTCAAGGCTTTAAAGTTTTTGTTGTAGAGATCTTTGGTCTTTGGTTAGGTTTGTTCCTAGGTATTTTATTGTTTTTGAGGCTATTGTGAGTGGGAAGGTCTCCTTGAATTCCTTCCTCAGTTGCTTGTTGTTGATGTAAAGAAAGGCTACTGATTTTTTTAGGTTAATTTTGTATCCTGCCACTTTGCTGAAGCTGTTAATCATTTCTAGGAGTTTTCTGGTGGTTTTTAGCATCCATTAAGTAAACAATCATATCATCAGCAAATATGGATAGCCTAACTTCCTCTTTTCCAATTAGAACTCCTTTAATTTCCTTTTCTTGCCTTATTGCCCTAGCAAGGGTTTCAAGCACTATATTGAAGAGGAGTGGTAACAAGGACAGCCTTGCTGAGTTCCTACCTTTAAAGTAATGTTTCTGTCATTTCTCCATTTAGGATGATATTGGCTGTGGGTTTCCTGTATATGGCTTTGATTACATTGAGGAATGATCCCTCCAGTTCAATTCCCTCTAGGACTTTAAGCATGAAGGGATGCTGGATTTTGTCAAATGCTTTTTCTGTATCAATTGAGATGATGGTTTGGTTTTTTTTTCTTTCAGACCATTTATATTCTTGATGGTATTTATTGATTTTCATATGTTGAACCATCCCTTCATCTCTGGTATGAATCCAACTTGGTCATGATGGATGATCTTCTTGATGTGGGACTGTATGTGATTTGCCAGTATCCTGTTTAGAATTTTGGCATCTGTGTTCATTAGGGAGATGGGTCTATAGTTCTCCTTTTTGGTTGTATCGTTGCCTGGTTTTGGTAATAGAATGATGCTGGCTTCATAGAAGGAATTTGGCAGAATTCCCTCCATTTGTATCCTTCTAAACATTTTGAGTAATAATGGTTGTAAGTCTTTTTGAAATGTTTTATAGAATTCTGCCATGAAACTGTCTGGGCCTGGATTTTTTTTAGTTGGGAGGTTTCTTATTATATCTTCAATTTCTTCATATATTATGGGTCTGTTTAAGCTGTTGATCTCTTCTTGGTTGAGATTTGGTGATTCCCAGGATTTCAGATATTCATCCATTTCTTCTAGGTTTTCAAACTTGGTAGAGTATAGGTTTTTGAAATATTCCCATATGATTTTCAGGATCTTTTCATTGTCTCTTGTGATAGTTCCCTTTTCATTATGGATTGTATTGATTTGGGGTTGTTAGTTCTTTCTTTTGGTTAACTGGGCTAGAGGTATGTCTATCTTGTTTATTCTTTCAAAGAACCAACTTTTGGATTCATTGATTTTTGTATTGTTTTCTTTGTTTCTATTTCATTGATTTCTGCTCTGATTTTTGTTATTTCTGCTGCATTTAGGGTTCATCTGTTGTTGCCTCTCAAGTGCTTTTAGCTGCAGTGTTAGATGATTCACTTGTGCTCTTTCTGTTTTTCTAATGTAAGCACCCAGGGCTATAAACTTCCCACTTATGACTGCTTTTAAAATGTCCCGAAGGTTTTGTTGTGTTGAGTTATCATTGTCATTCAGTTCCAGGAATTCTTTTATTTCTTCTGTGACCTATTCATTATTCAGGATTGTGTTGTTTAGTCTCCATGTGTTCTTGTAGATAGTAGGGCCTATCCTGGTGTTGATATTGAGCTTTATTGCACTGTGGCCTGGAAGAATGCATGAAATTATTTCAATCTTTTTGTATTTGTTGAGGTTTTTTTTCTCCTGTGTCCCAGTATGTGGTCGATTTTTAAGCATGTTCTGTGGGGTGCTGAGTAGAATGTGTATTCTCTGGTATTATTGTGGATTATTCAGTAGATGACTGTGAGGCCCTTTTGGTATAGCATATCATTCACTTCAGATGTCTCTCTCTGTTTATTCTTTGTTCAGTTGACCTGTCCAAAGGGCTCAGTGGGGGGTATTGAAGTCCCCTAGTATGAGTGTGCTGGGGTTAATCTGTGCCTTGAACTACTGGAGAATTGTCTTTATAACGTTTGGTGTACCAGAGTTTTATCTATCTATATATCTATATATCTATCTATATATATTTATAGATATAGATGGATAGGTAGATATAGATATAGATATATATATCTATATATCTATATATAGATATATAGATATAGATATAGATATAGATATAAATAGATAGATATATCTATATCTATCTATATAACTATATATTCATGATTATATATATATATATATTTGTGATTGTGAAATCTTTATCATCAATTGTTCCTTTGATAAAGATGTAATAACCCTCTTTGTCTCTTCTGATTTCTTTTACTTTGAAATCTATTTTATCAGATATTAAAATAGCAACTCCTGCTTTCTTTTTGGTACCATTTGCTTAGAATAATTTTTCCATCCCTTCACCTTAAGTTGGTGCCTATCTTTGAGAGTGAGATGGGTTTCTTGTAGACAGCATATAAATGGGTTATGTTTCCTAATCCAATCTCCACTGAGGAGGTTAGTCCATTAATATTTAAGGTTATAATTGAAAGATGTGTGCTGCTTCCTTTCACCTTATTATCCGCTTGCACTTTTGGTTTAGGTTTCTACTTCTGCAGTTATGCTTTTATTAATTTCTCTTTCTAGGTGCCTAGGGATATTTGCTCTTCTTCTGTTCTTTAAATTGCTTCAAGTATTCTCTGAAGTGTTGGTTTTCCAGACATGTATTCTATCATCTTGTTTATGTCATGGAAGATTTTTCTCTCTCTTTCAACTATAATTGACATTTCTGCTTGGTATAGTAACCTGGGTTGGCATCTATAGTCCTTTAACACTGGGAATGCTTTGCTTCAGGTTCTTCTTGCTTTCATAATTTGCACTGAGAAGTCAGTTGTAATTCTAATTGGTTTCCCCTTATAGGTCACTTGTTGTTTTTCTCTTGTGGCTTTCAGAATTTTCTTGTCTCTTTAGAGTTCTATGTGCTTCTTGTATTTGTATGGGTTTGTCTTTTTTCAGTTTAGGGAAATTTTCATCTATTATTCTGTTGAAGATCTGATCAATACCATTTTCTTGGGATTCTTCTCCTTCCTCTATTCTTATGATGTGGAGGTTTGATCTTTTCATAGTGTCCCACATTTCCTGGTTGTCCCACTTTTGTGTATTTTTAAATTTTTCATAATCTTTACTTGAGCTTTTTAGCTGTTCTGTGTTATCTTCTAGGTCTGATATTCTTTGTTCTTCTTCCCCCATTCTACTTCTGAGGTTTTTTCCATTCCTTTCCTCTTGATTGGATGAGTGTTTGATTTCCTTTTTCTTTTTTTTTTTTATTTATTTTATTTATTTTATTTTATTTTATTTATTTATGTGTATGAATGTACTGTTTGCATGTAGGTCTGTGCACCCGTGTCGTGCAATGCTGTAGAGGTCAGAAGAGGGTCTCGGATTCCCCTGGAACTGGAGTTCTCCTGGAATTGGAGTTACAGATGGTTCTCAGCCGCCATGTGGGTGCTGGGGATCAAACTCGGGTCCTCTGCAAGAGCGGTCAGCACTCTTAACTGCTATCCATCTCTCCAGCTCCTTGATTTCCTTTTTCTTTTCATCCTGTGATTTCTTTAGTATTTCCACTTCCTTTTGGAGCTTCTCAATCTCTTCCTGTAGCTCCTTGCTTCTCTTGTTGGTTTCCTTTTTCAGTGTTTCCACTTCCTTTCAGAGTTTGTCATTCTCTCCCTCTAGTTCTTTCTGGTGTTTGCCATCCTCTCCCTCTAGGTCCTTGAGTTTTTCATTCTCTCTCCATATTTCTCTGACTTGTTCTTTATATTCTTTGATTTCTTTGAATATATCTTCAATTGTTCCTCTAAGATCTGTGTCCTGGGCCACCCCCAGGGAGATCCCACTGTAAGAATCTCCCACAGGGTTGGTTGAGCTTGGTGTGAAATTATCCTGCACCTTTCCCATGTTGTCCCTTTGTCATGTGTCAGGCATGTGGGTTTCCCTTTGCCTGTATTCCAATGCAAATCCCAAATGCCTCTTCACTGCATTGAAGGCTTGCTTTGCTTGCCTCCTTCAGATGCCTTGTTTGTTTGTTTGTTTTGTTTTTTCTCCTTGTTTATGGAGTGTTGACTTGTGTAGGTTTCAGACTTTCAATTTTGTTTATATATTGGAAGTCTAACTCACTCTTCCCTTTCTGTTCTGTTCTGAAGGTTCTCCAAAATATCCACTTTGACACTCCCTCAGCAATTCAAGTTGGGGTTGGGAGGGATATGCCTTGCTTACTGTACTATGTGCTTCAGGTGGTCTTGGGAAATCCCCAATCTAAGCTCTGTGCACTCAAGTCTCACAGTGGCAACAGGCCCACCTTTTATAGCAGCTAGCAGGGCAACTCTGCCCCCACAGCCACACAAGACAATGATTCAATTATCCAGCAAACCAATGATACATTTATCCAACAATCTGCCTGGCTGAAGTGCCCGGATCCTACCTGTGCTTCAGGTGGTCCTGGGAAATCCCAGATCTAAGCTCTGTGTGCTCCATTATAGAATTCTTAAAACAGTACTTTGTACATACACTCATAAACAGGGTTCTAATAAATAAATTTGGTGATGGCTGTTCATAAAGTTTGTACTGAGCAGAGGCACATACATTCCTGTTAAACACAGACAGATCTTAATATGCTGTCACTATATTACAGAGTTAAAATACATACACACATTTATCCAAATCCATACAAGAGACTTTTATCCTAGTGTTTGTACTGAATAGTCACATACATTGGAAAAAAACACCTTTAGAAATATTATTTAAAACATGCAGCTCTAATTAATTGCACTGCCAGGACTGAGATGGCTAATACAATTTCCTTACCATTCTGGCATTGACATCTTGCACCTTTGGTTCTAAAACTATGAACTTATTGGAATATTTTAACAAGTGATGCCAAACAGAATTATATTTCTAGCCATGACTAAAGTTACAATACAATAATTAAAGAACTGACAATACCAAAGGTATTTAGGCTGTTTCACTGAAGGAAGAGATTGCAGGGGAAGCCATGTGCCACTGTCCAAGTGCCAGAGTATGAATGAATCCAGGGATTTAAAAAAAATTTTTTTTTAATTTTATTTATTTCTGTATGTGTACAAATGTATTGTCTGCATGCAAGTCTGTGCACCCATGATGTGCAACGCCGTGGAGGTCAGAAGAGGGTGTCGGACTCCCCTGGAACTGGAGTTCTCCTGGAATTGGAGTTTCAGACGGCTCTCGGACGCCATGTGGGTGCTGGGGATCGAACTTGGGTCCTCCACAAGAGCGGTTGGCGCTCTTAACCGCTAGGCCATCTCTCCAGCCCCGAATCCATGGATTTTTAAATTGGTCTCTGGTCAGAGGGAGGGTGGCACAGCTGTCAGAAGCCTGGTTAAGTAGGAGAAAAGAAAAAAATCTGTTAGTGAACCCCTAAGGGTCAAAAATCAGGTCTTCAGAGGTCTGGAAACAAGAAAAAAACTGGAAAGGAAATTTTAATGCCTGTTATAATACCTGTGAAGGAAATAATTAAAAGTTATAATACCTGTGAAGGAAATAACCTGGACAAATAAGAAATAAAAGCTTCAGCTATCCAGTGTAGAAACCTAGGAACCCGGGTTCAAATCAGGCCTTTGAAAAAAAACTTAAGAGGCATGCCAAAAATAAACTTAATTTAATTTTTTGTTTGTTCCTTTTTTGAACACAATATAGAATGAAAGAAGTTCAAAGTTGCCACTTTGTTTTGACAGAAATTTACACACAGGAGAACATGGACACATGACAGTTACATGAATCTCAAAGACACATTGGAGAACGAGAATGGTTATAACACACAGACAGGTTAGACAGACACGTGACTTAATTGTATCCATTACCTCTGGACAATGGGAAATCCCTTTTTTTTTCTAAAATGTCATAGCTAAGTGTAGGTGCCCAGAATAACTCGATGTCAAGGCACAGAAAGTTCTCAGTTCCTGGATCGGCTGCACACGTAAGCATAATGTCCATCATTGTGCAGGGCTGAGGAACCATTAATTTTAATTGTCACATTTACACAGAATCATTTAGAGTTTAAGACATCTACTCAGATGGGAACAGCCTGTGTGCCTACACTGTGCTTTGCAGCACAGTTTGTGTGTGCACCTGTGTAGGATGGCAGACAGGGTAGGCAGGCAGATCATGTGTCTGCCTGCCACAGGGGAGGCAGACAGGTGAAAGGGTGTGGTGGACACAGCTTCTTAACCTCAGATACAGAGGTTTGTATTTAGAAGCAGAAACAAAAATGGATTTCTGAATAAAATGGAATTTAATCCCAGCACTCGGGAGGCAGAGGCAGGTGGAGCGTTGTGAGTTCAAGGCCAGCCTGGCATAGTGATTTCCAGGACAGCTAGGGCTACAGGGAGACCCTGTCTCGTATGAACAAAATAAATAAATAAATAAATAAATAAATAAATAAAAAAAAAAAAAAAAAAAAAAAAAAAAAAAAAAAAAAAAAAAAAAAAATAAAATAAGTAAAATTTTTTAAAAAAAAAATAATAGAGATATATATATATATATATATATATATCCAGCATTTGTTAAAAAGCCAGACCTAACAGCTATCTTAGCTCCCTAGTTATTATCCATCTTACTTGCCAGGTCCTGAGATCAAATTATGAGATCAGTATAGAAGCCCCAACATTCTTAATAAAATGAAGAGGCCTGGAGTCATCGGTCTAGGCCCTGGTGCCAAGCCATCCTTGTGGCCATTGCTCTAGCTGTGCCACCATTTTGGCTCTACACTTATTTTCATTGTTACTTGCCATGTCTTAGGTTCAAATTTTTGAGATCAATATAGAAGTGCCTACAGTCAATACTCATCTTGTGTGATAAGTTTCCTCACATGATCCACCAGATGCATTCAATCTCCTGGGAGCTAGAGTGGCCTAGGCTCTGAAGCTGTCTGCCTAGGGTACAAGTCATTTCACTGCCATCTTTGTTCTTTATGTTTAATTTTAAATTTAAAATAACATTTTATCATGAATTTCTCAGGTAAATGGATGAAACTGGAAGCTGTTATGCTTAGTGAAGTAACAGAAACACACACACACACACACACACACACACACACACACAGAAAACCAAAGGACATATGGTGTCCCTCATTTGTGGATCCTAGCTCCAAACCTTTATAGACCATGTTTGGCTGAAGAGAACCCTTGCCTCCCCTTTCTGTGGATTTTCTTCATATCAGGCCTTTCTGAGGGATTTCTCGTCTACCACCTTCCTTCTCCTTTCTTCATGTGGATGCTGAGGATGAAACTCAGGTTGTCAGCCTTGAAACAAGCTCCTTTACTCGCTGAGCCATTTTACTGGCCCTGAAGCTTTTCATAGTTGAGTTGTAAGGTTCTTTATGGATTATAGGTTCAAAACACATAAAAATTCAGTAAAAATTTTAAAATTAAAAATAACATTTTCAAGAAAGGAGTAGAATGCTGGTCATGGTGGCACAGTACTTTAATTCCAGCACTCAGGAGGCAGATGCAGGCAGGTCTCTGTGAGATTGGGGATATCCTGATCTACATGAGTTCTAGGGCAGCTAGGGCCACAGGGAGACCTTGTCTCAAAAAAAGAAGGAAAGAAGGAAAGAAGGAAAGAAGGAAGGAAGGAAGGAAGGAAGGAAGGAAGGAAGGAAGGAAGGAAGGAAGGAAGGAAGGAAGGAAGGAAGGAAAGAACAAGCTGGAGAGATGATAGCTCAGAGGTCAAGAGTGCCCATTGCTCTTGCAGAGGACCCAGGTTCCATTCCCAGCACCCACAAGGTGGCTAAGAAACACATTTAAGCCAGGTGTGGTGGCCCACACCTTTAATCCCAGAACTCAGGAAGCAGAGGCAGGCAGATCTCTGTGGCCTGGTCTACAGAGTGAGCTGCAGGCCAGATGGGGCTATAGGGAGACCCTGCCTCAAAAAAAAATGAAAGAAAGAAAAAGAGAGAGAGAGAGAGAAAGAAAGAAAGAAAGAAAGAAAGAAAGAAAGAAAGAAAGAAAGAAAGAAAGAAAGAAAGAGAAAGAAAGAAACTGTATTAAAGTGAGAAATAAGAACACTGGGAAAATTAAGTTGGGGGTGTTTTAAAGAACAGCATTCCAACCTTCCAGCTAATTTCTGTTTGTCCTCCACTCTCAAGGAGGAGTAGCCCAAGTTCCTACCTGTTAGGATTGGCTGTGCTTAGTCACCTTCCTTCCAAATAGTACAGAATGAGAAAAGAGGGCGATAAGTTTAAGTAAAGAAAGCTGAAAACCCACGACTTGGTGAAGGTGACCATGGTCAACATCAGGGGGATGTCATTGACAGGACATATCTGCATGTGAGATGATAAGAACTCTTCCTCTGTGGCCTTTCTCTCCAATTCCTGTAGCAGAATTCTAATCATGCAAAAATATCAACGACATTTCATTGAGGAGCATTCTCTAAAACATCTGTCAGTGCTCCTCAAAACTATCAACTCAAGATCATCAAAAGCAAGGAAAATGTTAGAAGCTGTGACAAGAGGATGTGAAACTGTTGCAAAAACACATAGGTCCTAAATGCAATCTCATATCCTAGTTGGGTTTCGAGGTCAGGTAACGGTTCTTAGGTGACAACTATAGGTATGTGCAAAAAGAACAGACTTCAGTTTAGAATAAATGTGTTAAAATTGGTGCATTGGCTATAGAGATATGCCATACAACTGAGATTTTAATAAGGGAAACTGGTGGGTGTGGTGGTGCATGCCTCTAATCCCAGCACTTGGGAGGCAGAAGCAGGTGGATCTCTGGGAGAAAAAGGCCAGCCTGGTCTACATAATAAGTTCCAGGACAGCTTGGGAAAATGGAGATTCCTGTATCCAAAAATAAAAATAAGAGAAACTGAGTACAGCTGATATATGAACTTCCTTTACTCTCGTCACAATTTTATGTAACTCCAGTTCCCTTTTAAGATTGAAGCTAGAGCCAGGAGTGGTGGCACACAACTTTAATCCCAGCACTCAGGCAGAGGCAGGTGGATCTTTGTGAGTTCAAGGCCAGCCTGGTCTACAGAGTGAGTTCCAGGACAGCTGGGGCTACAGGGAGTCCCTGTCTCCCTGTCTCAAAAAGACCAAAAGAAAAAAAAAAAAAAAGATTGAAGCTAAAGAGCTGGGCATGGTGGCACACGCCCTTAATCCCAGCACACACGGGAGGCAGGATCTCTGTGAGTTCAAGGCCAGACTGGTCTACAAAGCAAGTTCCAGGCCAGCTGAGAATAAAGGGAGACCCTGCCTCAAAAAGACAAAAACAAAAAAAAAAAAAAAAGATTAAAGCTAAAGAAAGAAAATATAACAGTTCCCTTTATTGGGATATGGGATATCAATATTTTTGGATTTCAATCTTGAAAGTATGTCTCAGGAACATCTTAACGTAAGCATTGTATGTGCTTTCTTCTCAGGAAGTTGCTAAATATAAGTTTTGGGTTGTTCTTTGTTTTTGTCTAGGGTGGTTTAGGTTTAGTGCTATCTTGAGGTGAGTAGGTGGGAATGAAAAACTTCAGATTCTATGGTTTATTTAACAGAATTAGCTATTAATTACTTAGGAGCTAATACAATTTCCATTCTTAAATGTCTTCACTGAAGTCCAGTTCCTTTTAGAATGGTTTGTTCCTTCAATGGCAGTATCAACCTCCAGAGTATTATAGAGTTCTACAAAACATACAACCATAGTATTAGTCCCATTTAGTTACACAAATGTGTTCCTTCCTCCAGCAATACAAGGGAAGTGGGTGTGTTCATTGTGAGTGTCTTTGCTGGGAGTTGTGCTCTGATTTCTTTGCAGTCCTTAAGTTATCTTTCAGGGGCTGACAAATTAATGCCCGTGTCTAAACTAAGTTCCCCTGCTCTCTGTCCCCTGCAAGTGTACAGGGACATAGATAGGATGAGAAAAGCTCCACATTTCACCCAAGCTAATTCTTTCCCCAGTGATTATAGGATGTCTGGAGCTTATCTTCATTTCATGATAATATAACATTCTTTTGTTGAATCTCTATAAAACTCAAGAGTGGAAAGGAAGTCACTTATCTCTTGGAGCCACCAGTGGAAAACTGGAGCTAAGCTTTCAAAACACCAAGAGGAGCTTTTGTCTGTTTGCTTTGTTTTATATTTTGCACCTGGGACTTTATCTTCTACTCTATTGCAAGCTCCATGATTGGTCCTCTGCCACAGCCCGTCATCCAAGTATGAATATGCCTATATGTTTTTAAACAAAATCATAGATAGCCTGACTCTTTCATGCCTGACTCAAGCTAAGTTCCTTAATAAGAGCTGCTCCTAGGATCATCAAGGAAGTCAAGTTTCCCACTGTCATTAGTGTTGAATGCTTAATGCACTTCAGATTGCAAGATCAGTGTAATTCATACCATGAGCAAATGGACAAGCCATGCAGGGCTTTGGCTAACTGCAGTGAACTGGGTTCCCTATAACCTTCACATTTTCTCTGACTGCCATTAAATAAATCTCTCTTAGAGGACCGGCAAGCCTATTTTTGCAAGGCTTCCTTGCCCTTGAACTTAAGCTCTCCAACTTCTACTGGTTTGTCTGGCAGCCTGCTCCACATCCGCCTAATGACTTCTTGCAAGAAACAGAACCTCCTGGATCCCGCACGCTGCCCTGTCAGCTGCTATCAGGCAAGCTTACTTCTGATGCTAATGACTTGGGACTCTTCTTACTCTTTCTTTCCTTTTGATAACGTTTCTGCCAGAATAATAAAAAGGGGGGGGGCGAAGAGGAGAAATAAAACAGTGAATAGGGAAAAGGGGAGAGGGGAATAAAAGAAGGAAAAGAGACAGAGAGATGCTATAAATACGGCCCAGTACCTAATTATAATTCAAGACATCCGCAATTTAATAAAAACAACTCTTCCAGAATGCAGCCATAAGGAAAGAGTTTCCACAATCTGTTCATCTGCATAATTAGTGATTGAGGACCTGGGAACAGTTGGAACATTGCTGAAGAAGGCCCAGGTCACATTATTGATAACATAAATAACAAAGATACAGATTTCCCCAAACTACAAACATCAGAATGTAACTAACAACAACCTAATAGGAGCACCGCAAACAAACAGAAAGCAGATAAACTCTGGAGCCGGGCGGGCACAAGACTGGAGTCAAGCACATCACTCATCAGTCTAAACACCCTCAGGTTTCTTAGTCACCTAAACACATGAGAACAGGAAGTCCTCATTAGTGGTGCTTTCTGCAAGGGTGTGCAACTACAGCTGTGAGTACACACACTCCGTGAGGCAGACACATAGTCTTTATGCTTTACACATGGGAATAGAATTCATTTTGAAAAAAAAAGAAAACCTTGCATTGCTAAACGTTGTTATTTAATATGGCTCAGGAGAAAACTGGCAAGTGAAGGCTTGGAGACGTGATGTTCAGATTAGAATTCAGCTGAATTCTATACAAGGGACCGTTAAGTACACTTAATGCCTTTAAGATGAGCTAATTACTCATCTGTATTATAAATCCATGTGCATTCTTATTGCCAACTTGAAAAGGACTATGAGAAATAGGAGAGCAGAATCTAGATCTGTCCTGCTGTATGGACTCCGATTTCCATTCTCACCATAGGGCTGAGAAAATATCTAGTAGGGAATACTTGAGATTGGCTGATGGAGTTGAAGCTAATTGAAAGGAAAAAAGAGGTTAGGAGTCATTTAAAGTTCTATCACTCAAATTACTACCTAATATGAACATTTATGTAGATCGAGTTCCAATTTACAAATAATTATTTCTAAGCCAAGTGTCAGCTACCGAGAAGCTACAGATACATTGAGAATACATGACTCAAGAGTTCCAGATAAGTCAAGTTAAGGTGTATGTCTACACATAAGCCATAACCTTGCAAATTTCCACGCTTTGTGCCTTCAGACAGAGCGAGGCCTTTGCTCTGTGAACAAAGGACTGTGTGTGAGCCCAAGAAGTATGGGTGCCAGCCCAAGAGAGGAGGAAAGAATGTTCAGTGCACATACCTCCGTCATGCACGACTGTCCCTAGGGTAAATATGTGAATAGCTTCTACTTTTAACAATAGAAATGAAAATAGTCATACTTTTTAAAAGTACATGTGGCTTTGTGCTTTCAGGCACTGAAAACCACACACATACCTGCGGTTTTGAAATATTCTTAAGACACCAGAGGGGACGATCTTGTCTGACTGGATGAATGAGATGAAAGAAAAGCTTGTCCTTTCAGTGGGAAATTAAGCCATTCATGTAGAACTGTAATAATTGTATGTTTCCTTATAGGATGGGAAGCCTTGAAAGCTTACACGCTGTTATTCAAAAATGGAACACGATCAGGAGGCTTTGCACTTTGTGAATTAAATACTGAATCTTTAACCTATGAAATACATATATTTTATTAGTTCTCAACAAGTAAATGTTCAGTTCTTCCTGTGTACTGTGTATTCTTCTAAGCCTTAGAATTATAGGTAAACAAGACAGACAAAAGGCCTCTGCACTCACACAACTCAGGTCCCTTTGAGAACACTCACAGACCCATGTCTCACCATGCCTACTTTCCTGAAGAAAGCCTTTCTATCTAAACTGTGACTCCTGCAAGGTGAATTCCTGCTGACCCTGGGCAGAAGCTATTACTTGTTAGCTGCCAGCCTGCTCAGCATTACTGACTGAAGCCACCAAAAGAAGTTCTACAGGTGGTGACTAGTGATGCCCAGGAAGTCATAAAGGAAGAGAATATCAAAAGACTGCATCCTTGTATAACTATGGAGGGGCAAGGTTAAATGCACAGATATCCACAGATACAATCTGTGATTACCAAAAAGTTCAAATCTAACAGACAGGGCATAATATACTTTAGAAAACCAATATTTTCCCTGAGTGATGAAACAGCACTTAAAATAAATTCCCAGAATCACATAGTTCATGGACTGGTTTAGTTAAATACAACAATGGCACAGAAAAGGGATCACCTTAAGGTCGCTACTTTCAGTTTCAAACAAAGTCATTAAAAGGCATCCATGTAATTTTAAAAGTGGGAAAAATATTAGAATAAATTATAATTGTTTAAAGTGGGCATTTTTTTTTTTTTTGGTCTTTTCGAGACAGGGTCTCCCTGTAGCCCCAGCTGTCCTGGAACTCACTCTGTAGACCAGGCTGGCCTTGAACTCACAAAGATCCACCTGCCTCTGCCTCCCAAGTGCTAAGATTAAAGGCGTGCGCCACCACACCTGGCTAAATCTTTTTTTTTTTTTTGGATAAAGTGGGCATCTTTAAGGAATGCACATTAACTGTTGTACAAGGAGAGGCTAATTTATGTTGTAGTAGAGAGTCCCTAATCTACCCCAATCTCAACAGCTTTAAGGAATATCCTCTATATTTTCATTTGGCAGGAACACTAGTCTCTCAGAGTTATGGCTGACAAGTGTGGCTGGTTGCTGGGCCAGAGTGGGCCCAGAAGTCACCGAGGTCACTTTCATAGTTCAATGGCCAGTATTAGTCACTTGGTCCTATCCAAATACATACAACAAGCCCCAAAAGGACCGGTCTACTAAGTGTCAGGAGAGCTGGGAAGAGCTCAGCAAAATAACATAGATGAGAGCTAAGGATGTATGTAGGCAACACAGCTGTTTCCTTATTTCAGTATTGGTGAGGGAAAACTGGTTAACATTCTTATATATACAGGGTAAGTCAGTATTTGAGGGGAGGGAGAGAGACACCCATTTACAGTCCAAATAAAATACTGTCTGGAAACTGAGTACT
The DNA here is from genome assembly GCA_009823505.1 of Rhizomys pruinosus. Lineage (NCBI taxonomy): Eukaryota > Metazoa > Chordata > Mammalia > Rodentia > Spalacidae > Rhizomys > Rhizomys pruinosus. Next base: position 100,192 of record VZQC01009916.1, read on the forward strand.
TTCTTGTGGATATATGCAAATGATCAGTAGATGACCAATAATAAAGTGATCACCAGTAACTCTGACCCATGAGACAAAAATAGAACAGCCCTAGGGACTCAGATATTAAGGACACTAAAACTCAAAGCCTGCCCTAGTAGCAGAGTCTCCTGCACTTGAACTGAGAGACAATTTTCCGTAGCTGTTAACAACATCATGCTTTATAACCTACTCCTAATCCACCCCCCTCAAGCGTGATTAGCTCACCCTCAACTCTGCACACAAGCATCTCAAAGGTCTGAGTCACCCCAGCAACATTATGTTGACCCTAAAGGTTGCGTAAGAAGTAAAAAGTTGAGCTTCCTTTGCTGTGCACACATTCAGTCATGGTTGTTTTAGTCTGTGCTGCTTTTATCAGTTGCTAATATATGTGGCAAAGACAACCTTTGAAATTAAGTTAAATGCCTTTGCTCAGCCATTCTATTGAGCTATGAAGCAGGGAAGTCTTACATAGTTTTATGGAAATTCTGATTTGCAAAGTAATAAACAAATCTCAAAGGAACCAGAAAGGAACTGTTGGACCAGTGCCACACACTCTGTGTGGGCTCCAGAAACTGTATTTGATGATAGCAAATTTCCTTTTCAAAAACACCCTCAAACAAAGCTTAAGTTCCAGAATATTTTCTGGGCCAGATTTGTAGTAAATTCTCCTTGGAGGGTTGATGCTTGATGAAGGACATAGAGCTGAGATAGGGTTGGTACCCAAATGAGAGAATAAGAACATTCAAACAAACACTTGACTAGATCAAGCCTTTGACTGTGTAATTCAAATAAACCAATAAATAACTCACTTTAGTGAGGGAGAGTGGAAGGACCACACTGCTGTGCAATATAACATGCTAAATAAGACAAACTTTTTTTATCTTTTTGAGACAGAGTCTCCCTGTAGCCCCAGCTATTCTGGAACTCTCTATGTAGACCAGGCTGGCCTTGAACTCACAGACAGAGATCTGCCTTCCTCAGCCTCCCAAGTGCTGGGATTAAAGGGGTGCACCATCACCACTTTTTTTTGAGACAAACATTTTAAAATTCATGATATAATTCTGTCAGACTGATATATGATGGAAACTCAATCTCTTTTCCAAGGTCTCCTTAATACTTTTTGCTAAATATAAAGTTACTGATTTCTAAAGTGCCAGAGAAATCACAGTGCTTATATTTATATTTATGTATATAATTATGTAGTTTTCAGCTTTTCAGATAGACTATATTGTACATACTGTTTTCTGTTTTAATTTCTCAAAAAAAGAGTTATCTTAGCCTCATACAGACCCATTTGGTGTAGATTTTTGTTCCCCTTCGAAACTTTAAAACGATCCACCTGCTTTCCCTTTGAATTTATTGAGAAATTGCTCACACAGCCACTCCAGCATTTTCAAACTTCTTTGCATCAGAAAAAAGATAACCTGTTGCATAGAAATGGCTCAGGATTAAACATTACCAGGAATGAATGGAGCAATCACTGCTCCTGAGGTGAGTGACTGAAGCACCAAATGAATATTTTCAAATCATAAACATAGCTCTACATCTGGTCTAAAGGGTTTACCTGTCAGACAGCCCAATCTTAAAGAACAGAAATCCCTAGACTTGTGTTTGTGTTACCTGAGGTTTTCTTGGATGGGGCCTGGGGTAACATGAATTGAGATTTTCTCACAGTTCAGCAAGATAAGTTGGTTGAGTGTGCAGGGACTCTGTAGAGTTAAGACACTGAGCTCTGATGTTAACAGGTGAGTATGTTTATTGCTGAGCAGGACTATGAGAATGAACACACACACACACACACACACACACACACACACACACGATTGATTATGATGAAAATGGCTTAAAAGAAAGGGAAATCACCACTCACTTACTGAGTCCATGTTTTGTCTCACATGCTGTTCAGCTCTTTCCTTAAGCATTTGCATTTTATAAATGTCTCCAGGATAGTAGATCAACATCTTACCTTGAGAAAAGTTAGCAATTCACCTCTCGCCTAGTGAGCATGACTTGGGCAGAGATTCAAATATAATTTTCTGACTATAAAGATAGTCTTCTTCCCACTGTATCACAAACTTTCTTCAAAAATTATCTGTTCTCTAAAATATGTGTCAGGCCCAGATGGTTTTACAGCTGAATTATATCTAACTTGCAGTGAACAGATAATCCTTATGTTATTCAAAACATTTCTGACCATAGCAAAAGATGGAAAGCTTCCCAATTCGATTTCCAAACTACCATAACCTTACTTCCTAGTTCCGATGAAGATAGAAGAGAAAGAGAACTGTAAAATGTCCCTGATGAGTGTGGATGAAGCACAGTATCTAAGTTGTAGATAAAAATCAGCAAATTAAGCATAAGTGCCAATTAAAAGAACTGAATTCCAGATTAAGTGCAACCTATTGCAGGAATGCAGGGATAGCTCAACATCAAAAAGCATTAAACAATAACTCACAGAGCTGATGTTAAATAAAAAGGCATAATCTAAATACATTTTTTTGGTATTTTTGAGATAGGGTCTCCCTTTAGTCCCAGCTCTGTAGACCAGGCTGGCCTTGAACTCATAGAGATCTGCTTGCCTCTGCCTCCGAAGTGCTGGGATTAAAGGCGTGTGCCACCACACCCAGCCTAAATATATTATTTAATGCTAAGAAATACCTCTGAAAAATAGCTGTGAGTTTTAATTTAGAAAACCAAAGTCCAGATTAGAAAATTGTAATGAGGGTTGGAGAGATAGCCTAGCAGTTAAGAGCACCAACTGCTCTTGCAGAGAACCGGGGTTCGATCCCCAGCACCCACATGGCGGCTAAGAACCGTCTGTAGCTCTGCTTCCAGGAGAACTCCAGTTCCAGGGGAATCTGAGACCCTCTTCTGACCTCCGCGGCATTGCCCGTCACGGGCGCACAAGCCTACATGCAGACAGTGCATTCAGACACATACAGAAATAAATAAAATTTTAAAAAAGAAAATTGTAATGAAAGTCTAAAAGCTGTTTGTTTAATACCCATGGCAAATATATTAAAAATAAATACTAACTTCATTAGCATTGAGAACCGGAAGATAGAGAACAGTAAAAATATGATGTCATTTATGCAGAGTCTAAGTAGTGTGACCAGCAGCAGGAAAAAGACAGAAGCATAGACAGATGACAGGATTTCATACCTGGTAACTCAAAATCCTGAAATGCTAATAACCTTAGAGAATTTACAATGTAACAGAATACAAAATGAATAAATCAAAGAACATACCATATCCCAGGATCAAAATATACTTTCTAATAAGATTCCTTCTTCTTTTATTGATATATAATTGTAATGAATTCCAATAAAAAGTTAATTGGGGTATTTTTAAAAACTAGACAAAATAATTAAAGAGTTGATTTGTAAAGTAAGTGCCGAGAAGTTTATGGTAGGAATAATGGAGAAGTATCTTTTCCATCCTAGAAATTAACATTCTTCAGGATTAGGATTCTAAGGAGAAAACATTTTGTTTGCAGTATATCCCAGAACACCCACTCAATACCATTTTGACACACTTAATATTGTCATGTTATATACACATGAATTAGGCAAATGTAGCCATAAGAACAAGATTCTGTCCTATGACTAAACTCATAGATGAGTGAGAAAGAAAAGTGCATTTTATTATTTTATGAAAGCAGCATTTCAGCTTAGTTAGAAGACTCATTATATAGCCTATGGCTTTAAACATATTGGGACTTGCTTAAAGCAAACAAAGTTCTCTCTTCATTACCCCAAAGCAAAAAACAAGTTCTCAATAAACCAACAATTTAAAATGTAAATGTAAATGTGTCAGACATGCATTACCTACAACTTTACTAATGTTAGACATCCCGGACAAACATCTGCCTGGTCTCCCTGTCCCTGGTTCTCACAGGCCTACTGGGACCTCCCTACTTAAATTAAGCTTGACTCTCTTTTACCCTCTCTTCACCACCTAACACCTGCTGTTCTTCCTTTGTGTGACTCTCTCCAGCTCCTCGCTCCGATGGGATGAAATGTCCTTAGGAAGAATTTGCTTTCCAGATGTGTCTTCACGGATGTTTTATTTGTGTCCTAATTCAGCAAGTGAAATTTGCCAGAATAATAAAGATGAACAAATCAGTGGAATTGTAATTTAAGCTTCTATTGTGTATTCGTGCTCTAAAATGATCTGTGCTGGGCAAATGTTTTTTTATAAGAAGCAAAACAATCAACTTTCCACTTATGTGAGAAGACAAACAATATAGCAAGGTGACCTTGAAAGTGAACAGGGAATTGAAAAAAAAAAAAAGGAAAGCAGAGATAAATGGAAGTGTCACCCACTGCAAAAGTTAATGTCGATGTCCCCATGCTCTTGCAGGCATCTTCTGGTGACTTTAGATACGGCAGCTTCTACAGATGGGAAACGGGAATCTGACCCAGAGCTGGGAAGACTGCTTTCCTGATCACCTCCATGGTCTAGAACATAAGACCAGGCAGACCCTTGAGCACTGCTTTCACTCTTGTGATGAAGTGGATTATAGTTTATGAAGAATAGGGACTTCACTCCAACAGAACTAGGAATAAGAAATCAGAGTAGTAAACATACCATGAGGTATGCCCACTTTATCCAGGTATTGCCTAGCGTTCTAGAATGAGCATACATTCAGATGCCAGCTGAACATACAGAATTCATGTAACAGAATCCATAGGTAAAACATACAGACTGCATAGAACAGAATCCACAGGTGAAACATACAGACTGCATAGAACAGAATCCACAGGTGAAACATACAGACTGCATAGAACATAATCCACAGGTGAAACATACACAGTCCATATAACAGAGTTCACAGGTGAAACATACAGACTGCATAGAACAGAATCCACAGGTGAAACATACACAGTCCATATAACAGAGTTCACAGGTGAAATATTTGCTTTGCCCCTAGGGGAATGTCTTTAAGTTCTTAGACTCTTATTTTCTCAGCTCTAAAGCAAAGATGCGATAATCATCTCATGTAAAGAAAATGCCCAGGAAAATACTGTCTGAGCTTCCTTCCAACAGAAGAGTCCAGGGGAGACAAAAAACATTTTCAAAAATTCCATCTCTAATAGAGAGAAAATGCATATCCAATTTGCTATTAGATAAGGCTCATTCACAGTTAGTGTCCAAGGCAGCTTTATCCAAAGACATGTATTCCAACAATAGCATATTGGTTTTATTCTACATAGGCTCTTTGCAGATTCAAACATTTGTTGCAGTATGGGACAAGGATTTTGGCATGGGTTTAGTGAAACGCAGGGCTCTTCGTTTGCATAACTGTTGCGCTGCAAGGAGCAGATAGAAAGCCCTAGCTCATTTTGCTGCCCTAGCTCACTGCAGAACACTGGCCTGCCTCTCTCCCATCTGCAGCCTCAGCAGGCTTTGCAAGCCACACCAAAGCCCAAAAATCTATGCTGCAAGCTGCAAGCTGCTAAAGTGTCTACAATAAAGAATCCACAAAACCCTCTGTCTTTTAGGATCATGAAGCTTAAACAGTATTCAATGTTACTATCAGAAAAATATTCATTATTTCACATACAGCAGTTCTTTCAAATTAACATCCAAGTTTTTGTTGAGTCACTTGGAAATCACCAAAATTGACCTATCTGAGCTATTAATGATGATTTCATAACACCATTTCTTATTTTTTTGAACTAGCATTTACTTTGGGTGGTTTCATTACCACCCAAAGAGATAAAACTACTCCTTTTGTGAATTCTACCTACTATGGGAAGATAATACTTAGACTTTAGGTGGACAAGGCATACATTCTCTTCTCTTCATTAAGAGAATCAGAAAGAGTCAGTGGGAGCAGTTGTTGAAGTTCTTATCATGCTATAACATGACCCAAGAAGTATAATGGTATTTCCAGTCACTTTATTCATACATTTCACCTTGAGTATTTGAAAGCATGTTCCCAGAAGTTGTTTACTTCTCAGACCTTGCAGTTGGTGCTGAGGTCAAAGATAAAGCTCTCCTCATTCTTAGAGGGATGACAAATGAAAACACAGTCATTTTCCAGCACAGAATGGCAAGTCCAATAGTACTCAGAGCCAGGTGCTAGGCAAGCACCTAGAATGGGCATTTAACCCAAACATGCCCACAGTGTACTGAATGCACTCAGTTCTTTCTTGAAGGTCTTTAAGCCTCAAGAGTAATAAGTATTCTATACAGAAGGTGCATTTCTTCAGTTTTACTAAGGAGTACAACTAGAGACCAATAAGGACATTTAATGCTGAATAAGCCTTGGGCACTTATCATGAACCAATATTATGTTAAGCACGGTGCTCTATTTATATTTCCGACACTGTTATAAAATACTCTGACAAAAAGCACCTTAGAAGAGAAAGAGGTTTACTTCAGCTTATAATTCTGAGCTACAGCATATCACTGTGGGAAAATCAAAGCAGTAATTTCAAACAACTCATCATATCACATCCACAGTTGGGAGAAGAAAGAAATGAATGCATGCATGTTCCCATGCTTGACTGATCATGCTCAGCTTGACTTCTCTACTTGTAGTTCAAGACCACCTGCCTAGGGAATGGGGCTCCCTATAGTAGGCTGAGTCTTCCCACATCAAATAACTTAATGAAGACAGTCCCCTCAGACACAGCCACAGGCCAACCCAGTGTAGACAATCCCTCAATGAGACTCTCTTCCCAGGTGATTTTTGGGATGTGTCAAGTTAGCAATTAAAGTAACCATCAAACGCAGTAAATTATTTCATCCATTATATTAGAATGTATTCATATAGAGAAAAACGGGACTTCAATTTTATAACTTTTTGTGGTAGTTAATATTGATGGTCAACTTGACAAAACCTAGAATGACCTAGAAGTCAAACCTCCTGGCATATCTGTGAGCAAGCTTCTAAATTCAGTTAACATGGGTGGGAAGACCTCCCACTCTAAATGTGCGTGGAGGATGGGGGGGGCAACATTCTATGGGCAGGGACTGCAGACGGAATAGAAAGAAGACGGAGAGCTGAGCACCAGCCTTGGTTCTCTCTGCTTCCTGACTGCAGACGCCGTCTCATGCTCCTGCGGCCTTGATGGACCGTACCCGCGAACTTCCAGCGCAAGTGAACTCCTCTTTTAAGTGTTTTTTGCCCAGTATTTTGTTGCAGTAATAATAAAAATAAGTAGTACACTTGTGCACTTATATCCCCACAGACTGCAATAGCCTGGGAGTCTGCCACCATCTACACTTTGATCTATTAAGAAAATACTGTTTCCAAATATCACTTAGTCTGAATATACTTTTCATTTAGTGACTCCGTCTATAACCCTTTAATACCCTTTCCCTCTTATTTTATCATTGTTCTTGAGTTTTATCTTCTTCAGTTCCAAAAGAGCTAGAGGTAGTGCTAGAAACACACACACACACACACACACACACAGTACATATACATGATTAGGCCCAAATGAGTGTTTTTTTTTTTTCCACAGTTGCCAAGGATTGATAAAGAACTGTCTTGTCACAGCTAACAATCATGGGCTTTCTGAAGATCATGTCCAGGTTTCATTCCTGTCTTCTTTGCCTCCTCCTGCCACCGCAAGCCATGGAACAGACACAGAATACTACACTGCTGGCTGGATTCTGCAGGAGCCTGTGCCCAGATGCCCAGTCTCTTCTGAAGGTTGGGAAGATGACCAGAGATCCTGGGATGGGGACCAGGAGATTGAGGGGAACCAATGGGGGGAACTGTCAGAGTAGCCCGGCAGGAGCACCCCGCACCCTGTTCGTGCACACATCGTCCTCCCTCTGCTCCCCAGCTGCTCACTGTCTCATAAAATACTTTTATCCCAAACTTTGTTTGCCTGTTATTGCTTCTGGATTTTTGGAACAAGATCTTGCTCTATATCCTAGGCTGTCCTAGAAATCGTGATCCTCCTGCCTCAGCCTCCAGAGTGCTGACTGCACCAAGTCCAATCTAATGACAAATATTTTAAGATCCTTTCTCAGATTCATTCTTTGAATTGAGCCAGTTTCCATATCAATTAATTAATTCTTGTTGCTACTCTTAGAATGTAAAATCATTCTTTCAGAACTTAGGTTCCAGCGAGAAAACGTATGCTCTAATGGGTTTGTGCAACTGAAGAACAGCAACTCCTTCCCTTTCTCACACAGGGAGGAATCGATCCTTTTCCTCTTCATCCCCCACATCCTAAACAGATTTCCTGAAAGACCTTCTGGTTAAGTTCTCATCCCTTTGGCAAGGCAACTTGTACACTGAGCCAGTCAGCTGTCTCATTGAGATTCACTGCCAGGTGGACAGCTTTGATGGCAAGGAGGTGGCGTTCCGCCCAGTTAAGCAGCTTTCAAGCCTCAAGCCATAAAGATGAGCTCCTGGCCCTCCCTCCTCCAGGAGGGTGCTGCAGACATATTGCCTGCCCTTGGAAGTACGGCTTTCCTGTGGTGCAAATTATTGAGCTGTGCAGAACACCTTACTTACTGTTCTCTCCTCAGAGCACTGGAGACACACAGACCTTGTCCAGTTTCTTGCGTCAGCTCTTCTCTGCCGAAGGTGCTGTTCTAGTAATTAGCTTGAGTTGGAAGCAAGCAGTAAGTTAGAGGAATAGTGTTTTTATCTCAGTTGACGCTGATCTTTCTATTTACCAGAATAAACAATTGTGCTATAAAGTACGAAGGAACTAAAAGATCCCATGTTTCTGCTACATCTAATGGGCCTCACATTACTTTACAGCCAAATAAATCAACAGCTGTTACACAGGGAGCAATGATGCTCTGTATTCTATCTAGCCCATTTTACAGACAAGAATAGGAGGAGCAAAGTTTCAAATACGACACGTTAAATCTTACGTATTTTTTATGACACATGTAATGTGTGCTATTTACAAAATCCAAACAGTTAAGAGGAAACAAAATTTCCCATTAAGTGGAGGAGGCCTATGTGCATGTCTGGTGCACATAAACAGGCAGTTGGAGACTGCAAGGAGGCATGCGTGGTTGGAAGTGGTATCTCTGCTTTCACCAACTCACTGCCAGTCCCAAAGTGGGGCAGGGAGGTGCAACCTCAGCCCCTAAGCTAGGGAGGGACGTTTGCAAAGAGCCTCAGGCCTGATTAGTGCATGACAGAGATTGCCAGTGTTCCATATCCACTTGGAAAACCCAAAGGCAGAAATGAGCCATTGTTCCTGTTCAGCGGGAGCAGGACAGATGCTTCTCTGTGGGGTCAGCTTCCTGCCTAGTGAGACACAGTTGAGAGGATACACACAAGAATACTTCCTGTAGGACGCTGGGGAGACTGATGGGGTGGAGACAGTTTAAATCTTACCTAAGAGAACACTCCATAAAGGGCTTTGGGGCAATAGAACAGTCTGTGTGTAGAAAACCACAGTGAAGCCAAGGGGAAGTGCGAGAGGAAAATGGACTCTCCTCCATCATCAAGCCGCCAACCACCTTTGGGCTCTGATCAACTCTGCTGGGGGTTGAGGAAATATGCAAAGTACACCATATATTTGTAGGGAAAAGTCCTTGTGTAATCAGTACCGCATATAATGAATGCACACCAAGGAAAGCTTATAAAGTAAGTACAAACAAGTAAGTGCTCAAGGTCAGGAGCTTCTGCCAGTCTCCTCCTGTTTGTCCTCTGGGCCGTTTTCCCCCTCCTCATAGTTGACAAAACAAAGAGGGGAAGTCAAAGCTGGGGAGAAGGAAGGAAAAGTGTCACAGAGGGACTCCTGGGGAGCTCAGCTAAAGCTGCTTATGGCTGTCTAGGTGAATGACCCATGAGAAATGCTTAGGTTTCAGTTAATACATGAGATGGCCCTTTTAAAATGAACATTGATATTGCAGCCTGTACCACTGTGTCATTATATTCCAGTTGCAATGAAAGAACCCAAATATTAAAATGAGAGCAGGAAAAAGTACAGAAAGTTACTCAGATAATCTCTGTCTCCTCTGCTGAAAGCAGCTGTCAGCAGTGTGCCTGCAGGTGGCAGCGGCCACGCTCTCGTTAAATCCATTTACAATAAAGGTCCTGGGTTAACTTGCCCCATGACCTGGAGTTTCCCAACTCCTCTTTTGAATCCTCATTTTTAATGGCTGCATAGAATTCCATTTTGCAATTTTAACCAATGTTTTTCTTTTCTGAGATGGAGTCTCCCTGTAAACCCAGATGGCTTGGAAAACACTATGTAAAACAGGCTGACCTCCATCTCACAGAGATTTGCATGACTCTGCCTCCCAAGTGGGATTAAAGATCAGTGCCACCATCCTGTGTCCATCTTAATTATGCGTCTGAAGTGTGAGTCCTGCATCAGGATTCACGACTTGGCTTTTTTTTTCCCCCCAAGACAGGGCTCCCTGTATCCCCAGCTGTCCTGGAACTTGCTTTGTAGACCAGGCTGGCCTTGAACTCACAAAGATCCGCCTGCCTCTGCCTCCCAAGTGCTAGGAGTAAAGGCATGAACCACCACACCCAGCACGACTTGGCCTTTAAGAGAATACTATCAAATGTCAGGAAAAGCTGTGCCCAATTTCACAGTCAGTAGTGGGATCACAGCACCTTTCCTTCAACAGAGATTGCAATGGGTAACATTTTATACACATCCTAAAAAAAAAAAATTGAAGACAGGAAATGGAAGCCAGGCCAGTTTCTGCCAAGAGTCATTTAATAAACACTGTTGTTACTGCAGAAGACATGAGGCTCATCTCTCCTCCATGATGCAAGGACCGGTTACCCCCACCTCGGAATTCTCTGGCTGTTGTGAGGCACCACATTGTCTTGATTCTGTTTCCCAAGGATGCCATGATGACTAGGAGAATGAGCCAGTGAACCAAACAGAGAGTGGGCACAGAGCACCAGTGCCAGACGTACTCTAACCTTGTTACACAGTGTGACCCCGGGCAGGGCCTGGATCCTCCGCAGAGTGGCAGCTTCTCTGCAGACAACTGTGACAGCACCCTCCAGGAAGCACACAGAAACTAAATGACTACACTCCCCTACAAACGCCAGGGATGCTGAAGAGAGTTCTGACTCCAGGGCAAGGGATGAGGATGCTCTTCCTTCAAAGACGGATGCGGCCTGCACATCCAGAGGAGCGGCTCCCACAGAGTCTCGCTGCCATTACATGATTTGGAGGGAAGGTTCAGCTGCTTAGTCTGGCCCTGAATTAGAATCCTTCTCCAACTTGCTGGCCAGGCTGTACCAGGCTGTCCTCCTTCTGGATCCTCCAGCCACACCCTTGGGGAATGTCTAATAGCTGCCACAGGTCCTGACACCCTGTCCTCGGAATTGTGCAGGGGTTCCCTGCTCATGTTGCTTGCTGTTTACACTACTTCCTCTGATGGTGATCTGGGTCCACACCCCTGCTTCTAGGGGCCCCACGGACTCTCTTATTCTAACATCCATTTCACTTCAGATTTATGGCTTGACTGATCTTCCTGTTCTGACTGAGATCCTGCTTGCTGTAACCTCACATCTAAGTCTAAGGACACTGGGGTAATGTTATCTCCCTCCTCCCTGTGAAGATAGGATGGCTGTATGTGATCAATTCCCTCTGGAGATGAAAGGAGATGAAAGTACAGCTCAGAGGAGTATAACCTTTCAAAGCCATTTTTAACATTTTTAAGTCTGGAATGCCAGGCATGGTGGCGCAGGCCTTTAATCCCAGCATTTGAGAGGCAGAGGCAGGTGGATCTCTGTGAGATCCACTCCAGACTGGTCTACATGGTGAGATCTAGTCCTGCTGAGGCTATAGGGAGATCTGTTGCTTGGGTTTATTCCAGACATCATTGTTTTTGGTCTTTTTGAGACCTCTGCCACAGGGAGGTCTCTGTGCAAATTCCAGGCTGCAGTCTTTAGAGAGCTCCTGTTCTGGGAGCCCCCACCCCCTAAAGTTTCTTCACTGTAGGCTCATGTCCATCTGAAGTGCTTGGATGCTCTCTTGCTGCTAGATCCTATGGGTAGGTTGTTCCTTGATAAAGGAAAATTAAGACTAGAGAATTAATTAATTAATGAATCTGCTGATCTAAAAATAAGAGGTTATGCCAGATTATCTTTATGGACCAAGCATAACCATAAGGATGCTTAGGCATAAAATAGGGAAGTTGAAAGGGAGGTCAGAGTGACATCATATGATAAAACTCATCCAGCCACAATAGCTGCTTTGAAAATGGAGAAAGGCCTATAAGTCAGGAGAAGTGACCAGCCTCAAAGACCAGAACCAGCAAGGAAATGGATTTCACCAAGACATTCCAGAAAGAAACACAGCTGTCCTGGAACTAACTATGTAGACCAGGCTGGCCTTGACCTCACAGAGATGCACTTGCCTCTGTTTCCCAAGTGCTGGGATTAGCAGCTTGTGCTACCACACCAGGCCTCAGATACCTCAATAAGATGCATAGGGCCTTTCTTAATAAAGAATCAAAACAAATAAAGTCTTATTATTTAAACTTTTGAATCTGTAGTAATTTATAAATTCAATTTATTAATTCCTTACAATAATAAGAAGCTAATACACTCACCCTCATAAGTTGTTTAAAATGGATAAATTTAGGAAAAGACAATCCAATGAGATCTCTTTGAACCTCCAAGGTGATATTCTCATTCTCTCTCTCTCTCTCTCTCTCTCTCACACACACACACACACACAGACACATACACACATATATATATTTATATTATATTCCTTTATCTTTTTTTAAATTTTTTTATTAATTTTATTTATTTCTGTATGTATATGAATGTACTGTCTGCATGCAAGTTTGTGCACCTTTATCTTCTAATTTAATCAAATCAGCATATACTACCAGTTTTTATCGGACATAATTACAGACTCTTTCTTTGCATTGGCCCCTATGTTACAGAACCCATACTTATGTCATCTGACTGCTTACCCCTCCCCAATTAGCTAGAGGTGAATGGACGGGGGGAAAGACATTGGAGCCAGAGATGTCCAGGCCATGAGCTAGCTGGGGCTGGCCTGGTATGAAAGGATGCAAAGCACTCAGAAGAGCTCCCTTTTAGAAACATGAATGTCAGCACCTATTGGAAAGGATCACTGGAAGAGACAAGATAAGGGATAGGACCACCATTCTGCATAACAAGCTTGCTAGAAGTGACCAAAGCAGAAATTAAGGGGCAGTATATATGTATTCTTGTTTCCATATAGAGTTCCATATAGAGAATAGATGAAGTATATTCAGTATATAATATATAGAGATATATAGATATATACATGTATATATATATATATATATAGAGAGAGAGAGAGAGAGTAAAAACCTTAAACAGTAAACTCAACTCTCTTCTATCCTTTGAGCTCTCTTATCAAGCATATCAGATACCTCTGCTACTCTGAGTCTCACAGTTCTGTCCCAAAGAGACCATGATTCCCTCCTCTGGGCCAAACACAGCCTCTCCTTTCATCTTTCACCTTGACCATCTCTTTGTCTGAACTTCTCAGAATTCTTCCAACTCATCTTTGAAATCTTGCTACAAATTACAATTCATGCTTCACACTCCCTCCAGCCTGTTTTTAAGCTATAAATCAGAAGGTCCCACTTGTCCTACTTTCCTGTCCAAGCCCATTGTCTATTCTCTACAGGATGAAATCTGATCTCTTTCGGGGCTTGTGGGAAGGCTGCTGTCTGCTTGACCTTGACAGCCTTCTTGCTCTTCCAGCTCATTCTCTCCTCCCCATTGTCTGAGCCCTCAAAACCCATTGCTGACACAGTCTAGCCTTTAGCCAAGAATCCTACACCTAGACTGGGTATCAAAATCACCTGTGGGGTGCTTTGAAGAAAACATACAATGTTCATGAGACACAGAGGATTTGGGAACTCTATGCCATAATTCTTCCATTGTTTTTAATAAATCTAAAACTATTCTGAGGAGTAAAGTATGTTTCATGCAGCCAGAAGCCACCATGGATGTTTGGAGTGAGGCACTGAGAGTCTGTGGCATGTCCAGGATCTGTGCTCTCAGCATAGCCACAGTTCCAGGACATGGCTCTGAATGTTGTCTCCAGAAAACATTTACTTACTCAGTCACCCAGGTCATTCAAGTGACAAGCCCTTCTCTCCAGTTTTCAGATGGAGCAAATGGGTCTTTCCAGTGTTCAGTGTTTCTTTGAAGTTAATTGTATATTGGCACTGAGTGAAATACTTATCCTGTGCATAAATTTCCACTGTAGAAGATATGCTCTGTCAAGAAAGAAGGTGTGGCATCCTCACATTTGCATCTCTCTTCATTTATCAAAAATTTGCCCTCCAAGGATCAGAAGTAATTGGAGAAGAGAGATAGATTATAAGAGTCAGAAGAGGTAGATGGTCACAAGGAAACAGTTTTCCAGACAGCTGGAAATGGAGTAGGAAATAGAATGCATTAAATTGGGTGGGGGCAATAAGGATAGATGAGGACAGGGAAGGATCTAAATACCATCAAATTCTACTGCATGAAAATTGCAAAAATTCAATAAATAAAGAAAAAAAGCTATGCAAATACTAACTACCTAGATCAAACCCAAACTTAAGGTTAAAATCAATGGCTGCCTTTCTTTTCTTTTCTTTTCTTTTCTTTTCCTTTCTTTCTTTCTTTCTTTCTTTCTTCCTTTCTTTCTCCCTCCTTCCTTCCTTCCTTTCTTCCTTTTGCATATTACTATGAAAATGTCCATGTTGCATACCTGATTTCTAATAACAGTGCCTTGACCTGGCAGCCACTATTTTTTGCGACCTCCCAAAGATCTACTAAAGATTTAACATCTCTGATATTAATGACATTTTCGTTCATTCATAAATCTTTACTCTATTTTGAATTTATAGATTTCAAAGCTACCACATGCTGTCACATCAATAGAATTTTAAATATCATAGTAAAATCTGCTCATAAGCACAAAAAGGCTCTGGAAACCATGCTAAGTAACTGCATCAGCATGATAAAGTCCTGACCTCTTTGCCTAGTGACTTTCCTAAAGCAGGGGTATCAACAGCACCTACTTCATTGCCAGTATGTAAATAAATGAAGCTATTTAAAAAGTGTGGGGGGCATGTGAACATGATATGAAACAAATAGTTCTCTGTCATACTCTGTCTCTATCTCTGTCTGGGTGTGTGTGAAAGCATGCATGTTTGTGTACTACATAACCAAATCCGTCTAATTGGAGCTAATTTCAACCATTAAATTATTCAGAAAGTTTAAATCATTCAAGCCATGCCTCAAACTGCACTTTCCTGTGATTTTAGGTTACAGGATTATCCTGATCAGCATCTAACATATATTGCAACTGTGTTCATTCTGACCACTTCCTTTCTTTCCATTGAAGATTGAAGGTCACTGTACAAATAATGTAACTTCCTGGTATGTCTCATAAGAGTCACCTTTGTAGGTGCTGTTCAGTCACAAGCTTAAGATCTGTGGCATGTTTATATAGCTGCTATAATTTATATTGCTTTTGAAACCAGTAGGAGATAGATCCTGCCACAGGCAGCCACAACCAAGTCTTTCCCAAGGATGGATAATGTCACTGCCATCCTGCATTCAGACTGGTTCAAAAGACATAAGCTTCTTGGCAAGAACCACAGTAGAATTCCATCGGCATCTTCTTGTCACTGGAGTTCACGCCAAATCATAGAGCAGAACCTCCCCCACAAAGGCTGGGAGACAAGAGGGGCCTAGAGACCAGACAGGAAGCACAAGACACTCTTTCAAGTGTCAAGATAGATGATGTAGTGCCACAAAAACGAGATCAGAAAGTTGCTAGAGATCCCAGAAGGCCCATAAAGTACTAGTCAAGTCAACAGATGCTTATCAGATACTTATACTGAACCTCAAGTTCACCTGTAGCCCATCTCCTTTGCACTACATTGGACTACCTGCTAATGCAAGCTAAGACACCATCAAGCACCTCACAGGCACATCTAGTAAATTTTGATTGGTCTCTCATTTGATTCTTGAAAAAGAAAATGAATTAGCATCGAATTTTTAAAAACAAGAAGACAAGTCAAATAGATAGTCCTAGCTCTTCTGAAAATATCAGCTCTGACCTCTCTGTACCAGTTGCTTTACGCTCAGGATTGGCATGCTCTGGGAAATGCTGGACTTCCACATAAGGCAGAGGTATATAAGTCCTCTGAGCCTCCTGCCTCTTTTACCCACTTTCTGTTCTATTTAATATCCTATAAGGTTTCATGCAAATTCATTATAAAACACTAAATACCTGGTAACTGTTCAGCTTCCACTGGAGAACTTAAGCATGGTGTTTGCTTGTTGAGTCACATGCTGAAGTGGTATGTGATGAAAGCGTGTCAGATCTTCAACATTACAAGAGCAGTTTTATGCAAATGTAATAGATTTCATTTGCCTCTGGCCCCATTCTATGAGGAACATAGCTTAATATAGTAAAGAAAGAAAAACCTTTGTAGTTGACCAAAGTGGACTCCAATACTGGCACCGACTTACTTAGCAATATAACCAACTCTGCCAGAAAACTTGGGATTTCTGGGGCTTTTGTTTGTCCATTTTTTTTACAATGGACATAATTAAATAGGCCTCCGGGGGCCTCTGTCAGGTTCATATTAATCCTTGTGTGCCCTGTGGATCCAGCCTGGACATTTTGGAGCACTCTTCCCTAAGATCCAAAGAAATACCATTTACTCTCCTTTCTTCCAAATCTTCTCCCCTCCCACAGCCTCCACCATTCTGTCCAGAGACATGAGCCCTTGCATTTTGGGATTTCTTTGCTTTCCTCTACAGTATCATATGTTATCACAGGGGTATTTTGCAACTATCTTAGCCAGAACATCCTTCATGTTCCTAGAATCAGGTGCAATGATGATTCTATATATGTTTAGCCACAGATATTACTATCTTTGGACTGACCCAGCCATGAATAGATAGGTATCCATATTTTTCTTATTACTTAGGTAACTCTCAACCCTTAATAGTAATGAATTTTATTGGGTCAATTATCTGGAGTAGATGCGTAAGCTTGTACAAATCCAAGCTGCCTGATGAAAATACCTGAGATGATGCTATGTAGCAAGAATTTTTGACTCTAGTTGTTTGTTATTAAGATAGCTAAAACATTTCAGTATTAAATTCCATAAAGGTATGTGACTTTAATACTCCCCAGAACAAACTCATTTGAGCAGGATTAACACACAGTTTTGATGTAAAGTACTTTTAAAGTTCAGACTTTCTCAGAGTCAGATCATAAGCTCCCTGAGGTGAAGCTTCATTATGTAAATGTATACCAAGCCTCACAGCAATGTCTAGTACATGAGGGCTGTTCAATAACTATTTACAGATGAGACAAATGAATGTGTCCAAAGTACACTGGAATATCAATCCCTTGGTAGGAGTGACATCATACTATGTGCTGGTCAATGTGAGAGTCATTTTCTTTTTTTCTTTTTTTCTTTTATTTCTTTTAATTTTTTATTATTTCTTTATTTTTTCATTTTTTAACAATAAGTAATAATTTATGAGTACAAGCATCCTTCATGTAAAACCAATTTGCAAGCAGTTGTACCCAAACCCACACAGCCCAAGGGTCCCACCATCCAGTTGGTGGGGCTTGTATGTTCAGTCAAGTTGATCAAATAAGTGTCCAGACTATATTGCTGTAGTTTCACCATTCACCCCAATCACAGCCCTTACATTCTACCATGTGCCCTCTTCCGCAGATTGTTCCCTAGGCTTAGAAAAGGGGCACAGGTGGATGTGAGGCAAAACAGTCTACTTTCTCTGGAGCTGTTGTTTTGGACTCTGGTCAATTCTGGCTGTTTCTTTTCATGGGCTGACACTTTGTCCAGGAATAACCTTTCAATCCTACTAATGAAGCACAAGCAATTAGATATATAGGTATTTAAGCAGCACTAATAGTTATGGTAGGTTACTTTGGCATAGACACATATGTTTGGATGATATGTTAATTCATGAATTACATTTTTACCCCCTGATAAATATAACAGGGTCTTACTGTGGCTTATGACATCTCCTAACCTGTAGAGGATGTAGGCTTGTGGCATCAGCCATGGGTTATTCCTCCAAGGAGAGAGCCAACAGCCAATTAGATTTGGGATATACAGGCACATGGCTGCCTCTGCTGCACAGTATTTCCAGGCAGGTGAAGTGTAGCTGGTGCTGATGGTGGAGTCTTGCTTGACTCAGGGAGACCCGTATTTGCTTTATTGGTTTAGTGGCCTTTGGGAACACTCTCTGGCATTCCAGAGGCCATCTGTACCCTTGCATGTGCGGTCTCAATACATCCCTCCCATGTTAACGTCAGGTCTTCGGCAGCAGGGTCTTATCGCCTCTCCTCCTGCAGGTATCCCAACTTAGGGGCAAGGAGCCCTTACCTTTTGTGGGGCCTTGGATCCCCTGGCCAACATCCCCCTGGTAGAACAATCCATTGCTGATGTCAG
The DNA here is from genome assembly GCA_009823505.1 of Rhizomys pruinosus. NCBI lineage: Eukaryota > Metazoa > Chordata > Mammalia > Rodentia > Spalacidae > Rhizomys > Rhizomys pruinosus. Next base: position 118,636 of record VZQC01009916.1, read on the forward strand.
AGCTCCTGCATTAATATACTTTGCCTAAGTGCATAGCCCAAGGACTTTAGTATTATATTTGGTTCTGAACAGAGTATAATCCTTTTCACAGTTCTTATGTCTATTAGTCAATTAAAGAAGGCATTTTTACCGGTTTTATAAGAGATTACCTCTATAATAGTTGTCTCCAATTTACAGTTGGAAAATGACATCATCATCGTCATATTTCTCCTTGTTCTATGGGGGGGGAGGCAAGAAAGTCATATCAAAACCTTTGTTGCACCTAGAAGGTATAAGTTTCATTAGGACTCATTATAGATAGTTGTTACATGTAGGATCCACAGAAGGGTTCGATGTTTATGGCAATCTGAGGCTTTTCTTCCTTTCAGTGTTCAGACGGGTCAACCTTTCAGTTGCCACTTTTTGGTACATCCTACTCAATGCAAAGCTGTATCTTTTCTTTCTCAGCCGTTAAGTTGGTGACATTTTGTCCTGTTGGAACAAACAAATCTCTTCCCATAGTTAGTTTTAAGATTTGAATTGCAAGGTTCTTGACTAGAAGGTTTCATGTCTGTCTGTACCCCCCCCCCCCTTTTTTTTTAACCCATGAGTCTCCAGAAGACAGTTGTATTATACATAACTATAGGGTGGAATCAAGGCACAGATTTCATCAAATTCACCCATGTTGTTTTGGGTGACTATATATGATTAACTTGGGAAGCAAACTTAATTTTTGCTTTAAATCATCTTAAAGAGAATGCTACAAGGTGATACTGTACAACAGAGAAATTATAGAGAACATTTGTATGTGCCAATCCCAAAGTTATTGCTCTAGAGATTTTGTGTAAAACAAATGTGGACAACAGCAAATTATATCTACATTTAACTCAGATGCATTACCGTTTTTATCAGAGTCTGTAAACCAATGTTGTTTAATATACACATATTTACTTTTACTAAGTCCTAAAACACCATGTATCCTGTAGACAGTGTCTAGGTGAAACTGAGTACTTGCTGAACTCACATCAATTAAATATGCCTTGATTGAATATACATCCGTGTCCCTCTCCCACCCATCCCCCCTTCCCAATTCACCATTTCAGTCCATTTTCTGATGCAGTCTTTCTGTTGTTGTTCTTTTACTATGCATCCCTCTCCATGAGAAATATTTATATCTGGGTTGTTGGTACTAGCATCCACATATGAGGGACACCATTTGTCGTTTGTTTTTCTGGGACTGTGTTACTTCACTTAACATAATGTCTTCCAGCTCCATCCATTTACCTGCAAATTTCATGATGTTGTCCCTCTTTACTGCTGCATAGTATTCCATTGTATACATGTACCACATTTTCTCTATCCACTCGTCAGTTGAAGGGCACCTGGGCTGGTTCCAGCTTTTTGCTATTGTGAACAGAGCTGCAATAAACATAGCTGTGCATGTATCTTTGCAGTAAGTTGTGTCTTGTGGGTATATACCCAGGAGTGGTATGACTGGGTCAAATGGAAGGCTCATTTTGAGTCTTCTAAGGGTTCTCCACACTGCTTTCCACAGTGGCTGTACAAGTTTACATTCCCACCAGCAATGGATGAGTGTTCCCCTTTCCCCACAACCTCTCCAGCACTTGGTATCATTCGTGTTCCTGATCCTAGCCAGTCTTATTGGAGTAAGGTGATATCTCAGAGTGGTTTTAATTTGCATTTCCTTAATTATCAGAGATGTTGAACACTTCTTAAGATGTTTCTCGGCCATCTCTAATTCCTCCTCTGTGAAGTCTCTATTCAGATCTTTGCTCCATCTTTTGAATGATTCATTTGTTTTCTTTCTTCTTTGTTTTTTGAGTAGCTTGTATACTCTGGAAATTAATGCTTTGTCAGATGTATCTGCTGTGAAGGTTTCCTCCCACTCTGTGGGTCTTCTCCTCACTTCCTTTATTGCTTCCTTTGATGTACAGAAGCTTTTGAGTTTAATGAGGTCCCATTTGTCAATTGTCGATCTTATTTCTTGTGCAGCTGCTGTCTGATTTAGGAAGTCTTTTCCTACACCTATGTCTTGTAGTCTGCTGCCAAGCTTCTCTTCTATCACCTCCAGAGTTTGGGGTTTCACATTGAGGTCTTTGGTCCATCTGGAGTTGACCTTTGTACAAGGTGAGAGGTAGGGGTTTAATTTCATTCTTCTACAAGTGGTGATCCAGTTTTGCCAACACCACTTGCTGAAGATGCTGTCTTTCCTCCATTGTGTATTCTTGGCCCCCTTGTCAAATATGAGGTGGCTGAAATTGTATGAGCTCAGGTTTGGATCTTCAGTTTTATTCCATTGGTCAACTGGTCTGTTTTTGTGCCAGTACCAAGCTGTTTTTATGACTATAGCCCTGTAGTATAGTTTGATGTCTGGTATAGCGATCCCCCCTGTATTGCTCTTTTCACTCAGGATTGCTTTGGCTATTCGGGGTCTTTTGTTTTTCCAAATGAAATTGAGGATTTTTTTTTCCAAGCCTGTGAAGAAACTCTTGGGGATTTTGATTGGGATTGCATTAAATCTGTACACTAGTTTGGGTAGGATGGACATTTTTACTATATTTATTTTCCCAATCCATGAGCATGGGAGGTTTGTCCATCTTCTGATGTCTTCCTCAATTTCCTTTTTCAGGGGTTTAAAATTTTTGTTGTAGAGATCCTTGGTGTCTTTGGTTAGGTTTGTTCCTAGGTATTTTATTGTTTTTGAGGCTATTGTGAGTGGGAAGGTCTCCTTGTAGTCCTTCTTCAGTTGCTTGTTGTTGGTGTAAAGAAAGGCTACTGATTTTTCTAGATTTATTTTGTATCCTGCCACTTTACCAAAGCTCTTAATCATTTCTAGGAGTTTTCTGGTGGAGTTCTTAGCATCCCTTAGGTAGACAATCATATCATCAGCAAAAAGGGATAGCTTGATTTCCTCTTTTCCAATTAGAACTCCTTTAATTTCCTTTTCTTGCCTTATTGCCCTTGCAAGGGTTTCCAGCACTATATTGAAGAGGAGTGGTGACAGGGGGCAGCCTTGCCGAGTTCCTACCTTCAAGGGGAATGCTTCTGTCATTTCCCCATTTAGGATGATATTGGCTGTGGGTTTCCTGTATATGGCTTTGATTACATTGAGGAATGATCCCTCTAGGCCAATTCCCTCCAGGACTTTAAACATGAAAGGATGCTGGATTTTGTCAAAGGCTTTCTCCGCATCAATTGAGATGATGGTGTGGTTTTTGTCCTTCAGTCCATTGATATGTTTGATGATGTTTATTGATTTTCGTATGTTGAACCATCCCTGCATCTCTGGTATGAATCCAACTTGGTCATGGTGGATGATTTTCTTGATGTGAGTCTGTATGCGATTTGCCAGAATCCTGTTTAGAATTTTGGCATCTGTGTTCATTAGGGAGATGGGTCTATAGTTCTCCTTTTTGGTTGTATCTTTCCCTGGTTTTGGTAGTAGCGTAATGCTGGCCTCATAGAAGGATTCTGGGAGAAGTCCCTCCGTTTGTATCCTTCTAAACAATTTAAGTAGTAATGGTTGTATGTCTTTTCGAAATATTTTATAAAATTCTGCCGTGAAACCATCCGGGCCTGGGCATTTTTTGGTTGGGAGGCTACTTATTACATCTTCGATTTCTTCCTGTACTATTGGTCTGTTTAGGCTGTCAATCTCTTCTTGGTTGAGCTTTGGTGATTCCCAGGATTTCAGATATTCATCCATTTCTTCTAGGTTTTCAAACTTAGTAGAGTATAAGTTTTTGAAGTAGTCCCGTATGATTGTCTGGATTTTTTCATTGTCTGTTGTGATGTTTCCCCTTTCATCACTGATTCTGTTGATTTGGAGTTGTTCCCTCTTTCTTTTGGTTAACTGGGCTAGAGGTCTGTCTATCTTGTTTATTCTCTCAAAGAACCAGCTTTTGGATTCATTGATTTTTTGTATGGTTTTCTTTGTTTCTATTTCATTGATCTCTGCTCTGATTTTTGTTATTTCTTCTTGTCTGCTCCGTTTAGGGTTCATTTGTTGTTGTTTCTCAAGTATTTTTAGCTGCAGTGTTAGGTCATTCACTTGTGTTCTTTCTGTTTTTTTAATGTAGGCACTTAGAGCTATAAACTTCCCTCTTAGGACTGCTTTTAAAGTGTCCCATAGATTTTGCTGTGTTGTTTTATCATTGTCATTCAGTTCCAGGAATGTTTTTATTTCTTTCTTTATTTCTTCCTTGACCCACTCATTATTCAGGAGAGTGTTGTTTAGTCTCCATGTGTTCCTGTAGGTTGTAGGGTTTATTCTGGTGTTGATATTGAGTTTTATTGCACTGTGGTCTGATAGAATGCATGAGATTATTTCAATCTTTTTATATTTGTTGAGTTTTTCCCTGTGTCCCAGTATATGGTCTATTTTGGAGAATGTTCCATGAGGTGCTGAGTAGAAAGTGTATTCTCTGGTGTTTGGGTGAAATATTCGATAGATGTCTGTGAGGTCCATTTGGTGTATTGTGTCATTTAGTTCAGATGTCTCTCTGTTTATCCTTTGTCCTGTTGACCTGTCTAGGGGACTTAATGGGGTATTGAAGTCCCCTAGTATTAGTGTGCTGGGGTTAATCTGTGCCTTGAGATCCTGAAGAATTGTCTTTATAAAGTTTGGTGCACCGGTGTTTGGTGCATATATATTTATGATTGTGAAATCTTCATCGTCAATTGTTCCTTTAATAAAGATGTAGTGGCCCTCTTTGTCTCTTTTGATTTCTTTTGCTTTGAAGTCTATTTTGTCTGATATTAGAATAGCCACACCTGCTTTCTTTTTGGTACCATTTGCTTGGAATACTTTCTTCCATCCCTTCACCTTAAGTTGGTGCCTATCCTTGAAATTGAGATGGGTTTCTTGTAGACAGCATATAGATGGGTTTTGTTTCCTAATCCATTCTCCCAGTCTATGCCTTTTGATTGGGGAGTTTAGCCCATTAATATTTAAGGTTATAATTGAAAGATGGATGTTGCTTCCTTTCACTTTATTATCCATTTGGACTTCTAGCCTCTGATTTTGCTCCTATGGTTATGTTTTTATTAGTTTCTTTTCCTAGGTGTTTGAGGATTGTTGCTCCTCTCTTCTGCCCTTTGAATTGCTTCAAGTATTTTATGAAGAGTTGGTTTTCCAGACATGTATTCCATCATCTTGTTTATGTCATGGAAGATTTTTCTTTCTCCTTCAACTATAGTTAACATTTTTGCTGGGTAAAGTATTCTGGGTTGGCATCCATAGTCCTTTAACACTGGGAATGCTTTGCTCCATGTTCTTCTTGCTTCCATGGTTTGTGCCAAGAAGTCAGTTGTAATTCTGATGGGTTTCCCTTTGTATGTGACTTGTTTTTCTTTTGTAGCCTTCAGAATTTTGTCTTTGTTTTGGGCGTCTAGCATTTTAACTATGATATGGCATGGGGAGTTTCTTTTCTGATCTTGTCTATTTGCAGTCCTATGTGCTTCTTGTATTTGTATGGGTTTGTCTATTTTTAGTTTGGGGAAATTTTCATCAATTATTCTGTTGAAGATCTGATCAATACTATTCTCTTGAGATTCTTCTCCTTCCTCTATTCCTATGATGGGGAGGTTTGATCTTTTTGTAATGTCCCATATTTCCTGGTTGTTCCACTTTTGTGTAGTTTTAAATTTTTCATATTCTTTATTTGAGCTTTTTAATTGCTCTGTGTTATCTTCCAGATCTGATATTCTTTGTTCTGCTTCCTCCATTCTACTTCTGAGGCTTTTTCCTTTCTTTTCTTCTTGGTTGGATGAGTGTTCTAATTCCTTTTTCGTTTCATCCTGTGTTTTCTTTAGTATTTCCATTTCCTTTTTGAGCTTCTCAATCTCTTCTTGGTGCTCCTTACTTCGTTGGTTGGTTTCCTTTTTCAGTGTTTCTACTTCATTTCTGAGTTTGTTTTTTTCTCCCTCTAGTTCTTTCTGGAGTTTGTCAATCTGTTCCTTTAGTTCTTTCCAAAGTTTGTCGTTGTATCCCTCTAGGTCCTTTTTGAGTTTTTCATTATCTCTCTTTAGTTCTCTTAATTTTTTATTTTCTTTAATTTCTCTGCATTGGTCTGCAATTATTCCTCTAAGCTCTGTTCCTTGGGTCTCCTCCAAGGGGATCCCATTGTAGCTATCTCCACCAGGTTTGGTAGAGCCTGGTGTGGGATTATCCTGTGCCTTTACCATGTTGTCCCTTTGTCGTGTCCCTGGCATGTGGGTTTCCCTTTTGTGATTCAAATGACAAATGTCTTTTCACTATGTTAGCAGATGGTTTTGCTTGCCCTCTTCCAATGCTTTTTTTTTCTTTCCTCCTCCTTGTTTATGGAATATTGACTTGTCTAGGCTTCAGGCTTTCAATTCTGTTTATATATTGGATATTGGAAGCCTAAGTCACTCTTCTCTTACTGTTCTGAAGGTTCTCCAAAAAAAAAGTCCACTTGGAAACTCTCTCACCAATTCCAGGTTTTGGGGGGATGCCTGAGTTAGCCTGTGCCCTGGTACCTGCCTGGAGCTACTTCCGGGTTCCTGTGCCTCAGCTGGTCATGGGCTGCAAAGGCGAAGGGCAGCTCCCGCCCAGACAGCCACCCCCTGGAGCGACTTCCGGGTTCCTGTGTGAGATAGAGTCATTTTCTCTTGATGATTGATTATTATTTGTATTACTCCCATGATGCTGATATCATTGTTATTATGCCATTTTGGAGGAAAGTAATATTTTTCTACTTCAAATCTTGGTTCTGCCCTACTACCTATTACCTACATCTATTCTTGTGATCTGTATGGAATAAAAAGGGCAGACTATGCTCCCAGCATTGCAAAGGCAATTTTACATCTTCCTCTAGACCTTTCACACTTCAAAAAGAAGGTTGTAGTTCCCAAGAGAAGGTGCTACCATGAAACCTCTCAGTTACCGCTGTGCAGGCCTATTTTCTTCTGTTGAAGAAAAATTAACTTTGTATCTTAAATATCTGTATAAGTTATAAAATAATATGTGAGAAAATGAAAACACAAAAGAGCTTGGAAAGAACAAAATATGAACAGTGACTGATTTTAGAATAAAAAAGCACTTTCTATATACTCAAAGTATATAATTCATAAAAGAATGGTATCTGACTACATATAATTTAAAGATTTTCCCATGGGAAAAATATATCATACAAAATCATAGAAAACGTTTGCAAATATTGCAACAGAAAAGGTTTAACATTAACAGAATTTAAAAACCTGTTGCAGAGAGTTTTGAAAAATATCAACATAGGAAAAAGAGGACACAGCTCATAGAAAAGAAAATGTAAACAGTTCTAAAGCACGGAAAATGAATAAAATTATTTGGGAAAGAAAGTGAGAGAAATACATAAACTAAATTTTTAATTCTAAAATTATAGCTAATATTAAACAGTTTTCATCTTTTAGATTAGTGAAAATCAAAATGTTTGTCAGCATACTGTATTAAAGGAGGTAGAATTGGGCCTCTTGTACAATGTAGGTGGAAATGGTACTTCTGTGGGCTGAATTTGCAGCACTTTCCAAAATGTAAAGTCCATGTCTTCAGATATGCTGTGCATGTTTACAATCTTATAAGAAGCTACTAATTTCATATATGTAAAACAGACATTATGATTTTGTTTGAAAAAATATAACTGTAAATGACCTACACATTAATAAGTAAAAACTAGTCAAAAACATTGGGGATGTCTATATAAGGCAGTTCCATATGAAGAGACATGGAATAAGCCCCATCGTATAGATGATGAAAAGACGAGGTATGACAGTGCAGCTAGTGGGTGATCATTGCAGAAGATACTCAGCATGTGCCCGCCTAAGCACAAAGTATGTTTTGTAGGCACATAAGCAGTTATTATCCTTTGCTTCTCTGTGAGCAGAGTCAAGAGGCAGAGAGATGCAGATTAATGAGAAACTTCTTTTCTTTGAGATCACTTATTCTACTTTTCCAATTTTATAGCAATACCATATATTCTCTTTTTTAAAAATAGGAAAAGAAAAACAATAGAAAGGAAAAGTGACTCAATATAAATACAAAGGGATACTTCTTTGCTTAACACAGAAAAGTAACCAAAATGTTTTATCTTCAACTCCCTGAGGACTCCCTGAGGTACCCTTTGCAGTGCCAGGAAAAAGCTGAGCTCTGTCTTCCAAATGCGCAGCCTGATCTAACTTTTCTATTGTTGCTGCTTAGAAGGGGTTGAATTGTAGCACCTTGGGAGGGAAAATGTGCTGTTTTCACCAAGTCCTAACCTCAGACTTAACACCCAGGGTGTGACGTTCTAGGAAACTCTAGTAAAGTAGGTAGAATCTATCTCCATCCATGGTTGGTGTCTTTATAAAACAGAAGCCAGGGCACAGAGACAAGGGAGGATGATGTGTGAACAATGCATGGAGAAGATGCCATCTAGAAGTCAATGAACCCAAGCCAGGACAGCAGAGCACACCTAGGACAAATCAGTCCCTAGACTATAGTGGTCTTGCTAAATCTGTCTTCTGGACTTCTGTCCTACAAAACATGGAGATAATAAAGTTCTACTGCTCAGAGCTACTCAGTCTATGCTGTAGGAAGCTGCCCCCTTACTCTAGCCTACTCATTCACTCCCACAATTTTCTAACTCCACTCACTTCCCAGAACCACCCCCTTCTTCCAAGGGGAGCATCTCCATGCTCTTAAAATTTAAATCCAGGGCTAGAAAGATGGCTCGGTGATTAAGAGCTTTGCCTGTTCTTGCAGAGGACCCAGGTTCAGTTCCCAGTACTCACATGGAGACTAATAACTGCAGTTCTAAGGACCCAAAGCCCTCTTCTGGCCTCTGTGGGCATTGTATAACATGAGTGCATTTACATGTAGGCAAAACACTCATACATATAAAATGAAAAGAATTTTTTAAAAAGTTAAAGGTACTCCAGTTAGCCTTTTATGATCCCACATCATTCCATTCTGTTTGCTGATCAGCAGTTTCCCCAGAAACAAAGGAGCCTTTTTCCAAAAAGGGATCGATGGAGCACATACACTGAAAGTATGTCTTACCAGCCTTTTAATGGGCTGTGAGGCATATCATTGTGTAGCTATATTGTAGGGTTTTCAATCATTTACTGTACTATTGGATGTCCATGCAGGCTCCTGCTTTCTACAGAGGAAATTCATTTGAGGTGAACTTTATGATTTAAACAGCCAACTGGTCTTGTCTTATTTGTTGCATCTTCCAGATGATATGTCTTATATTCAACTACAATGAGCACATCTGCCTTTCAGCCTTTTTCATTACAAGGCTCATGATAGGGTGTCCTGTGCTAAGGAAGCATTGAAAGAGGCCTAGGAACAATGCTTCTCTTTTGGTAACTATGGACCAGCTGACTTTCAGGCACTTTGAGTACAGACCTCATTCTACACACAAATGCACACTGGTAAGAAAGCTTTATAGGACCAGCTCAGAAGTGTTGATAATTGGTAGTCATGCTCTGCTGTTCATGGACAGGGCAGGTGACAGCATGGGTGAACCTTTTCTGCAAAGGACCAGATCATAAATATTGCTAGGGTTGTGATCCAATGTAAATGCTGTGCTTCTGCCATTCCAGGGCCAAAGCAGCATAGGGAATATGCAAATGAATGACCAAGGCTGGGCCCCAGTAAACCTTGCTGACAGATACAAAATTGAATTTCAAATAATTGTTCCATGTCACAAAATTCTGGATTTTGATTTCAGTCATTTAAAAATACGCCAAAGCAGCTTTCAGTTTGCGTGAGTTCGTTTTCTTCTTGGGGGGAGGACCCAGCTTCTTGATGGATTTTTTGCATGTAGAGATCTTTATAATTTGTAAGATCTTGGCCTCTAGACACTGTGTTCTGAAGTCTTAGGCTTTTTCTAGGTGACTGACTTATTTTTTTTTTTATCTCCTGACTGACATGAGTATGGATTCTGCTGGTCTCCATATTTTGCCTTGTTCTGAGAAATCCTCCATATCCCGGGGAGTCCTCACCAATGCTTGCGATGGTCCTGAGGAAAATGACTCATCTTCAGAAATGTGCTGGGCTGAGATGCTGCACAAGGATACTGGACTTCTCTTGGATACATACAGCCCTGTAGCACTAGGGTTGTGGGTTGTTTTTGTTGTTGTTGTTTTTTACCTCTAAAAATCCAAGCTTTTAAGAGAGAAGACCCAAAGCAATCATGAACCAAATGCTGGATACTGATGACAGCTCTACCAAGTCAGAAACTTGCAATAAGACAAAGGTTTTGTAAAAAGAGGAAGAAATACTAGAAACAAATGTTGGACAAACCCATTGACACAGAGAACAGCACTGATGAGGATGAAGGGTGTCGCTAGCACCCAATGCTTGTGCAATAGCAGCTGTACTCTCACATGGGAATTGCCATCAATGGTCAGAGCTGCTGTGTCAGGAGGAATCATATCTCCCCCTGGTGACGTCTAGACTAGCAGTCTTCCCATAATTTTACGACATTCTCAATGAGCAGCTGAAACCCTTAACCTCCAAGGACCAAGAGAAGGCAACACTCATAGTCAAGGAGCACCATGGGCCAAGGGAAATGAAGACCCCTCAACTATGCTGTGTAACCAGATCATTAAAATGGCTCTTGGGGTTGTCTACTGCCTGTTAGAAAAACACAGCAAAATCCCCTTCAATATATAGACAGTTTAATGTACTCCTGGCAACATTAAGAACACGAATACCACTTCCAGAGGCTGAAATGGGCACTGGTCACCAAAGGTTTTAAACCTGCGGCAGCATGGCTTGTTGAGAAAGTGATTGACATAAAGATGCTCCAGTTCATGCTTAGGGACTCAGCAAACAACACAGACCTGGGACCTGCAGGGAAAGCATTTACCAACTAAGTAAAGTTACCTGCAATGTATGCAGAGATGACTTTGTTCATTGTTATGCATTCATAGATAACTGAGGGCGTGTCCCAAACATCATTATTGCCAGGAGTTGGTAAAGAGTTTGAAACATTCCTTGATTTAACCCATGAGCTAAAGAAGAAATACCGCAAGGATTTTCCATATCTCAAAGTACTATAACTTGATAGACATGAGGCAATAGCACCAGTCAGGTTTCCGAATCTACACAAGGTTGCAAATGTAAAGAAGGGATGTGCTAATGGAAACTTCAGGGACTTCAGGTCCACTAAAGAATCATTGTCTGCACTGTCTGACAAGGACAATGAGGATGCCCTCATGCAACCTCCAATCAAGGAGAAAGGAATGTCAGCAGCCGATATAGCAGGGTTAAATAAAGCATATGGGCTCTCTGAAGATGATATCAGGGAGCAAACCAGTCTGCAAGTAGAGAGATAAATATTCTTCAAGAGCTGATTAGTATCCTTAGAACTATACCAACAAGTTTGATTAATTAAAAAAGAAATGTCCAAGCAGAAGCAAGGAAGAAAAAAAAAAAAAAAGCTGTGCATAGTGGTGCACACCTGTAATGCCAACACCTGGGCTGCACAGACTCCAGTATAGCCACAAGGTCAAGGCCAACCAGGGATAAAGAGTGAGATTCTGTCACCATGCATACAAAAGGAAGGAAGGAAGGCCTGAAGGACTAAGGGACTGTAGGAAGATACATATTGGAAGTAAAAGATAGATTCAGTACAATGCCTGCCTAGCATGTGCAAGGTTCTAGGTTCGGTTGCCAGCACTGAAACTATGTGCACCACTCTGGTGCACAACAGAGGGACTCTGTCCTCTGTCCTCGTAGGCCATCTACCAGGTACCATGTGATCTATGCCTACTAAGAACAAAAAGAGCATGTAGTGAGTTTGCCATAGGGAATGGCCTTCCCAGTCAAGACTGTAAACTGAGCCCCAGCTGTACCACCTCTCCATCTCAGAAAAGAACTGCAGGGCCCAGGTCTATTCATATGGGCACCTGGGACTGCCTTTCCCAACACTCATCACTCTAAAGCATAAATAAGGAAAGTGAACTGCTGGGAAATTATGTAATTTCATCCACAAGGAACAGGTCCTAAAAGGCCCAGCCTGACTTTTACTTTCCTATCTCAAATGCAAAGTTATTTGGTTATAATAACAGCTTGAGAAGACTCTGGATTTGTGTTTCATATAGTGTTTATATGGTTATTGTTCTCTATTGAAATTCCAGTCTGATAATAAAAAAAATATGACAAAGCCACAGTTCACAACTCATGGAAAAAAACAGGAGCCAGAAAGGCAGGATTCGACCCAAAAGCTGTTGTTTGACAAGTCATTGTATCGAATTTACTGTTTTGATCATGAATTTTGCAGTATATTAGATAATTCTTCCATGAGAAGGTACTGATTTGATCTTTCCTGCAGGTTTTTACTGGCTCTTTAAAATTCACAAGGTAGAGGTATCAAGACCACCTTGGGTCCTCCTGAGTATGAGAGCAGTCAATGGGTAAATTGCCACTGCACATTAGCTGCTGTCAATAAATTCAAATCACAGTTGAACACATTACTGTGGGAAACCTAGGAGCATTCATTCCTATGGTTTTCCTTAAAGTTCTCTCTGGATCAAGGCAAACCATCAGAGATCTTTAGGGATGGCAAACATATTGACTATTCCTTCTCTTCCTCCCTTCTCCACTGCTCTTTCAGGTCCAGACATGCCCGTCCACACACGCCTTACTCCAAAATATTCCCACAATAACTATGTACAGGGGGAGCTGTATTCTTTCAAGCTGCTATAAGACTACTGTGAGCCACAGAGAAATTTCTGTTATCTATCACTCAGCTACTGTAGGGCTATTGCAGAGAACATTGCTGATCCCATCGCAGTGTATCTTCTGTTTGAAGCTGACATTTGCCTCAGTTACAGACTCAATTTCTTCTGGTTTTCAGCATCTTTTTGAGTGTGATTTCAGAAAGACTCTTCTTACTGACTAATTATCTGTGTGTTTTTATTTTATTTTAAATTTTTAATTATCTGTGTATGTGCGTGGGTATGTGCATGTAAGTGCAGATATCTGGGGAGGCCAGAAGGGGAATTGCTAATGCCTGGAACTGGAGTTACAGGTGGTTGTGAGCTGCTTAATGTGAGTGCTGGAAAGAAACTTAGGTCTTCTGCAAAAGCAGTAGGTGTTCTTCACTACTGAAGCATCTCTCCAGCCTCTCCATGTGTGTGATGTAACTGTATAAGCTCTGGCCTTTCCTCTCCTTTCCTTCATCTTTTATTTTTGTTGTTATTTTTTTTTTCTTTCTTTTTTTCCCCTTCATCTTTTAATAGAAGGCTATCCCATTCAAAATCAAGGAAGAAAAGGAAAAAGTTGGTGATGGGTAGAGTGTGAAAATCTGGTTGGATGGTCCTACTGCCTCACAGAGGTCATCTACCATTCATACTGAGTGTCTTTCTCACTACACCCAGCACCTCCATTGGAAGTCCCAAATGTATCTTGCTCTTTTGTCTTTTACTTAATGGCTCCCATTGAAAATCTTGAAGCCCAGACATGATTGCCCATGTCCGGAGACCTTCAGGCTGGAAACAGCATAGGCCAAGGTCAGAGTAAGTGAAGGAAGGTGCTGTGCCAGCTGTCCTCCCTGGGGATTTATCTGCAGGGTTCTCAGGAGTGACAGCACAGAGCTGGGATGCTGACGAATCCAACAAAGAGAAAAATCTGTCAAAACACACAGAACGCTCATTGCAGGGATCGTGGAAACACTGCCTATTTGTTTGGAGCACATTTAATTATTTTTAAACATATGCAGCCTGTAGCTGAGTGAACACGTCAAGGATAATAGAGGAACAGAGGCAAATGAGGAGAGGCGAGTGGATCCTGGAGCAGTTCTTCTCCATAGCTGGCTGCTAGGAGAAGCAGTCAGCTCCTTCCAAAGTGTACCTCCCTGTCTGTCACTTAACGAAACACACTAGTGGAATTAATGTCATTAGCCGAGGCCAATGTGCTGTGTAGTAAACAGATATACATCCTCCTTCATTTGGGGGAGTATTTCTCCTCTCCTACCCACAGGCCTGGAAAGGTCACTCCCCATCCTTCTATTAGTTAAATGGGAAGAAATTAGTAGGGTAGAGAATCTGTTTGAAGGAGAGCTCTGGGGGATCTGGCACCTAAATCTGTTCCTCTCTCCCTTCTCTCACCCTAATTGGAGCTTAAGTTTCTTCTTTGAGGGAACCTGAAGTAACCGGAGAAGATAAAAGCCCTACAAGTAAACCCTTTACAGAAGAAAAAAATGTGTTGCATTTTGATAAGCAAATTGACTAAGGAGTGTGGAAAAGACAGGTGAGGGCTTGCTCTTGGAGTACCATGGCAGTCTCTCTTCACTCTTGAATCAAGAGCTTTTCTCACACATCCCCATACAAAGTTGAATGCCCAGAAGGGCATTCCTTCATTCTTCCTAACTCACAGGAATGTGAACTCTGAACAGAAACACAAGAAAAAGTTAAGTTTTTTGTATTCTTAGGAAACCATCTTTTTTAAAAATTTTAATTTCTTATTTTTGAGAAGTGCATGCATAATTATTGTCTTTGCATCATTTCTATCCCTCCCAGTCACCCCCAACTCTCCCCATATCCCCCCACTCCCTCTCAGTTTCTTGTCCTTTTCTTCAATTAATATTGTTACATAGACATGTATATATCCATAATTCACTGAGTCCATTTAGTGGTGCTCATGTATACCTGTGTTTAGAGACGCCTACTTGGGATTAGATGACTTCTCAGGACTCTGGTCCTTGGAGAAAATGGATTCTCCTTCCCTCAGCATCCATTGGTTGCCTGTATCTCTTCATCTTGAGGTGGAATCCTGTGAAATTCCCCCATCCATCGTCCATCCTGCCATGTGAACTCGTTCTGTCATTATACAAATGTCCTTATACTTCCACAGTGTGGAAATTTCATTGGTGCATGCAGCTTGCCTGCCATGCCTAGAATGAATTAACTAGCAGCAGGAAAATACAAAAATCTTGATTTTTAATGTAGTGGTAGAAACTATTGGGGGAGGGATACATGGCTTCAAAGGAAGTCAAGATGACCCACAGCCCCAAATAGCACACTTCAATTAAATGCAACATTCCCCAGCACCTTCCAGTTATAAACAGGGAGGCAGAAAAAAAAAGCAAAGAAGTAGCAACCAAAGCAAAGATCTTCTGAGGGAAATGTGGCAGGAAAATCTCAAGAGTTGGTTCAACATCACACAAATGCCACCTCATAAGAATGCTCCTTAACTCTTGCAGAGGACCCGGGTTCGATCCCCAGCACCCACATGGTGACTAAGAACCGTCTGTAACTCCAATTTCAGGAGAGCTCCAGTTCCAGGAGAATCCGAGACCCTCTTCTGACCTCCGCAGCATTGCACGACACGGGTGCACAGACCTACATGCAGACAGTACATTCATACACATATAAAAAAAATAAATAAATAAAATTTTAAAAAAGAATGTTCCTTAATCCTTTCCTTATAAAGCAGATCACTCAATCTTATGCTAAAAGCCTGGACTGTCTTCTGATGTGGGGAGAAGT
Source organism: Rhizomys pruinosus (assembly GCA_009823505.1). Classification (NCBI taxonomy): domain Eukaryota; kingdom Metazoa; phylum Chordata; class Mammalia; order Rodentia; family Spalacidae; genus Rhizomys; species Rhizomys pruinosus. Next base: position 134,113 of record VZQC01009916.1, read on the forward strand.
CTGGCCTTTTGTAGCAATAGACTTTATTATAAAATTATGACTGATGGATAAAGCAAAAGAAGTTGGAATTGTTTATATTTTGTCACAAACTCAATTCCAGTCCCCGTTCCTGTCAATCTTCAGGTCTTCTTGACGGTTTTTGTTTTTGTTTTGTTTTGTTTTGTTTTGTTTGTGTGCGTGTGTTTTTGAGACAAAGTCTCCCTGTAGCCTCAGCTGGCCTGGAACTCACTCTGTATACCAGGCTGGGTTTGAACTCTGCCTGCCTCTGCCTCCTGAGTGCTGGGATTAAAGGCATGTGCCACCACACCTGGCTGACAGTCATATTTTTAATTGGTATCATGCAGACTTAATAATCTCTCCTGCGTTAGCTCATTGATAAGGAGGTGAAGATGTCCAGGTAAAGATACTACAAACAATCCTGACAGAAACATTTAAATAACTTTAGCTCTTCAAGGGCTAACCATGGGTTCTATTAGCATTGGAAGAGGAATGGCACCTGCAGACTCAATACTATATACAGATTGCTGCTTTCAACGGTCATCTGGTCAACCCAAAGCCATAGCCCCTTCTCCAAGGTCCTATGCCAGAAGCATTCAAAGAGCCTTCCTTTATGATAAAGATAATCTTCTATCTTCTGCAGTTTCCACAAAGTTCCCCATGATGATCCTGATGAGGAAAGACTGTTGCCTTACCTAGCCAGCTACTTCCGGATCCTTCCATAGTCATTGATGCCCTGCACTTTTAACAAGACTATAGTCACTAATCTATATCTTCTACATGCAGAGAGGGTGCCTATCGCTCTTAATAGAAGCAGACTCCTGGGCCAGTGGGGGTGAGGGGCAGTCCTCACAGAAGTCTCCTTGGTTTTCCTTCAGAACCCAGGTTCAGTGCATTTGCCTCCTTCCTCTCATACTGTCCAGCCCAAGGATGCTCAGTGCAGAAGTAGGATGAAAGTAGGCTAGAGGGTGACAACATTGATTTCTATTATGTGAGATCTACACAAGAGTTTTCTCTTACAAGCACTTAAAGAAAATACTTGTTGCTTATACACTTAATATCTCAAAGTAAAAGTTGGCCTTTTGAATAAGAGGGGAAGCTAATAAAACTAGAATTCCTTGCCCCGCTCTCTCTAAAACATATCCTATTAGATTCCCTGCTGCCTGGCCAAAGCTAGCACTTCTCATGTGTGATAAAATAAACTCTTCCAGCTGCGGAATGCTGGGGTTATATTTTTGTCTCTGTTATCTGGTGACTGCATAAACTATAAGAACAAGGCTAAAGTGATTTATATGTGTCATTAGAAACTTTAGATTTGTAAGGGTTCGTAAACATGTACAGTATGGGACATATTAGATATACCATTTGGATAACACAAAACACTCATAGCAATCTTGAGTAGTTACAAATTTGATCCAGAGAGAAAGTGGGAGTATTTTTCCTTTCCTTTCCTTTCTTTGCCTGACCAGGGAGTCACACGACCTTGGGTATGAAGAAGGAAGGGCACAGTGAAATGACGACCCTGGCTTGCTTTCAGTCTATGGGATCATTTAATACTTAGGGTACATCAGAGTCACCTGTGCTTTTGCCACAGACCCAGCAGAGATTCTGAGTATGTAGCCGTCTATGCTAAGGCCTAAGACTCTCAACTTAAAAAAAATGCTTCTGCCAGCCCATAATTTTGGAATGTGTGGACCACGTTTTTAAACCAGGGATTGATTTCCCCATCATGACTCTCTAGCATGACACTTGGGGGGAGCAGCTTGTTAGGAAAGCATGAAGCATGGTGTGGCAGGAGGCCAAGCTGTATCTGCTAAGTGTATGCCCTCACTGCAGAATGACTATTTCTAGCTTGGCCATACTACTTCCTGCACGATGCAGATGGATTATCTCTTCCAGGCCATCTAGCAGTCTCTATGGTTGAAACTATAGCTGAGGATTTGGAAATTCTTCCACTTAACTCCTCATGTTGGAGCCCAGAACTAGAGAAAAATGTGTGAGGCTCACGTGGCCATGTGTGCATGATTATCATGTGAACAACTCATAAACATGGGGCCTTGAGCAAGAAAGACCATCTTTCTTTTAGAAAGTGACTTAGTGGGTTGTACTTTGTAAGTAGCTTAACACAAAACACACAAAAGAATCATATATATGTATATATAGTCGAGAGAGGAGAGAGAGAGAGAGAGAGAGAGAGACTACTATAATATTATACAATTGAGCACTTAATGGCTTGGACCCATACCAAAGGCAATCCACTTGAAACAAAGCTTGCCACTTCAAGGACTGCATAAGGTGACAGCATCCCCTCTATGAAAGTAAATCTCACTCTCACTGCCCAGCTGGCCAATTGTTCCAAGCCAGTAAATCGCAGATTCAACAAACACATTCAGGAAAGAGAAGCAGATGAGTAATACCAAGCTGTGCCGATAAGAAGGCCAGGGCAAAGTCTTTGAATTTGTGCACAATGGAATAAATACCTTTCATCCATTCGCCCTGCTAAGCAAGCAACACCAGGAAACTCATTTTCCAATTAGTCAGCAGGTTTCAGCGTCATTACATTGGAGATCGAATTTGCTACCATTCAAAAATGCATCAGAGACAGTGTAGGAAGAGTTAAGCACCATTCCTGGCATGTGGGGTCTGGAAGGAGGTGAAATTAGATTAGCTCCAGGAAAATGGGACGGTTTACATTACCAGAGGGGCTCTACCTGGCTCCAGGCTTAACAGTGAACAACGCTCTCAGCATATGGCATTACAATGGATTAGTGATCAAGTACGATTAATCCTAATAGATCGTCTTTTGAACCTCAGTGGCTTGTTAGGTGAGAAAAAAATAGTCTGTCCCCAAAGTGTCAGGTGAAACTCTCATTTGAGGTAAGACTACCATGTGGAGATGGGTCTCCATCTGGTGGCTTCCTTTTGTGAAACTCCACCAGAAGGTGTTTTAATGAGGCTTTTATAGCAGGCACCACCTGCCACTAATCTTCCCCTCTAAAAAGGTGTAATTGAGGGTTGGTTTTACAGTATGGCTCATAGCCTAACCTTGGGAATTCATCAAGAAATGCAAATCTGGGTGGGATGGTGTAATCATGAAATGCCATTTTGGCTTTTGGTTTAGACTGAAGTGGTTATAGAAATTTGTGGTTGGCTAATTACTACCAGCTCTATGGTAGCTTCCCCTTTCAGTTAGATTAATACGTGTGTCATCTCAGAATTAAATAACCAAGTTGATGGTGACCATATGTCTTCATTCAATTCTTTGCACATATAAAGAGTTGCAAGGCTGCTCGTGGTTCACACAATTTAGAGGTTTCATTTACACTATTAAGGTTTAACTGGTTCAGATTTACTGTGCATTTGTCTCTTGATCTATGCTTCAGTCCTACAGTGCATTATTTCAATGAGACATGAGCAAATTACAAAATCACTGAGCATTTTCTATCAGTGGAAGTAAGGAAGGGGCATTATTCTCCTTTATCTTTTAAGGACACAGATTTGTGTTCATGTACTATCCTGGCATGTTGGTCTAGTGTTTACCAAGGGCAGTGTCTGAATTCTAAAATGGTGCAAAGGGCGTAGTAAAAGTAGAACAACTGGGATGTTTTTAAAAATCGAACAGACATTACCTGAGTCCCTACCATGTACCAGGTATGTTGCCACAGATTGGGAATAATATTGACAGCAGTTATCTCAAGATACCCCACCTCCTGATGGGGTAGAGTCATTTTCTGCCCCCCCCCAGCCTTTCAGCACAGCTTAACATCGTTTTCTTTTATTTACATCATCTCAGAATGGTATATTCTGAAACACCTACTGCAAGTAAATCAAGTCAGAAAAATCATACAAATTTAGGTCATTTTAAGCTCTAGCTATTCGCCACTCTAGAAGTAAAAACGGAGTGCAGAGCTGCTTTCTACATGCCTTCAATTAGCAGCTTAAAAGTACACTATTGCAGCAAAGGTAGATGATCCAACACACCCAAAAACATAAGCCTGGCTTGCAATTCAAGTTGGAAATGACATTGATAAATATAAATCCTGACTCACTGGCAAGAATCAGAAATTGTTGGCTCAAAGGTTAAATCTGACCTGCAGTTTTATGTTTGGGCTTTTATTGTTTTTGTTTGTTGGTCTGCACAGGGCTTCATATTTTAATACAAATTGTAATCCATATGGACATGATACACTCTTTCTTGTTTGCCAGAGGACCCATTGACTCCCTTACCTCGCACTCACATGCATTAATAGAATTCAACTCCAGATCTAAAATAATGAGGCTGATTTTCACACACGCCTGTGAACTGACTTCAGAATCAATCCTCGAGCATGTCTACACGCATGTGCGGATTCCCTGGGGATGGAGGGAGATGGCAGGCACCCACCCAATTAGCAGGATCGCAGGCGCCAAATCTGCCACTCTTAGAGCTAAATATTTTATTGCCATCCTGCTCTCCCAGCCCTAGCATACTTGTGTACAAGGAGGGGGCAGAAGCTGGAGCTGCAGGACAGGTGAGATGACGATCAGCACCGGATTCAACCCATTTTCCACTTGGGCAAAGTTTTGTGATCAGAATATGAAAACCTTTAGGAACTTCCCCTTTCCTGATATTCTTACCCAGAAAACCAAGTCTCCTGCCTGGGAATCATTAGAATTAACCCCATTAGAGGAAAAGACTACATGAATTTTCTTTTCCCAGTGCCAATAGAACAAGGTCAATTTTTCTTTAATTTTAGATTAATTAGAAAAATTGGTCTATCCTTCTGCCCAAAATATTCCATCAGGGTTAGATTTCTGTAAAGGAAATACCAGTTGTCTAATGCTGCACAGTTGCCCAGCATGTAGTGTGTGTCCTGTACTGGGTTTGTCTGTGCGTTACGTCAGACACATCCCCACTGGTTTGCCCACACATTAAGTCCTATTTGTGCCCACTGTCCCTCCGCCTCATTTTAGTCTCATCCTGAGGAATTATCTGCAAGTGGAGGGGAATGTGGAGGGAAGCACAGACCTTCAAGGGTCTCACAACTCCCCACACGTTGTCTATTGAAGTCAAGTTTGGAGCAGCATCGAATTCCAGGTAGACACATTTTGCTCACAGATAAATGGATCATAGAAGTAATGTGAAATACAGACATGTGAGACAAGACAGTGATTTAAGCATGTTTCCTGCTACTTTTAGAATGTGGCAGTCAGAATGGAGATGCATTAGCTAAAACTGTGAGATTCCATCTTTCTGGATAAAGCAGGTAAATGATGGCTTCTTTGCCTCATCTAGAAGCCAAAGAAATTTCTTCAAACTCTTTCCCCACAAAACCCTCCCACACAGTTGTGTTGGGTTGTATCTTTGTCAGATTTACACAATGCCATGTCATTGGTTCATTACCCTTCACTTTCTTTCATAAATCATGTCTTTGTTCTATTCTTCAACACTCAGCTTCATGTGTTGCCTGTGATCTCCCTAAGAGCTTTGCACCGTGCCATTCCTCCCCTGGAGAACCCGCATGTAAATTACATTTTCCCTCTCAGACTTTCTCCATGAGTCCCCTAAATGAGGTTGGCTTACCTTGACGTTTTGTTGTTAGCTGGCATTTTCCCTCGCCCTCAGTGTGCCACATATGTTTATAACTGAGGCCAGCAAAGTTTTAAGAGAAGAGAAAAGCAGCACACAGCAAAGCAGGGGAGGGCTGAGGGAGGAAGAAAAGCCTAGAAGGATTTTTTAAAACCCTTGTTAGATTAAAAAAAAAAAACAAAACCTAGGTTAGATAAATAATTTAGATGAGAATCCATCTTTAGAACAAGGTTTTTAAAATAGTTAAGAGCTCTGGCTGCTCTTGCCGAGGACCCAGGTTCAATTCCCAGCTCCCACATGGAGCTAACAACTGTCCATAACTCCAGTTCTAGGAGATAAGAAACCCTCTTCTGACTTCTGTGGGCATTGAACAACACAGGTGCACTTACATAAATGCAGGCCATACACTCATACACATAAAATAAAAATATTAATGAAATGTTTTTAAAAATTCAAATCAAAAGTTGATGAGCTTCTGGATGAACATGAGAAACTACTGAGCTGAGACACAGCACCAGGTCAAGTGAACTGGCAGCATCTGGCGGAGGTTCGCACACAGAAGTGCTTATCAGGCTTTTGTGCATAGAAGATTCCTGACCCAGCACTAGGCACTTTGATTCAATAGACTTGGGTGGAATTCCAGGAATCTCAGTTTCTAACAGCCACTCACATTGATTGTGATGCTGTAGTAGAGACAGATATTTCAAAGTTGTGGACTATTTCATCAAAATCTTCACTGCTCTCCTTGTCCCTCAGAGAATCAGGATGGAGAAGTTTCAAAGATGAATGTGTCTACAGGAAGAAAATTTTGCATAGAGGAGCTATAAATTTTCTGGCTGATATTTTTTTAATTTAAAGAAGAGCTATCTTGGACCAGTTACGTTCCATAAATAAAGAACACTTAAGCATTAAGCTAAAAAAGAAAACAGACCACCTTGAAGCAGTTATTGTCTAGTCACCAAAGCAGCTGAAATGACTACCGGCAGCCCAGGCCAGCACGCAGTGTGGCAGTTAAGACTCTGCTTACAGAACTGTGGATGACACAGATTTTCCAGCCCACAAGTTATTTGTGTGCACAGTCAATGTGCATCTTAGACAAACCCAAAGTTGCTTTTTATAGGTGTAAACCTTACATTGCAGCTCCACTAGCACATCCCATAGTACACAGGCTGACACACTGCCTGGTCCACCTTATGCCTCTCCTTTTGCACTCCAGTCCTTTCCTTGAAGGGCATCTGAGTCTTGTAAACATGACTATCTGAGTACTACTGTGACCATCTGAGTACTACTGTGACCATCTGAGTACTACTGCCTAAAGGCATATGATAAATAGCACCATAAAGTCTGAAATTACCAAATTTAAAACCGTCATATATTCACAAGGAAATGAACTTGTGGCAAAAGCCAGTGATTGCTTCCAGAATCCTCCCTTTTGGTACTTCTAGAGAGAAAGTGATAGTTAAGTTTATTCAGTTGTTCTATGCACAAAGAAATACAAATTTACTTGAAGCAAAAGTACTTAAGCATGAAGGACAGTGGTAGTATCCAATTTTTGACCAACATAACAAAACAAGGGAAACAAAAGACCCAGTTATACAGCTCATTCATTGTTGGCTGAGAAAACCAATGCTTGAAACTTAAACAGTTTTGTACCCAACACACCTTTTATTTACATAAAACACATGCACACACACACATGCACACACACACACATATATATATTTATATGTATATATATATATATAAATGTATATATATATATATTTATCCTGTTTAACCTTTAAATCCATATATATTTGAACTCCGAATCTAACTCTTGATGTTTGAAAACTTGGTGAGCCTTAACTTTCAGCATTCCAGCCTGTGCTGACTTAGGAGAAAGGTTTCCTTCCTTACTTTCATCCATAGAATTTTTGATTCTGACAGTGTGTGGCTTCATCCCTGATTGATCTGGCACTGGCATGAATTAAAAGGTTCTCCCCAAATGAGAAGTTCCATGGAAATAGGCATCTTTCATCTTTGGAGGCAAAGAAGTCCTGTGCCACATGGTGGGTGGCAGTTCTTTTGATCAGCATGTCTTTGCTCAAGCCCAGAAACTGAGTTACCCTACCAGGCATAGCAATACAATAGGCAGCCAGCATCCCAATGGAACCGACACTCAGCAATGGTTGGGAATTTCCATCAGAGCATCTTAATCCACTAGCTTGAGTTGTCACCATGAGTTCCACTAGGCCCATTAAAATGACTTCAGGTCACCTCTACTGAGCCTGCCCATTCACTCCAAAACAATTATCCTAATCCCCTTAGCAGACCCAATCCCTTAACACTTATGAAGTGCCCTCCTATGCAGGGTGCTGACATTTTCCAACAACACTGGCCTCTTTGAAATGCCAATCAAAAATCCTTCTTGTTAAAATACACAACCCTCTCTGCAAGTATAAACAGACCTTCATACATCATCGCCACCACCATCATTAAAAAGCACTTACAGAACACCCACCTGAGTACGATGCTGTGCTGCCGGGCCCAGCAAAAGCAAGTGCCTGAAGTGCTGACCTCAGGAAGGACTGGTTGCAAACCTGCCACTTCAAGGTTCTTCTGTTGCTTATTTAACAGCCTGCGCCCCTAGGCATGGGCCTGCAGTAGACCATTTCTGGTGGCTGGGTAATTGCCCCAAGAGGATTAATTAGCTGCTCAACATAGCAGCTCTTGGAACAGTCGCGTATGACAAAGCTCAGCAGTAAAGTTTTGCCAAAATGCTACTTCCCAGAACTCCAGTCAGTGCTTCCTAGTCCTCAAGAACTGGTTCTCCTTGGGCTAATTCCGAAGGTTCTTGCACTGTCTTTGTCTATCTCCTTCATGTTACTGTTTTGATTATAACCACCCTTAAGAAAGAAAGGATGAATATAATTAATAATGGTTCAACACTGTGATGCTGGCTGGCAAGCTCCTGTCAGAGCTTGTGGGTGTATCTATCACTCCACCATTTTGGAAAAAAAATGTTCCGGGACACAGGTTCATACAGTGTAAAATGGCAATCCCGTCATAAATCAAGGGTTATTTTGAAAGTTAATTAAAGCAATATATGGTGAAGATGTAATACTTGAGGCTTAGTAGCATTAGACATCCAAACGTTACATTATGGGTAAATCATGGACAGGACTAATGATATTCCTCAAATCCAGGAGGTTTTTTTAAACTGGGAAGACCTTGAATGAATTCACAGTCATAGCAAGGCATGTAACCCCAGGAATGAGGAGGCTGAAACAAGAGAATCATGAGTTCAAGGTCGTCCTGGGCTACATACTGAGTTTTAGGACAGTCTGGGTTGCAGAGTGAGACCCCACTTTATAAAAATAATAAATAAATAAATAAATAAATAAATAAATAAATAAATAAATAAAAATAAAATAGAGATTAACAAATTTGAAAGAGGTGAGATGGCATAGAAAGGGAGCTGCAGCTGAACAGGGCTTCATGAGACTAGGGAACATATTTAAAAGATTGCAAAACTGGGGTGGAAGAGGGCAAAGACTCAGAGTAACTGGGATACAGCAGCTTCACCAGAAGTAATAGGAAGAGGGTAAATCTCAAGAGGTAGAGAGGACCCATCCAGAGCACCAGTCTTTCAGTGGTTTCTTGTCATTCATTCAACCAAAGTTTACTGTTGTCTATCCTATGCCTGATGCTATACTTGGTATGCTTATGTAAAAAGCAATATGGTAAACTGGAAAAACATGGAGATGGGCACAAAATCAAGCTTTCACTTACAAGACTAATTTAGAGTTATCCTCAGCATTGCTTTGCCCTTGTAGCTTGTACATCTGGGCCCAAGTTCCATACATGTCTCATATCAAGTTAAGAGTTGGTACAATGAAAGACAGTGAGATGTTATTTCAGATCTAGCTCAGATTGGGCATGGTGTTACACGTCTGCTCTCCCAGCCCTGGGGAGGCTGAGGAAGGAAGATTGAGATTTCCAGGCTAGCTGGGGCTACAGAGCATCACTCTGTCTCAACAGCAACAAAAATAGCACAGAACACACATTTTTATTTAAATGTATTTTTAAATTTCCTTCTTGCTTCTTTCCACAATGCAAGCTAAGTTTCTCTCCTTTAGTCAAATTATTTGCATCATGATACATAATGAAGGATTAGCAGGCATCACAGAGTAAATCTGAGATGTGACCTCCTTTCCCCGTTCAATCATGTACACCCAATTAATGTTCCTTGTCAGTTTAAACTTCTTCTCATGAGTGAAATAGATCCCCGACCCAGGAGTTCTAGAAATATCTGTATCTGTCTGTGACCTACTCCTGTGAGTGTCTTAGGCCATGGTGTCTTCCCCAGAGTTCTACAGCAATAGATGACACACTGTCAAAATTTTAAGCAAGTATGATTTATCATGGGATAGTTTGATTCAAAATGTATTATGTGTAGGTTCTGCCAAATAATCTTTAAGAAAACTGAGAAGAGAAACAGGGAAATATGGATGGGTACGGGCTGGAAACACCCTTTCTCTTCTGTACCCCCTTACTCAAGAGTATGTGCTCAGAGCAGCTTGCCAATCTGGATGGTCCGGGTTTAAGCCTGCCACATCCGAGCTGGCTTATGGACCTCCAGTTTCTCTCCTGGCAGATGGGAACAATGCTGCCTACTACAGTATATCATGGGGCTGGAGAGATGGCGCAGTGTATCGGCAAAACCAAACGGGACCAGTGTCCGTAGTCCAGAACAGTTCTACCTGAAGAAACCTTTCAGTTCCCTGCAATGTCATCCTTTATAATTTTTAATTAACAAAACTTAATTAGGACTGGCGAAAGTCTCAGTAGTTGAGACCACTTGCTGCTCTTGCTGAGGACCTGGGCTCAGTTCCCAATACCTACATGGCAGCTAACAACTGTCCATTACTCCAGTTCCAAGGGATCCAGTGTCTTCTTCTGGTACCTGCAAATACATGGCATATATATATATAGATATAGATGTAGTATATATATATACATATATATATATATATATAATTTATTTATCTATTTTGGAGGGGGCACACAACTTTGGGGAGTCAATTCTCTCTTTTTATCATGTGGATACAGGGATGGAAGTCAGATCATTAGGCTTGGCAGCAAATGCTTTTAACTGATGAGACATTGTGTGGTAGACCCATTCAGCCTTTAAAATTTTGATCATAGAGCACTCTACAACTTGAAAACATCTTTATTTACCTGCTCATTTGTCCATTTTTTTTTCCTACCACTTACTAAAATATAAGGCCAAAGGGACAGACACCACTTTGTAATGTATCAGGATTTACCTGTTCACAGAAGGCTCTCCACTCCATAAACACTTGTTGAATTAGTAGAGGATCGTCAGTTTGTAAGACATCTATAAATGAATGCAAACATGTAGATATCCATAGATGCCTGAAGAGAATTTACTAGACAATATTTCCCTATATATTCATAATTTTTAAAAATATGTATGTGTTTCAAAAATATGTATCATATATATGAATCTCTCTCCATATATATGAACTATGTGTATGCACTGGGGCCTGGCATTCTTGGGAACTGAACCAACCAAGCCTCACTCTATTCTTCCAGGAGAGTGCAGCTATCTTCTCTTGCTCAGAGAGCTGTTATTCTCCCTTATCACAGTCTGATTAGAAACTGCGCAGTAGCTTGTGACTTCACCCATCCTCCCCATGTGTCTCCACAGCCCATACCTGCCAGTTCCATCTGCCCAGCTAACCATGCACTGTTCTGATCTTGTTAGGGATCCCGGCTCTACAGTTGCTAGGACCTGGCGACTGAGCATTTTTAGAGACCCTCATTTAATTCATTATTGAAGTGTCAGACACGGATCCCTGATCTCCACTGGGGTTACACTCCACAGCAGCAGCTAGCTTGAGCCCACATGTGAGCCAGCAGCCCGACAGCCTCCACACTCCAGCTGTGCCGCAGCTCCGGCTGCTGAAAAGGGCCTCCTGTCTCCGGCAGTGTTAATTGCTGGCTCCTCCTTGCACGCCAGCCAGGCCTCTCCAACGGGAAGGTCTCACCATGTGCAAGTGGCTCCCGGTGGCACTGCTTCAGCCCGCATTTGGCAGCAAGCAGGAAGCATTTTAAAAGATGTTTTTATTTGCTTTTGACTTGGGTTCATTCCCTCTCCCCCCACCCTTCCCACTAACAGTTAGGGACTTAAATACGGTTTGTTTTGTTTTGTTTTGTTTTGTTTCCATTTGTGGCAGCATTCTACTAGATTCTTGAGTTCTGTGCCTAATGAGATGGTTGCAGAAGGGGGTCCCCAGGCTGGAGCACTGGTCTGTTGACTACATTCGGGAGTGTGGGTACAAAGACCTACCACATGGGAAGGGGAACACAGAGAGGCCTGGGGAGCTCCTTGCCCTGAAGTATGTGACCGACCTCAGTTCTAGAGCACTGCTCCACCAGACATGTGCCATACTTACATGTGATTTTTTTGTTTTGTTTTGTTTTTGATCTTTTTGAGACAGGGTCTCCCTGTAGCCCCAGCTGTCCTGGAACTCACTCTGTAGACCCGGCTGGCCTTGAACTCACAAAGATCCGCCTGCCTCTGCCTCCCAAGCGCTAGGATTAAAGGTGTGTGCCACCATGCCTGGCTTACATGTGATTTTTAATTCTCCCTCAAGGCTCCTTCTTCAGAGAGAATTGGTTGTGACAGGAGTGTTTTGGGACAACTTTCCTGAAAGAAAAGACTCCACATCGTTTTTCTGCCTGGTTTAACTTGATTCTTCAGTAACAAGAATTTAGCCAGCTAGGCTATGAAACAATGCAAATCACATTTAGAAGGTCTGTAATATGCCATTCATTAGAATCACTCTCTTGGCTTCCAGTGTCCTTTTGCTACACCATAAGACCTAAGGGAACACAGAAGAGCCAAGCCACTAAAATAGCTGCAGCAGAAAACACCACAGTCTTAGGGACAGTGCCAATGCCGAAGGCATGCATCAACCGAAATGCAGATGTTCCATTTGGCAACCCAACATGGATGTGGGCTTTTCAGAGCCAGTGAACCAAGCTGGATGACAAGAGTGCTCATCTTCCAGAACTTGTCCTATAATTGTAATCACTAGATTGAATTTTCTTTCTTAAGAGATTAGCTGCAGCTAGTTACTAAGAACCCATGTAGTGAGCACACTTTGTTCTTTTGCTTCACTCTGGTGCCACAAACTTTCAGGTAGAGCAAAGATGCAGGGAAGTAGAGCCCCCAGAGCATCCCCTGCTTCCTCTGAAAAGCCTGAAAACCCTTCAGTGGGGAAGTCATTCAGACACCATGTGGATAGAAGTTCTATGTTCCTTGGGATCATGATCTAAGTTTTCCATTAACAAATTCCACACTTATTATTTCCAAGGTTGATGTTTGCTACCACTTAACTTTCCTAAGATAAAGTTCACCAAGGTTCAACACTGTGTGCCAAATTGTCCACAGACCTCATAGACTGAATTCCTAATCCTTAGTACCACAGAGAGTGATCTTATTTAGAAACAGGGTCATTACATGTGTAATTCGTTACGATGGGGTCATTGTAGAGCAGAATGGGCCTCTTACCCAATTATGATTGGTATTCTTATATAAAAGGGGTATACTTAGACCAAAGACACACAGGCAGACCACTAAGTGAACATGAAGGCAGAGATGAGGGTCATACCACAGATGCCAAGTAACAGCACTAAAGGGCATCAGAAAATCACCAATAGCTAGGGGAGATCTAGAAAGGAAGGCTCCCTTTCAGCCCCAAAGGGACCAAACTCTAACCACCATCTGGATATTAGACTGCAGTTCCTAAGTATATCTATTACAAAAGAGTGTCACATAAGCCTTTCTGTTTGTGTCACTTATGTGGTTATCTTAACAAACTAACTAAAATAATAACTGCTTATTTGTGCATATGTGCCCCCAAATTAAAATTCTTGGGTTAATTCTCTTCGCTAATTTTCCACAGGAGTTTCAAACAAACAGATCTGACTTAAACTTTGAAAATATATGTCTGAAATTAAGAGATCCTATTATACTATTTTCAATATCCTTTCATTCAGTATTTTCAATATCCTTTCTTTAAGGCTCTCTGTTAGATCTCTACTAATCACAAATTCTTTGCTGCCTTTCTGAGAAAAAGGGCAAACAAGACATTGAGCAGCAAAAACAAAGTCCATTATAGTGCAGATATGCATGTGCCTTGAGATTTGTTCTTAGAAATGGTTTTCACGAGGAGATGAGCTAGGACGTTGGCTGAAGTATGGCTGAAATAAAAGAATAAAAGGTCGACTCCCATGTAGCAGCTGCAGTGATCAAAACTGCCATTTGTTTCTGTAATATCTCACCCCTCCCCCCTTTTTTTTTCTACAGGAAAACAAATTAATCAGAAACATTAAGGGTTCTTCCTAGATGGGTGACATTTTCACACACATTATATGCAACCAAGCAGTCCAGGAAATGGGCTGTAGTGAGTGCTGGGATTCTTGCTGCCTTCTTCAGGCTTGGGACACACATGTCCTTCAGTGTCAAGAGTGATGGATGCCGAGCCTCTCTCTGAGCATTGTCTATAGTTTAGAGGCCTCCCTCACCTGTTTGTTTACTGACACCTCATTGTGTCCTGTAGTAGACACGTTCCCTCTTCGAACTTCAAGAATTCCATATCTTCAAAACAGAGTTAAAGAGACAGAACAGTGAAATCATCCAAATGGTAAAGTAGAAATAATGAGGGTCTATCTTAACTCACATTTCAGTCCACATACTCTACCCAATAAAGAAAATATCATACCGTGGCCATTGATTTGATTTAGAGTACATATTCTGTCCTGGCAGATGAAGCTCCTCATCTGCACAACTTCTCCAAGACAGCATTTGAGTTGCTCTTGGAAAATACTCATCCCTCTGGTTCACCATGCCAGCAGCTTCTCAGTAGTTCAGTAAGAGTGATGATGTGTAGATCCATGGTTGGACATTCATGGAAGACCAATATTCAGGATGTATCCATTTAGTCAAGATGAATTTCTTTTCCTTTTAAGGTGGAATCCTGTGTAAGCAAACTCCAATGGTGTGGCTGGTTGGCCTTCTGAGGAACACTACCTCTTTGGGGATCCCTTCTATTTTCTGTCACTTGCAGGTCGAATATTCAACAGCAGCAGTGGCTTAGTCAGTTTTGATGAATGCAAGCCTCCAATGATGTCGATCCACACCACCATAACTATCCACTGTCCCAGACATCATTCGAATGCTCAAGTACTGGGGTTCCAGATGACCCACACTCAACCTTAGATGTGCCCATTCCATAATATGGAATTAATTAATAAGAGATTAAATGCTGGACTTACCACATCTCATGACCTGGGACATCTCAATAAACCTAAACTATGAGGAGAAATTCTGGTCTCAAGTTACCTTGTGTTCTATCATCATCTTAACTGGACAGCAGCATGCCAAGGACTAGGGCATAATTTTCTGGTAGAGATGGCATATCTTTGCTCCACAAACATGTGAGTCTACACTGTGATTCTCTTACTATGGTTCATCATAAACTTTGTATAGTATTTTTTCCAACCACAGTTATCTCTATTATCACAATTATGACCCTACTTATTCCTGTTCAATACCATAGGATCTAACAGCTCTTATGGCCTAAGGGCCAGGGGTCAGTTGCATTATAATGTATACTTGTCCAGAGCCATCCTGCTAGAGTTGTACCCAAAGCTAACAGCCACCCATGCCATTTGATAAATTAGTTGAAATAGCCTTTCCAATGTCAAATACAGAATTACAAAGCTTCCTAAATGCAAATATGCCTTCCACACACTATCTTTCTCTTCAGGATAGTGATGCAAGAAGCAATAGGTGTTTATTTCTTTCCTTTAGAGGCACATCTTGCTGATGCCTAAGATTTTAATGGTATGACTTGCCCCTGCATCTTCATAGAGTTTGTTTTTCCCCCAATCTGAGCTCCATGGAGTTCATAGAAACATCCAACAAAATTTCTGTTCCTTGGTCTTGTGGCATGGTTAGTATTATGTCTTTGATATAGTAGGCCAATATGGGATCAGATAGTGTATGTCCCTTTGGAATAGATTATGATTAAGGGCTAGGGATTTAGTCAAGCTCTGAGCAATGCAGTATGTGCATGCTTTTCTATTCCATGGAAAGGCAAATTTCTTCTGACCCTCTTTCCTAAAACCTTCTCAGTGGCTACACATAATTTTCCTGGGGCTACCTATGTGTTTACAAACATAATCACATATGACAAAGATACAACACATTGAGGCTTCAGGTCCCTACCATCATTCTCCAGGGTTGCACTAATTACTTTTCTTGTTTCTGTGACCATATACTTGATAAGCAGAAGGCAATGGGTCACGTTGTGTCAGAAAGCAGAGATAAGTACTGTACCCATTAGATCTTGTCCATTTGCCCATGTTATTCAGTCTGAGCACCCAGCCCATAGATGTCAGATATACTTAGGGTCTTCCTTCCTCAGTTAAAAATCCTCTACAAATGCATTAACAGACACAAGAGTTGTGTCTCCCAGATAATTCTAAATACAGTTAATAATGACTATTAATTGTCACAAGGACACATTTGAATTTTACAGTGACAAGACTGATGGATTATTTGGGAGCACAATGAGGATCACTGTTTTTAAGTACTATAGGACATTAAGGGTATAACTGATCTTTGCCACTCGACAAGACATAATCTTATCTTTTCACTTTATCTTTTAGCTGAAGGGGAGGGAGATTTTCAGGAGCTTCCTTATAGCTTTTCCCACTAAGAGGGTCCAGTTCCCTGGGCCAAGAAATCAGTGGGAAGATTTTCCTAACTGCCAAGTATATCTATATCAAGTACATTTAGGGTTGAAGAAAAGCACCATGAAATGAGCCATTATACCCCAGCTCTTGGTCCAGACACTATTGATTGGTTTCCAACAACTTATTCTCAAAAAAGTGACATGATGACACCTTGTATCCCCGAGCACCTCAATGTCAACTTAGAGCCTGCGCCCCTGGCATTTGAAATATCTGTGTATTCTTTTGTATCTAGAGTATACCTTGCCAGGTATACGAATGAAGCATTTTGTGATGAGGGAAGGAGGGGATAAAGAATATTCATAGAAGTGTGGAATTATAAGGTACTTCTCCCTAGAAACACAGTTCTTCCTTCAGAATGTAGCTTTTGAGTTTAAAAAATACCCTCAATTCAGAAAACTTGACAAAGGATCATAGCTTTTTACTGAGTGGTTGCCTACAGCTTCTTGATGTTTTGACTATGTTGATAGAACAATATCTTGGGTAATTTTCCATTTACTTTCCCCCTGGGTTCTATTAAATATCTTGACAATTTTATGTCACTCAGATACCCTAAATTTTCACGCTAATCATTTCTTCATTAATACTATGCAAGTTTTGCACAGTCAAATGGCTTCCATTATCTCAGAATCCTATCACCTCCATTGCTATCAGGGAGACCAGTTAGCAAAATCCCCTCTGATCAACCCAGTCATTGAGAGATCAGATACTATAAACACTTTATTCTTTTCATTAAGTGAAGTACACACTGAGATGTTCCAAGGAACAGAGTGAGGTGGAGTGCTTGCTGTTTTTATGTATTATCCTCGCTCTGCATGCACCCTTCTATCAGCCTCCCGGTTACTTTTGTGCCTGTCTAAAATTAGTTCCAGTTTTAATTTTGTGTGAGTTCTCGCTTTTTCTAAATTTACAACAAAATCATTATCAGCTATCAAAAACTCTTATCATGGGAAATTTCTGTCATACTGATCAAGTTTCCAATTTTAAGTATCCACCCTCTTATCTCAATCTCAAAGATTTAAACACCTTCTCAACCAAATGTTGGTTTGGTCCCAAATTTATTTCTAATGTTTCTGTTTTCACCATTAGGTTTAGCGTCTTCATAGTTGGGCTTTGTTATGAGGTAAAGGTAATTATTTTTAGTACCAGTAGGAAAAAACAGGGCAAGACCTTGAAAAAAGCACACACTGTGTTCTAAGACTTAGATCTCTAACTCTTCTTCAAGTGAGGGAGGAAAGATTAACATGAAGGAGACCCACTTTGCAGGGGATTCAAGGTGTGTAGGAATTCCAGAGTTCCAGATTCTCCTGTCAAGTCTCAGGAGCTCATTTCCTCATATCTGACCTAGCCCTTAAGCTTAAATAGACTTTCTGGGGTTGACAATTAACCTTTTCTGGACCTCACGACCTTTTAATAAAATTCATTTTTTTACTTCTGGATGTGGGTTTATATGGTATAAAAATATGGCTTTTATGTCTTAATTACATTAATTACCCACAAGTTTGTTTTCTCTAAAGTATCAATGGTTGGTCCCAAAGAATAATCTGATTCCAGATCCCTTAGATTTATTTCCCTAGAACCATTCAAACACTTGCACTGACCAGTGCATTCTTCCTTATTGGAACCCCATTTGAATTCATCACTAGTAAAAGTTTTGTTTTGTTTTTTTTAAATATGGAACGCTGCTTCACAAATTTGCTTGTCATCCTTGCGCGGGAGCCATGTTAATCTTCTCTGTATTATTCCAGTTTTAGTATATGTGCTGCCGAAGTGAGTAAAAGTTTTAACAACTGCCCAATTGCTCTTTGGAGGGTTTTCAAAAACCTGCTCTTTGACTCTGCTTAAACTTTTGTAACACAATACCACAAAATAGATGGACTAAACAATACACACTCATTTTTTTCACATTTCTGTAAGTCTAAAAGTCCGAATCAGAATGGCAGAATGGTTTGGTGTTTGTATATCACTTGCAGACAGCCATGTTCTCAAAGTGTTTTCACAAGGTATGTGGAGGGTGGGAGAAGGATGAGAGAGGCTAAGGGGAAAAGAGATCACTTTTCATATAAAGCCACAATTCCACCAGATTAGGACACCCCTCCTGCATACATCCTTATGAAGTCATTTAATATTAATTCTATCTTCAAATCCCTAACTACAAATAACACACTGAGGTGATGGGTCCAACATATAATTTGGGGAGATGAGAAGACACTGTTCATTCCATAGCACTTGATGATACCAATGACAAGCTCCCGCTTCAAACTTGATTTCAAGATGTACTTCTGTTGACTACCCTTGTCATCAACTGCCCTCTTCTTCATTAAACACACCCTGCGATGCTGAGATTTTATATTCACATATATATGTATATGTGTGTGCATGTGTATGTATGATAGACTAAGAACTGCATATCAAGGAAAACATATTCTCAATTTCTATAAACAGAAGCTGAAAGTATTTGGAAAACTTCTTCATTATTTAATCCTTCGATATAAAACCAAAACTCTTAATTTCACTGTTATTAACCTAATTATATCTTCTTGGTGAATATGACCTTGAAAATTAAAAGAGTAAATCATATTTTTTAAGGTTTCATTCATTATGTATGAAGTTATTTATAAGTATTTTCTGCATTAGTAAATATTCCTAATTTGCATAAACCCTAATAATAATCTTTTACTAAGATATAAATTATTGATATGGAAAATATTTCTTTTTGATAATTTGAAAAATATCTTGCATCTCTAAGTAATACTTCACAAACTATTCTCAGCAGCTGAAAAACACTTCCCCTATTTGGGTATGACTATTTGAAAGTACTGTAATCAATGCCAGCATGTTTAAAAATACCTCAGTCTTCATGTTTCAGTAGAAATGTTTATCTTTGATTACATAAGACTGTCTCTTTCGAATTTTCTTATAAATCAGTGAAAAGGGAAAAAAACACACAATTAAAATCTTAAAAATCATATCAGTCACTTATCCTTTTTGTACATTTTCAACCTTAATTAAAAGTGGGCAAATTAACAAATGCCACACTAAATGACTCATAAACTGGGAAGTTTATACTGTAGTTTGGGGAGAGTTCCTTGAAGTTCTGTGCCTTCAAGGCTGTGTCTCCAATATGTGACATCATTGATAGGTGATAGAACCTTTACAAAATGAGGTTAGTGGGGGTATTATGCTTCCTGCAGGGTGTGCTCCAGAAGTGGACATTGGGACTCAAGTCTCTTCCTGCTTCCCTCTCTTATGCCATCTTGGCTATGACATTAACAGCTTTGCTCCACCACTCACCCTCTGCAGTGATGCCCCTGCCTGGTAACAGACTCCAAAGCAATGAGCCAATTAACCATGGTTTGAAACCTCTGACCCTATGAGCCAAAATCAACTTCGTCTCTATAGGTTGAGAAGCTCAGGTATTCCTGACAATATTGGAAAGTTGACTAACATAATTTGTACTATTTAAAACTATAATTCGACTATCTACACTCTCAGGGAAGTACTTCAGTTATGCTTTGACATGTCTGTTGCCACTACTGAACATTGGTTAAGTCTTCTACTTTTCCCAAATACAAAGAGTATGGGAAATATATGCTCTATCATAAATGTAACTTACTGCTGACTCATATTCCTGGGATCTTTACCAACAGTGTTAATTATATGTATTAATCATTTCAAAATGGATCATTGAAGAACAATATTTTGTTCCATCTGTAAGAACTTTCTATTGCATAGAAGTAATTCAGTGATACCAGACCAGAAAAGAAGGTGTATGATGAATACACAGTGTGTGCTGGCAATCCAAACTTTGGTTATTTAGCTAAAATTAATTTGCCCTATAAATCTTTTAACTGCTTTCTCATCTGTTAGCCATGATCTTATACTTCTATAATAAAATAAAAGGGATATTCAAGTCCACCTCTTGCTTAGTGACTTCATTGTGAGTCTCCTGTCTGTGAGTGAAGGTCAAGGTTCTTGGCATAACAGCTGGGGCTTACAGTTCCAGGCGCTTGGTTTCTTCTGTAGGTCATAACACCTAGCCCTTCTCCATGAGACACAGTGTGGAGAAGTGCATGCATGCTCCTTAGACATGACCATTCTGGCTACCTGGTCTACTTCCTTCACCAATCATTTCCATTTCTAACTCGGGGGATTATCAAATTTCTTCTTAATAGTTTTTAATCTCACTCCTTACGGCTCCTAAAAAAGTTACTGTGACCTTCCCATTACAAGTACTGGGACATTTAATTTTAGATGTCAACTTAACTGCAGGAAAGGATGCCTGGATACCTAGTAGAGTGTTTTTTCTGCATATGCTTGTAGGATGATGCTGGAAGAAACTAGTGTGTGAATCATCAGACTGAGTAAAAGAAACCTACTTTCACCAATGAGCATTTTCCACTCAGTTGAGGACCTAGAGAAACCAGAAAGGCAGAGAAAAGACAAATGGTCTCTTCCGGATCCTGGACACCCATATCTGCCCTGGAACATCAGAGCTCTGAGTTCTCCTGCCTTTGGACTCAGACTTGCACCAATTTCTTGGGTTTTCACCCTCATATGGAACAAGACACTATCATCTCTCAGGCCTTCAGATTTTTTTTTTTGGACTAGGCCTACAGATTTTATCTGAACCATGCTACCAACTCTTCCTGACTCCCCTGAGACTTCACAGTCTTCAATAACTGCATAAGCCCATTTCCATAATAAATATTCCTCAAATATCTAGTCAGTAACTACTATATCTTGCAAAATGATACAATGGAATCTAGTCAGCCTATCTAGAGATCATGAGTAAGGCATATTCTCCCTCACCCAGTAGTAATCAGTCTCCAGTAGTTCCCAGGCTTGGGCCAGCCCACAACCCACTTCTCTCCATCCACTCTGGGCCCTTCTCTGATTGAGTTGGCATGGGTCCTGTGCTCAAGGCCACCACTGCTGCAAGATCACATGACCAAGGTTCCAGTGTCCTGAAAGCCTCTGCTTCCCTATGTTCATAAACCAGCCCTGATTCTTACAATCTTTCCACCCCTCTCTTCTGCTGATCATCCCTGAGCCATAGGTGGGATTGGTTTAATATAGGAGTCCTATCCAGGGATATACAGTCTGCAGTCTCTTATTCTTTAAAACTTGGCCGAAAAACCCAAAGAAATATAATTGAATCTCTTTAACTAGATTACATAGATGAAAGATGGAAGAAGTTCAGATAATCTGGTAAAGCTAGAGACTTGGCTAACACTCAGATTCCTGCAACACTGGGCAAAGGAGTCGACTCACTGGGTAAAGAGCTGGCCATGCGTAGGCATGGTGATGTGAATCTGGATTCCCAGAACACATGTAAAAAGCTGGACAGTGAAGGAGAGATGGAAGTGGGAACTTCCCTGGGCCTTGTCGGCCAGGACTTCTAGCTGAAATGCTGAGCTCCAGGTTCAGTGAGAGACATTTTTCTCAAAAAATATCAGGTGGACAGTGATTATGGAAGGCACCTGAAGTCAAGTTCTGCCCTCCTCATGCACACAGGCAAGCACCTGCAGGTAAAGACAGGCACACACACAAAAATGTCCCATGTGCTCCCCTCAGGATAATTCTTAGAACCAGACTTTAGAGACAGCATAAACAGCCAGGATCAGGAAGGTGTAGACATGCTTGACAAACAACATAGTGGTCTAGGAGTGCCCATAAAGCACAGACGAAATGGAAGCCAGATGCAGATGAAATGAGAATTGAGGAGTTTCCTCTATGAAAGCAAAAAGGAAGGTCAAAACTCAGATGTCAGAACAGCCAACATATGGTGCTAATGACCAAAAAAAAGAAAGAAAAAAGAAAATGCATGGCCAGGTTTGCAGGCAGATCTTAAGATACAGGCTAGTAATGAGAGCACCTGAAGTAAACAGACTAAGTTGGCAATTACAACACACACACACACACACACACACACACACACACACACACACTTGTTCCATATACATACACGCACCTTCACATTTGAGTGAAATTCACACATATAGGTGCAAACATGTGCAAATTTTAATATACACATCTGCGTGTGATGGCTATACTATATTAGTTACTTTTCTCATGGGGGCAAATGTCTGACAAAAACAACTTAAGGAAGGAAAGGTTTATTTTCATTTACGGTCGGCCCACAGGAGGAGCCAAGGCAGCAGGAGGGTCAGGAAGTTGGTCATACAGTGTGTAGTCAGGAACAGGCAGTGGTTAACACCGGTGCTCAGCTCACTTTCTCATTTCCTTCAATCAGGATCTCCCAGACGATAGAATTGTGCCACATTGAAAATGAGGCTTCTTACTTAACTTACCCCAGTCCAGAAACTCCCTCACAGATGTGCCTGTATATTGGCCTCCTAGATGACTCTGGATCCTATCAAGGTGACAGTACTAAGCATTCCACATGTCATATGTAAATGTGATATTCAACATTTCACTATGACAAAATGCCTGGGGTAATCATTTTAAAAGGAAGAAAGTGTGAGGTCTGGGCTTCCCAGAATTCCAAGGGACACACAGATTTCCATTTCCTCTAGAGGCTGTCAATCTTCTGACCTCTTCCCCTGTACCTGAGGTCCCACCCCCGGTCGCCATCTTGCTCCTGTTCCTGTTCCTGTTCCACCACGTGCCAGCAGGTGGCCGGCTCTGGCAGTTCCAATGGAAGTAAGCATGTTTCCAGAGTAACTTAAGTTTCATGTGCCTTTTATCTTGGGGTCCATGCCTTTACAACCTAATATAATGGTGCTGTGACTCTGTCCAGGAGTCGAGATATTTTTCTTCCCCAGAAAAGAACCACCTTTCTTTTGGAACCCCTGGGAACTGCCAGAAGCGTATTTCTCACCCACCGGTGATTTGGCCAAAGGCACCATCTCTTCTCCTCCTTCTCCCACCCTACTCTATCCTTGTGTGACTGAGAGTGAGAGTTAGTGTGCATGGCACGGTTCCATGGCTCTGACAGGCTATGGAATCTGATTGGGCCCTATTCCGCAGTTCTACTGGGGTCATTTCACCTCATCGGTGACCCTCATGGTAAGAGCCCTTACGTTGCCATGTGGGTGGCTGGCCGGCCAGGCATCTATGTGAGGTGGGGATATCATCTCCCACCCCTACCTTACTGTGTGACCCTGCGTATGTCCTGCCCCCTCTGCCTCAACATTTCCTCTCTGAATTCTAACTTGCTGTTTTCTGTCTCCATCTTCCCTACGTTCTCTTCCTTCACCGTTTTTTTTTTTTAGCCTCCAGTTTTTCCATTTTCCCATTTTTTTGGAACTCTCCTGAGAACTGTATCAGAGAGTTCCAAAATCCCGTCCGACCCCTGTCTTCCAGGATGCTGGCGACAGAATCTGGGCCCATTATTCCAGTCCCCTCATAAATTCTGGGATGCCGATTTTACAGGGCTGTGGACCCTGATTCAGAGCCCCCCCCCACATTGGTAGCATGGGCTTCTGGACTCTGATCAGCACCCCTGAAATTAGAGCAGATGCCCTCTAATCTTCAGAAGGTGCTTCCAAGACTAAAAACTTTACTTCCTTCCTACAGATCTTTTTTCTCTCTCTCCTTCTCCCTGACCTCCCTGTAGTCTTGGCAGATTTCTGCAGTAAAGGGCTGCACCCTAAATCCAGGCTATTTTTTTCTTTTTCTTTTTCTTTTTTTTTTTTTTTTTTACTTTTTTACTATGTCTTTTGCCAGCTGCACATTCAAATAGGAACCAGTGGCACGAGACTGTGTCTGCCCATGTCCAGTTTCCATGGTAGCTGCGCTAAACCACACAAGCTCCTCAGCAGCCATCTTGACCATCATTTCCATGGTATCTAAACCGAGTTTTCTTTTTACCGGTTTTCATCCATTTCAAAATAAAATCATTCCCCCATTTTACTTTTGTATGGATAGTTAATTTTTTTGCAGGCTTCTGTTTGAGATTTTTTTACATCATCTGGCTTTTTCTTTTGTTTTTTTTTTTTTTTTTTGTTGGGTCTTTTCGAGACAGGGTCTCCCTGTAGCCCCAGCTGTCCTGGAACTCACTCTGTAGACCAGGCTGGCCTTGAACTCACAAAGATCTGCCTGCCTCTGCCTCCCGAGTGCTAGGATTAAAGGCATGCGCCACCATGCCCGGCTATCATCTGGCTTTTTAACAAATGATTTTTTTTATATTTTGTTTACAAGACTTTTACCTAATTTTAAGGGATTATTTCAGATTTTGGCATTTTCCATTTCATTGGTTTTCTTTATAAATCCCATTTTATTCAGAAATCCATTTTTTTTCTGCTTCTGGATACAAGCCTCTGTATCTGAGATTAAGGTGTGTCCAACACACCCCATCCCACCTGACATCCAGATCTTGCCTCAGGCAGTAGAGTTTCAAAGGGTTTTTAATTTTTTCCACTAACAACAAATTTATTCTCATTAAATTAGCAGGTAATCTATGCAAGCCACAAGATCTGCCTGCCTGCCCTGTCTGCCATCCTGCACAGGCACACACACAGCCTGTACTGCAAAGCACAGTATGGGCACACAGGCTGTTTCCACCTGAGTAGATGTCTTAAACAGTAAATGATTCTGTGTAAATGTGACAATTAAAATTAATGGTTCCTCAGCACTGCACAACGATTGACAACTTTAGATTTACATGTGCAGCATATCAGGGAACTGAGAACTTTCTGTGCTTTGCCATCAAGTTATTCTGGGTACCAACACTTACCTATGACATTTTAGAAAAAAAGGGATTTCTCATTGTCCAGAATTAATAGATACAATTAAGTCATGTGTCTGTGTGTTATAACTGTGTGTTATAACTCTGTTATAACTGTGTGTTATAACAGAATTAATAGATACAATTAAGCCAACCTGTCTGTGTGTTATAACTGTTCTACAACATGTCTTTGTGATTCATGTAACTGTCATGTGTCCATGTTCTCCTGTGTATTTTCTGTCAAAGTGGCCACTTCAAACTTCTTTCATTCTATATATATATATTTTTTATTTATTATTATTTCTGTATGTGTATCAATGTACTGTCTGCATGCAGGTCTGTGCACCTGTGTTGTGCAATGCCGCAGAGGTCAGAAGAGGGTCTCGGATTCCCCTGGAGCTGGAGTTCTCCTGGAATTGGAGTTTCAGATGGCTCTCGGCCGCCATGTGGGTGCTGGGGATCGAACCCGTGTCCTCTGTAAGAGCGGTCGGCGCTCTTAACCGCTAGGCCATCTCTCCAGCCCCCTCATTCTATATTTTTCACAGAAACAAAAAATTAAATTAGGTTTACTTTTGGCATGTCTCTTAAATTTTTTCAAAGGCCTGATTTGAACCTAGGTTCCTAGGTTTCTACACTGGTTGTCTGAAGGTTTTATTTCTTATCTGTCCAAATTATTTCCTTCCTTTATAACTAAAATTTCCTTTCCAGTTTTTTGTTGTTGTTGTTTCCAGACCTCTGAAGACCTGATTTTTTACCCTTAGGGGTTCACTAACAGATGATTTTTTTTCTTGTCTCCTACTTAACCAGTCTTCTGACAGCTGTGTCACCGTCCTTCTGACCAGAAACCATTTTAAAAATCCCTGGATTGATTCATACTCTGGCACTTGGACAGTGGCACATGGCTTCCCCTGCAATCTCTTCTCTTAAATGAAGCAGGCTAAATACCTTTGATATTGTCAGTTCTTTAATTGTTGTATATATAATTCTGTTTTCCATCATTTGTTAAAATATTTCAATAAGTACATAGTTTTAGAACCAAAGGTGCAAGATGTTAATGCCAACATGATAAGGAAACTGTATTAGCCATCTCAGCCCTGGCAGTGCAATTAGTTAGAGCTGCATGCTTTAGATAATAGTTCTAAAAGTGTTTTTTCCAATGTATGTGACTGTCCAGTACAAACACTAGGATAAAATTCTCTTGTATAAATGTATGGATAAATGTGTATATGTATGTTAACAACTCTGCAATATAGTGACAGTATATTAAGATCTGTCTCTGTCTGATAGCAATGTATGTGCCTCTGCTCAGTACAACCTTTATAAACTGCCATAGCCAAATTTATTTATTATAACCTTATTTATGAGTGTATTTAGGAAGTACTTTTCACTTTTAAGAATTCTATAATGTAATTATGGCATGCACAAGAAATTGTGTTCCACCCAGTAGGTACTATATACCTCATTAAAGCCTCAAGTGAAACAGACATATATAAATATTGAGTTACCCATACATACTAAAACTTTTATATATCTGTTATATTTTGCACATGTTATTTTTTATATTTTTAAGAAAAATTAGACTTTATTTCCAGGGACCTCATGGACAGTCCAATTGTAACCTATTTGTGTGAGCTTTAAGTATTTCCTGTCTGCTGTTGGTATGTGATAATGCCCCCCCACCTTCCTTTTCCTTCTCAAAGCTATAATTCAAAATCTGGGGACAAGTGACAGGGCCTTCATTTGAGAAGGTATTGGTTTTAGCCTCTTTTTTATCTTGGGTTTGTTTATTGGGCTATGCTAGAACTCTTTTTGCCTTTCATGATTTAAATCCATTCTACTTTGAGTACTTAAATAACATTTATAGACCTTAAAGAACAAATTGTAGACATTACTGCATGGGTTTAATGTCAGTTTGATATACCTGAGCTAAGAAACTTTAAGAATTGCCTTCATTGGACTGGCCTGTGCCCATTGTGGGCAGTGCCATCCTTGGCCGGATATTTCTATATTGTATACAATAGGCTGAATATGAGCCAGCAACACAAGCCAGTAAGTAGCACCCTTTCCCAGCCTGTGCTGCAGTTACTACCACCAGGCTCCTACCACAGCAATTAAGAATTTATTAAGAGTGCTTAAGTCAATGTTCAAGCTTTACTTAGGTGTTATATGGTAATTAAAATACCAAATTCATTCAAATGATCCTCTTGGAGGTTTAGCAACCATTCTTAAAGCTCAAATCTGATTTGGCAAGAGGGATTTGAAGGGACAATCTTTTGGCCCTTACCCTCTAAGGTCGACTTAAGTCCTATGGCCTGCATTGGCACGTTTCTACATGTCCTATGGCAGTGAGTCACCAGTCAACCCCAGCCAAGGAGGTCTTGGAGATTCACTTAAAAGGACTTCATCCAGCCAGTGTCCAGTCAAGGGAGGAAAGTCCATATAGAGGAGAGACTCTTCATGCTTCAAAGGGAAGCTCTGGTCAAGCAAAGCCTGACTTTGTCCTCGTATAGATGGAACTGGTGAAGAAAGCCAGGTGCAAGGCCTGAGTGACCCCTAAGGACCAGAACCTCAACTGACCTTAACACCAAAACTAATTTCATTTATCTGAGCTAACTGTGTTGTTTTAAACACCCTAACAGGAAACTATAATCTAAAGAAAAGAAAATAACTTACACCTTGTTACCAGAGAGATAGGTGAGAGACCTACCGTGCCAAGTTAGAAAATATCTCAGAATAGGTGACGGATTTAATCCCATGCCAGAAAATACCACCTTTTATATTCTCATGGTTATGGCTCTTATTCTGGAGCCCTGTGACTAAAACAGTTTTTCCAATCCTTCAGAAATACAGTACAGGTCCTCTCTCCCTCTGGAGACCCTAGACTAGGACCCTCCAATTGCTAATTCACTCAGAAGTGTCCCCCCACCCCTGTTGGTACTGTGAAGTACCTGAACTGGTATTCTCATCTAAGACTCAACCAGCTTGTCTTTTCAGTTGTCCACTAAGTACCGACCCCTATTGATCTGGACCAAAACCACCTGGCAGAGCACCCAGAGCAGCCAAGATGGGAAACCAGATTCTAACCCTCCAGCCTGATAGCTGTTCCCCCGAGACTTCACTCCCCCTCAGCTCTGAAGCAGATACGGAAGAGAGAACAGTGTCCCATTTCCTTATCATAATCAAAAGGCCGGAATGTTAAGTCTGGGCTTCCCAGAATCCCAAGGGACACATGGATGCCCACTTCCTCCAGAGGCTGTCAATCTTCTGACCTCTCCCCTTGTACCCGAGATCCCACACCATGCTATAAATGGGTGGGCCCCAGTCGCCATCTTGCTCCTGTCCCTGCTGCTGTTCCTGTTCCACCACGTGCTAGCAGGCGGCCTGCTCTGGCAGTTCCAATGGAAGTAAACCATGTTCCCTGAGTGACTTAAGTCTCATGTGCCTTTTATCTGGGGGTTCACACCTTCATAACATAATGGAAAGACGTTTGAGTTCATGGGCAACTGGCTCCATTCTTCAGAGCAAGGGACTCATGGCTGGAAGCAGGTGGCAGAGGAACTGTTCACCTCCCAGCAGCCAGAGAACAGTGCTGAAAGAGAGTGGGACTGCCGGTAGCACACCTTCACGGATCCAACCCCAGTGAC
This sequence comes from Rhizomys pruinosus, assembly GCA_009823505.1. Classification (NCBI taxonomy): domain Eukaryota; kingdom Metazoa; phylum Chordata; class Mammalia; order Rodentia; family Spalacidae; genus Rhizomys; species Rhizomys pruinosus. Next base: position 162,845 of record VZQC01009916.1, read on the forward strand.
CGAACAGTGTTCTGATAGGCCAGACTTTTTAACATTTTTACTAATTCCTAATAATACCAGAAGGCAAGGATCTAAGCTTTTAGCACATGAGCTTTGGGGGGGCATTTGTGATTCAATCTGTAGTAAGTAATAAATAATTTTCTTTTTTTATCCATTAACTTTGGTAAAATTTAGATTTCTTAGATACATAAAAAGTTAGTTGAGTTTTTAAGATGAGCTAAACCAAAGATACTACATTTTTCCAATGTAATAAAAGTGTTTAATAAGAAGTAATTTAGTGCATTGATTACTTGGAATTTTATTGCTCAACTTAAATATTCTATTCTAACTGACACTTTCTCAAAATGCCACTAAAATTAACCCAGTTGAACAAGGAATACATCCCATGTAAAAATACATTCGAATATAGGACATCTTTCAAGTTAGATACATATTTAAATTTATATTCTTATAATCTGAAAAGAGCCAAGGTGATCGTGAATTTGATATTTACCCTCTTAAGTAAATTATACCATTGTATCATTTCCATTTAAGAATTTTTTTCTCAGTAATTCATTCCCAAAAAAGCATTAGAAATTTTTCCCATGGGTGCTTTTCCTCTTTGAAGCCAGTTCTGTCCATCTTTCCTCCCAAGGCTGTTGTTGTCTTTGTTTCAGTGAGGCTACCATCTGCTTGAAAGTCGGGCTCCTTTAATGGGACTTGAAGTGCTAACAATGCTGCCTGAGGCAAAAGTCTGAAGTTAGAATTTGGCACACAACCATCTTTGCTTTCAGTGCCCCATGCTTCTGCCTCCCGGGGGTCCCCAGGGATTCCCCAGTGTCCCTGTTTACAGACCTCCCTGGTCGAACCACGTTTTCAGACAACGCCCATCCTTTTCTGCTGGAACCTGCTCTGTGCCTCCTTCCATCCCCTGTGATTATCTTTTCAAAATCAATGCTGTCAACCAATCCATTCTAAAATATTGCTAAGTTATCCCCTGAGTTGACAATGCTTTCTAACCAAGGAAAGCAGATAAACTCGATGGTGAAATTTCTAGCCAGAAAACAACACATTTGGTAACTTGACAATTCTGTTGCCCCTCAAAATATGTCACATGGGTCACTGTCAATCTTACTTGAGATGACTTGGGCTAGGGTGACGTCAATATTTGGTTTAAATTTTCATAAGAGTTGTTGCTTTCTCTAAATTACTCTAAAAAATTCTGCCAAGTTTTGTTAATATGATGCATTTAAATGGCCATGAGTTGGCTAAAATCTTAAAGCCAGAAAAGCAATCGAGAGCATTTAACAGTCATACACAGGTAGCAAGACTTATGAGAAGACTTCATTGGTACATAAGGAGCGCTTGCATGCCTAGAGGGTACATTGTTTTCACCCTAACCCAGGGTAGTCTTAAAAACCTCCCACCTAGCAGCTGCACCAGGCATTTTATAGATGACACCGAACAGGAAGTACTAGCACTGCACATTGGCAAAATGTATTTCAGTACTTCCCTGGATTTTCAGATTAGCAGATCGTGCCAATGACAGCCATAGCAAGAGAACTATAGTAAATGAAACAATTCTAATTGAGGCAGAAGAGCCTCTGTACTTTAAGACATTAGAAGACCAGAAGTTTGCAGTCACAGCACATAGCCAAGGTTTATTAAAGCATAAACAACACTCCACACAGCAAAGAGACAGGCTCCCCATATGGGAGGGAGTCCAGAGCTGGAGTACTGTCTACCCCTTGTAAAATCTGGGTTTTGATATTCTATAGGGCAGGAGATGGGAGAGGACTAGCTTTCCTTTTTGGCATTGGGATTGGACAGGGTAGGATGCATGTTGTGAGTTGGTTCACTTATATGAAACCAGAAACCTGATTCAGTAGAGCAAGCACAGGAACTTTGAAATTCCCACCAAAGGGAACCCGCAGGTGGGGCCAACTTTGGTCAAGAACCCAAACATTAGTCATCTTGGATGTAAATGAGAGTATCTGGAGCTCAGCTGACTCTAGCCTGGGGTCTTCTCCCTGGTCTGGGACCTTCTCCCTGTTTGGGGCCTCCTCCCCTGTCTGGGGTCTCCTCTCTTGACTATCTGCCTAATTGAAAAACTATAAAACTATCTCCTATTCAAAATCAACATGTATGAACATGAAGCAAGGTAAAATAAACACTGCTGGACCAGCTAGACAAAAAATATAATAGATGATAATTTCTTAGGAGAAACTAGTGGTAATAAGAATATATGTTATATATAGATATATTTATAATTGTGTTAACTCGTATGTATAAAATTTGCTTCCATTAATTTATTTTCATGGTTATTTTGTTTTTTGAATAATTAATTCTATATTTAAAAGATTTTATTCAAACAAACTAAGAATCATAAATTGGAATTCAGATCCTACTGGGTTGTATTGTAACATCTCTGCTCATACCATTTTAGTCACTTCCAGAGGCATATATACTGAAGTCCAGCTTGAATAAAACCTAGATGTCTACAGCATCCAGCTCCTGCATCTCCCAGCTTCAAGTGATTCATTCTTTGTCTGACCATGTTATTCAAACAGGCCCATCTTCATTCACTATGCAGAATATTGAGCTCAAATCTTATGGTCAGGTTACCAGTGTATTGCCTGTCTCTCTCATTATATTGAAAGCTGAATATAGGCAAGCCTATGTCTATCTTACTCATCGCTTTATGCCCCACATGAGGTGCTTATCTTCTCTGGCAAGGGTTCCATAAACATATGGTCAAGGCAACTGTAAATGCTGATTCTTTATTGGGAGGTCCAACCATAGGACAGTATAACTGAGAGAAAATGGTAGTTAAGTGAGGAAAAAAGAACATGTTGGAAGAAAAAACAAAGCAGGAATGGAATGTGCACATAGTGTGGGGCACTAAAAAATGACCAAATTTATGAATCATGGGTATTGAAGAAGGGGAAGAAACACAGGTAAAAGGCAAAGAAAATATTTTCAAAAAAATAATAGAAGAAAAATTAAAATCTAAGAAAAGAGATTTCTATTGAGGTGCAAAATACATACAGAACACCAAATAGACAATACTAGAAAAGAAACTCCCCAGGTCACATAAGTCAAAGCACTTAATGTATAGAACAAAGAAAGGACATTGAAAGCTTCAAAAGAGAAAGACCAAGTCACACATGAAGGCAGGCCCATCAGAGTAACATCTGAGGGTTCGAGGGGGATTTTGAAAGCCAAAAGTGCTTTCCCCTTCCCCCACCCCACCCCAGATCATGCATTCTGTCATACATGTCCTGCATCTTTCTCTCGGTCTTCTTAAAGTTTTTCTCTGCAAAGGATTATTGTTTGTGGCAGAATTTAACTATATCAGTCCGTTTTTTTACCTACTCCTTATGTTGTTGTGGTTCCCTCCCAATTGTATTGCTCCAAAATATGCCTATATAAACATCATATATGTACCAAAGTATGTCCTTCAGGAATAAACTGTATGTTAACTCTGATATATGTTTAAAAGTTCACATTTTTCCCTTTAATTTTATATTACTCTAAAATATGAATATATACCTTCCACCCATATCCATTAATTACCATGTCTGAAAGTAAGTGGTAAGTTAATTCTAGGGCTCATTAAGAGATTCACATTATAACATCACAGTTGCTTTCAGATAGAAATAAATATAGCAATAACATTGCTCAGCTTTCCTGTCAATTGGGGATTTGGTACTGGTATCCACAAATGAGGGAAACCATTCCCCATTTGTTTTGGGGGCACTGTGTTACTTCACTTAGCATAATGGCTTTGAGTTCCATCCATTTACCTGCAAAGTTCATGATGTCATCTTTATCTCTCTTTACCTCTGCATAGAACTCCATTGTGTAGATGTACATTTTTGTAATCCACTTGTCAGTTGAGGGCCATTTGTGTTGCTTCCAGCTCTTCACTGTTGTGAAGAGGGCTGCAGTAAACATAAATGTGCATGTATCTTTGGAGTAGGAGGAGTCTTGTGGGTATATATCCAGGAGTGGTATGACTGGGTCAGGTGGTAGGCTCATTTTGAGACTTTTAAGGATTCTCCACACTGCTTTCCACAGTGATTGTATGAGTTTACATTCCCACCATCAGTGGATGAGTGTACCCCTTTCCCCACAACCTAACCAGCATTTGGTGTCTCTTGTTTTCTTGATCTTAGCCAGTCTTATTGGAGTGAGATGATACCTTAGAGTGGTTTTAATTTCCATTTCCTTAATTATTAACAATGTTGAACACGTTTTAAGATGTTTCTCAGGCATCTTTACTTCCTCACTGGTTAACTTTCTGTTCTGCTCTTTACTCCATCTTTGAGTGAGTCATTTGTTTTCTTCTTTGTTTTTTGAGGAGTTAATATATTCTGGACATTAATTCTCTGTCAGATGTATCATTGGTGAAGGTTTCCTCCCACTCTGTGGGTTTTCTCTTTACTTCCCTGATTGTTTCTTTTTTTTTTTTATTTTTGCATGTGTATGAATGTATTGTCTGCATGCAGGTCTGTGCACCCGT
>VZQC01009916.1:169190-223701 GCA_009823505.1 Rhizomys pruinosus
AATAAAAAAAAAATTAAAAAAAAATAACAACACGGGAAAAGCCCATAATAAATCCACACTGAATTCGACCAGTACTATAGACGATCCCTACAACAAGATCCCCCTGGAAGGAAACCAAGACACAGACCTTAGAAGAAGAGTCATAGACATATTCAAATAAATCAAAGAATATAAAAAACAAATCAGAGAAGTAAGCATAGAAAATGAAAAACTCAGGAAGGATCTAGAAGGGAAGAATGATAAACTGTGGAAAGAACTAGAGGGAGAGAATGACAAATTCCAAAAAGAACTAGAGGAAGAGAAACACAGACTCCAAAAAGAACTAGGTTACTACATCTTAAGCTAGCTGTATTGTTACCTCCATTATTTCCAGAGAACAGCACTTTTAGTGCTTCCCAGGGCAACCCTTCATTTCTGCCAAGCTCTCTTCCTCTTTCATGATGCAGCTGTGTTCACCCCTCATCAGTTACAGAGGTATTTGTTTTTGTCTGTTCCATCTTTCTAAATCTTAGCAGCTCAACAACTATCTACTTACTAAGGCCCAGTGTTCACAGGAACCATGGAAGGAACATTACCTGTGGAAGGTAAATGGAGGGCATCTTGAGCCCCTGGGCATCTTAACTTTGGCCTGGTGAGAAAGGAAAGGGATCTAGGAATGAGAGCCACTAAGGACTCGCACTAACCCAGCAGATGCTCAAAGTTGACAGCCAACATCTCCAATCATAAGTTCCAAATGGCATGAAAATTTGTGGTTCAAACTGAGATTCCATTTACATGTGAACAGAATTGATAGTCTGTGGAATACTACATAAGTGAAACTCAAGACAGGAGGGCAACTTTGCAGTTGACATATTTTATCATTTGGTTTGGTTTGGATAAAGATTTAGGTCCTCAAGCTTCGAATATGTGAAATTGATGCCAGCTGCCAGATAGAAAGCCTGGCACAGAGAAGAATGGAAATGAAGTGTTTTTAAGCATCTGCTGTGTAGTAGGCAATGGATATACAATTATTCAAATTAAAATTAGCTACACCAAAATTTTATATGTAGACACCATCATTTCTGTATAAAAATGAATAATAGAGCTAAGAACTTCTAAAATTAAAGGCAGTCGTGATTGTCTAATTCTTACCTTGATGGTTTCCCACAATATCAAGCTAAATGATACAGATAAGTGCTGAGGAAGAAGCTTTTAGATTCCTAACCCTGCAGGCCTGAGAAAGGCCGAGCACCTTTGCGGCGTGCCTTTGGAAGAGCATGCCACCCACAGCATTGCCACTCCCTCTATTTAACTGGAGACAGTTTCTTACCAGTCCGCCTAGGATTTTTTTCTTTATTTACCATATTTCCATATTAACTGAATGGTTCCAAAGCAAAAAACTTTACAAGTTCCAAATACTCAAGAAGGAGACAATCTTCTTAGATGAAAGAACAGTGGTGAATCCATTAGAAATTCCAGCAAGGAAACAGTGACTCTCCGTGGTGTGATGCATGTCTGTCGAGGTGGGATATACAGCTAGGACAGAGTTTCCAGAGTAAGAATTTGGAAAGGAGAAGGGGAAAGAAACATTAAGCTCTCCATGGGAGGAGGAGTGGGAGGAACAGAGAGTGTCTAGGATACTGGCCATCTTTCCTCAGTTCCGCTGGAATGACTTCTGGCATATGCTAGCATAAATCAATTGTTTGGCCTAAGAACTCCTTGCATTATGCAAATATGTTTGGAAGTTAAGTCCAGTTTTGTCCCCAAACTTCTGCAATCATTGTTCATTCACTTCCAGTCTTATTCGTTTTAAAAACAAGTTGTTACGTGAGTCATGGAACATGGAGAAATTAATTTGGTCCAGACCTCAAAGCTTTGAACCCACTGGCTAGCTTTCACAGTGTTATGCATAGAAGAGGAAAGTAACCCTTGAACTTGCTCAGCTGTGAACCTGTGAGCTACAGTAACAACCAGCCTGGGAAGACATGCCCACTGATGTAACAGTGATAGGAATGGATGGCAGTAACCAAACACTTTCTGATTGGATTTAGGCCTTCTTCACAAGATGGAACCCATACTAGACACCCTTATCAGGGCCAAGAACCTGTATGCCAGCCAGGTTGTAGGTTCAAGGGCAGAACTTACAACTATTATTCTGCTCAACAGACATGGTATTAAACTGACTCCTAATGACTTATTGCTATATCCATAGATAAGTACATCTCTCAACTCTTGTCAGAGAAACTTCTTTTGAAAGTCAATGTGCAGGGTTAGAGTCTGGGGAGGGCTCAGCCCTAAATGGGACCTCTATATCACATTCTTTCCTCCAGTGCTCAGGGACTGTCATGGAAGATGGGGAGGAAAGATTACATAAGACAGAGGTGGCAGATGACTACAACAAAGGTGTTTTCCAGATACAACAGGGCAGGTGTGCACATGAACTCAACAGCTGTTGTGACAGACCTGTACAAGCTCAAGGCAGACAATATTCCAAAACGGAGGGGAAGTGAACAGGAAGTCCCACCCCTAGCTGAGGAGCTCCTGTCATATGATAGCTGAGGGGAGATGGAGAGCCAGGTTTCTTTAAAGGTATGAGCCCAGGACCCCAGACCCAAGAGTATTTGGGCTACAGAAATTGGACTTGATGGGTTTTAAAAAAAAGAGAACATGAATTTGAGTGGGAACATGGGTGGTATAGATCTGTGAGGAGTTGAGAAGGAGGGTGAGTAGGGCCAAAATACACTGATGAAACCCTGAAGAATTCATCAAACTATTATTTAAACAATAAGTTCACTTCTCTGCCCAGCTAACAATTTTTGCTCTGTTTCTTCAATATGGCTACTTTATTTGCTTTATATTAACCTGCAAATTCTTTTTTTATTTGACAGAACAGGAAGCATACTAGAAGTAGAAAATTTAAAACATTTGGATTTTCTTTGAAGTTAGAGAATCATGGTATTTAGAATTCTACTTTATCATCTCCTGATACAAAAGAAACTAAAATCAAAAACGTGTACAAAAGATGGCAAGCATGTGTAGAACCAATTAGCTTAGTGAGAAAGAAGAAGTAGATAAATAGCCTTCGTGGTTGAGCAGACTATGCTGGAAATTTCCCACAGAATCCCCATATAAGTTACTTTCCAATCAATCAGCTTGCTGCTCCCCAATATCATTTTTGGAGTCAGAATATGTTCATGTTTAATTTTATGCCAGGGATAAAGCTTTAAGACACTGGACATAATATGCTCTGATACCTTCTACCTGAGCATGGGTAATGAAAAAATATCACATTCTGCCTTCATAATAATTAAAGATGTTTTCATTGTTAATAACAAAACCCAGATAAAGTATAAATCTGGAGCTTTCTGCATATCAATCTCAAGGAAAGTAGATGCCTAGAATAAATTGAACCCATCTCCATAAAGATAACTAAGTCATGAGTATAACCCAGAGTTTCCAGGGCTCATCAGCTTAGACATGCAATGCTATAACATTAGAAAGTAACTCTGATTTGGGGGGAAAAAATCATTGTTATATTTGCCTCAGAAATGTTTTGGAGAGAAACAGAATGTATGGAATTGAAGAAATATGCTTCTTTCCATGGATTTTCGTCCCCAGAAGTAGTGCCCTTGGAAATAAGGACCACCCCAAACTGATTTGTATTCTTCCCTGCCAGTGTTTTTTGTTTTTTAAATGTCACCATATATATGTATGTGCATCCAAAAGATATATCCCAATGCTCCATGTATTTTGAATCATATATATATATATATGGCAGCATATTGTACTTACCCTTTTGCAATCTGCTTTTTTCACTCAACATTTTGTTTTTGAGAATTATCCATGTTGATGTAGAGAGAAAGTTAAACATGGTTTCAGACAGTGAAAACATCTTAGCTCACTGAGGAAATCTTAGAAAGTCCACAGAGCATTCATTACATGGATGTCCAAGCAGCATGGGGAGGCCACCTTGGACCCTCAGAGTCTTCCTTTCAACACCACAGCTGTGTGGCCATTGCAATTGTTCCTGTTCATCACATCCCACTTCCCCAGCTGCCGACTTGGGACTCTGCTGACACCTGGACTGACTGAGCTGGAACTTCCTACTGCCAGGACCAGGGCCCTCCAAGCAGCCATTCTGCCTGTTCTCCGCTCCTGAGGGGAAGACCTGCACCAACATCTCCTGTTTTCCATGTCACTAATGACTATGGTGCCCAACAAGCCAGTAGTTTGCAGGAAACTCGGAGAATGTTATACCAGTCCTTTGTTTTACTCCAAAAAGACTAGTTTTTGAGTATTTCTTTCAGATGTTCCACAATTTGCATGAGATTTTTTTTTTACTTTCTATGTACAGTTTATGTCATTTCACCCCCTACCTCCCAGACATGCATTTCCTCCCTGAGAACCAGGCCAGGTTCCAAGCCCAACTTCCACCTGGGTAGAGAGCTCCTCATCCCCAGCTCTCCAGATGGATTGCTGAGTGGGCCTTCTCTTTCTCAGGGTCCTGCTGCTGTTTCTATGAAAGTAAATTCTTTGCAGCTTTCCCTTGTATCCTTGCTGATGATAACCTTCCACATCCAGATGTCCCTTGTCAAATGAGGGAGGCACTTCAGAATAACCCATTATAAATGGAAAGTATTTGAATTCAAAAATAAATGTAATTCCCCCAACCCACCAAACATCACAGCTTACTTAGCCACGTGGTACACTGTACAGTATTGGTTATTTCCCATCATTATTTAATGTGTGGCTAAATGGCAGCCACTGTATGCTGTCACTGTATGACATCATACATGACAAAAGGAAGTACTGTACGGTATGTATCATTTCTGTCCCATCACAAAGTTAATAAAATTGCAAATTGAACCACTGTAGATAGGGCCGTCTGTATTTTCTTTCCTTGCATGCTCTTCTTTAACTTCCATGTAAACTAATGGATGAAATAGGTGCTTAGAGACAGGGAGTGAGAACAAGGGTCACCCAGTTCCATTCATCAGAAAAAAGTAAATCTCAGGTCTTCCTCAGCTATGACCCTGATTACACCAGAACACACTTGAGGTAATAGGCCCATTATGTTGGAGATAGGTGAGCAAGGGAAGGAATTACATAAGTTTTTCCCAGTCCAACTTCATCCTTTTCAATACAATTTCTCTTCATAGAAGTGGTGTATCACACAGGTTGGCAAACAGAAACATTAAAAGCTAATCAATCTCTCTCCATTGTCATAGGAAGAGTTCTTCTGAAAATAGCAGACTCAATTTACCCAAACACTACGTCACTCATTCCATTCTGAATATATATTGGTTGTCACACAAGCACTTTTTCAGAATTCCTACTCACAACATGTTGTAATACTTATCCTTTGCATTTTCCATGCATATTTTCTACACATTAATACTATAAATATTTATAGATACTCTGTGCGAAGTTCTAAATTAGGCACTCATTACAAAATGAATCTTGATCCATCTTAGAGATCATACTTTATGAAGGTAGAGCTTGCATCTTAGTTGTCTATATACAAATCTTCCATAGAAATTATAGAACTATCATTTACTATTTGGCTATAGTGAATTCAAATCATTTTTTTTTTTTTTGTCTTTCTAAGACAGGGTCTCCTTGTAGCTCTGGCTGTCCTGGAACTCACTCTGTAGACCAGGCTGGCCTTGAACTCACAGAGATCCACCTGTCTCTGCCTCCCAAGTGCTAGGATTAAAGGCGTGCACCACCAGGCCTGGCCTGAATTCAAATCTTAAAGACTTTAGTTATGTAGAATAAATTCAGCAATATTCACTATAAAATAGATTATTTAATGCATATGGAAAAGCAAATCATTACTTAACAACTGTCAAGGTTTTTCTGTAGATCCAAATACCTTATTTATAGCTTTGAAGGAAAGTGGAGAGATAATAAATGTGTTTTGCTTGAAATCATCCAATAAACTGCAAGAAATAATCATTTGGGAAAACATACACAGCTTAGGAAATGCCTTCTAAAGCTTCATGCCATTTCCCAGTTAATTTCCTCATTATTGCAACTATACATGCTTATTTCTGAAGGACAGGGGATGCACTGAGACCCTCAACTTTGTACTTGCTAATCTGTACATGGTAAGTATTTAGCACAGAACTGACTCAGTGTCTGCAGAGCAGGCCAGCATGGGGCTGAGCTGACTTTCATTTGGAATCCTAAGTGAGCCCCTCAGCAGGATGCCTGCACTCACATCACCTGCCCTTGTCAATCATGTCGCCTTTCCCTCCAATTCTATTTTAGATGAGACTCCCAAGGAACCATGGGAAATCATGCCACAATCAGAGGCTGGGGAAGTTCAGCCTAATTTGAAAGCCAAATTGGACTAAGAGCTTCATGTTTGGAAAAATAGTTTTGAGAGCTTTTGATGCATTTGTCTCTAAAGATGCCATTTCCCTTGAGAGAGCTGTCTATGCACAATTAGCTTAGCATAACATGGTTTTTGTTTTTAACGAAGTAGGTTCATTTGGTACTGTAATCTAGGAGAGTGCAGAAAAGGAAGAGCCTAAAGCAACAGACAATGGAACCTTTTGACAATATGCCGAGTTCGAATTTCTCTATTTCAGCACAGGCTGCTTAGCCTATTTGTTTATGACCTTTTAAGTCCCTCTTAGGTGTCATGATGCATCATGATACATATATCAAGAACCTTCACAGTAATGACCTAATAAGGGCACAGGGACAGGTAAAACAAATGCTCCAGGTACAGAGTTATCAATTTTCTATTTCCCTGTACACCACCATATTTTCCTTAAAAACATGAAGCTATCACTAAGTATAGAGTATAGTTTGGCGGGAGCTATGTATGAGCTTACGTCGTATACACCAATCCTCTGATCTAGGAATCATTATCCATATTATGGTTATGATAACCTAAATATTGAAAGGTAATGAATTTGGCCAGCTAGTACTACAAACATTTCACACACTTGGGGCTGATACTGTAGATACGTGGTAGACTACTTGCTTAGCATATGCAAGGCTTAGGTTTGATCCCCAGCACAGCAAAATAGATGATAGATAGATAGATAGATAGATAGATAGATAGATAGATAGATAGATAGAGATAGATAGAATAAATGGCTGAGGAGATGCCTCAGTGGTTAAGAGAACTGGTTGCTTTTTCAGAGGACCAGGGTTTGATTCCCCACACCCATACCATGGTGGAAAACCATCCGTAAGATCCAGGTGATCTGATGTCTTCTTCTGAACTCTGCAGGCATTGAATGACAGTGATGAGTTTATATACATGCAGGCAATACACTCGCACACATAAAATAAAAATAAATAAAAATAGATACATAATAGAAAGAGGCATGCATATATACAGATAAATAATAGATAATATAAAGATATGTAGAAGGTGATAGATGACAGATAGATAGATAGATAGATAGATAGATAGATAGATAGATAGACAGATAGATAGACAGACAGACAGACAGACAGATAGATAGATAGATAGATAGACAGATCACATAACCAAACAGCCCAGCTATATTCTTAAGTGCTGTTCTATGTTGTTCCCAACTCCTCATCTTTGTCTTTAAAATTTCAGAAGTTAAAAATGCCACTGCTTTCTCATCTCAAGGAACGTGACTATGTTTTAGTTTTCTTATGAGATGCTTCATACCAAATGGATAGAGAAAATTTTCCCTGGATGAAGCTTCTGACCTCATGTAATCATCTCATTTGTCCATTCCCAGGTCATTTTGTAAGGACTAGAATCTAAAAGGAACAGAACCTTGTCCTTCTGTATGAAGAGGGACACACTGAGTGCAGGAAAGCTCTTTAAGCTCCAATATGCTGATTGGTGAAGTATAAACAGGACTTTCCAGCCCAATAAGTGCCAAAAGTTCAGTCACAAGAGATAATATTCAAGGAGAATTTCCTAATTGATATATGATCCATCATGCTAACATTGTATGGATTCTACTCACTGAAGATTTAAATTGTTCTGAGTCTCTATAGGATTACTGTTCCCATCTCTAATGATTTTCCCAACTTTAATGGACCTGAGTTTTATGAGTAAAACAAGGCCACCAAGTTTGGCAGCTGAGTATACCATCTCTGGAGCACTTTGCACAGACAGTGCCTTAACCCTCCCCCAGAGCAGATCAGCCGATAGTCCTGTCTCTAGAGCTGGTTTGTGATAGACTAGGTCACACTAGAAAGGCTGTGAAGCTGGCTATATCTCAAAGGATCACAAAAGAAAACCATCTTCACATTCCCTGAGCAGTGTGTCTTTTCCTCAGTAATAGACACAACTCTGATTCACAGTGAAACATTTGACATGCTGATATGGTCTCCTGGAATTTCCGGGAAAGACCTGCCTGCCTTTAATCATTTCAAATTCTTGGCATACATTTTATATTATTCTTTGCTTCCATTATTTCTTTGGTCTAATAATGTCATCTTTATCTTGTTAAAAGTCACAGGATTATATACGATTTTTGCCTATTCAAATATTTTGGAGTAAGATTAAAATTCATAAAAAGTTCAGTTACAGGGGCTGGAGAGATGGCTCAGCGGTTAAGAATGCTGACCACTCTTGCAGAGGACCTGAGTTTGAGTCCCAGCACCCACACGGCGGCTAAGAACCATCTTTAAGCCAGGCATGGTGGCCCAGGCTCTAATCCCAGCACTCACTCAGGAGGCAGAGGCAGGTGGATCTCTGTGAGTTCAAGGCCACCCTGGTCTATATAGCAAGTTCCAGGACAGCTGGGGACCCTGTTGCAGAAAAGCAGCCCCCCCCCCGCCAAAAGAAAAAAGAAAAGAGAAAAGAAAGTTAAGGACAACTATAATCCCAGATCCAGGTATTTCTTCAATGCATCAATATACAAAATCTGTTATCTGACTTGTGTTTTGTTTTGTTTTGATTTGGGGACAGAGTTTCACACTCTGTAGCAAAGACGGACCTTGAACTCACTACATAGCCCATGCTGGCCTGAACTCATGGTAATTTTCCTACCTCAGTTTCCTGAGTGTGGGGATTACAGATGTGAGCCACCACATCTGACTTCATGTTCTTTTAAGGTGCATATAACACATCTGTTTATTATTTCTTATTGTTTTTGCATATGTATATGTGATGTAGGTACATATATGTATGCATGTTCTAATGTGTGTGAACACCCATGTGTGTGAGGAAATGTATGTACCTGTGTGTCTTCCTCAATTCCTCTCCACCTTATTGAGGCAAGGTCTCTCAACTGAACTGAACCCAGAACTCACCAGGCAAGAGGCTACATCGGCCACAATTTATGTAGGTAGGTTCTGGGGAATCAGACTCTTGTATTCACATTTGCACAGAAAGTGTTTTAACCACTGAGCCATTTCTCTGGCCCATATTAATTTTTATGTAGTATTGCATTTAGCAGCTTGTAACTGAATCCTTAAACATATTTTCACACTGTACACACACACACACACACACACACACACACACACACACTCCAGTAGCCTTTGTTGTCTAAGGATTTTTCAATTATAATTAATTGTTTCTCATCTACTTTCGTCTTGAGCTTTTGCTACTACTGAGAACATATGGCCTCGAGCCTCCGGTTTCTCCTGAGCACAAAGCCAAGCACCCCGTTTCCATCCCTTCCCCAACTAAACAGCTCAGACTTTAAGCAGAAGTTGCTGCTCAACTCATGCCTTGGGTTTGATTTCAAATATGCCGCTGGACTCCCTAACAACAATGAAAGTAGTTTGGAGCTCTTCTGTGCTAGTGTTACAGTTAAGCCCCAGGAACTTTCTGAGATGACTGAGTTTAGGGCGTCTGCAGGGTGCTGGGTGTGGGGTGCTTGGCTGTTTCTTGGGGGCACATTCGAGTGCTTGAGTTTACATCTGTTGTATACACTCCAGGGAGAAACCAGCTATATTTCTTCCTACGAAAAAAGAACCCTATTGTGCAGGCTTTTCCCGCCCCTTCGGGTTCCTCCTCATCCCTTCCCTCAAACACAGAGGGGCACCCTCTCTCCACCGCCCCACCTTGAAAGGGGAGCTTCTCCTGCAGCTGGCCCACGCCTATATTGTCTCCATATGCCACTGGGAAAGCTCTTCTTGCAGTCAAGTGATAAAGTTGCACTTCTGTTTCCAGTGGCACGGGTCCAGCCCGGGGAGACTGGCAGCCTTGTGCGCTGCTCCCCAGCCGGGTCGCCCAGCGCAGCGTTGCAGCTGGAAAGCGTTTCCTCGCTGCCCATGCCGGACACTGTGGTTAGCTTCACATTCCTGCCAATGTGCCTGAAAAATGTTTGCGTTTTAGCCTCAATCACTAACAAATTACATTCAGCTCTTCAGCACACAGGCCCAAAGAGAGCCTGACCCCATTATGAAAGCACAAGCTCAGACGGTGAAGAGTCCCTGGCTAATGGGGCCACTCAGTCATTTCCAACATATTTCTTGTCAGTCATCCCATACGTCACATGCAGGATTTCAAAGGCATCGGGGTTAAAGGATTCACAGGCCTTCCAGCGCAAAGCGAAGTCTTTCTCCTAAATCGGTTTCTCATTCTTTACGAACTTCTTTACTTTTCTTCCTCCTTCCACCGGGAAAATGATTCGTGGCCATGTAGGCAATATGTTGTCAGATTCCAATCTCAAAATGGCGCAGCAGCAGTCTGAAGTTTCAGCTACGGCTCCCAGCTGGAGGCTGGGGGAGCAGGCTGTCCTGAGAGCGGTAGCCCATCAGAAAGCCTTCTTAACTGCTTTGAATTCGAAACAAATTTGTTAGAAAATAATCACAGGCTGCTCTTCTCACTTTGGTTGCAATAGTTAGAAAGAAAACACATAACAGGCTGGAAGCTGACAAAGGTACAAGAACATCCTGTGGCTTTCCAGGTTCATAGTGAAATAGAGATTTTAGTCCTCTGCGTGGAAGCGTTGGCCTCCTGGGACAGTCTGACCCCAGGTTAGATCATTTCTTCATGCTGAGGCCTGAGGCTAGCCTCCTTCCTCTGCAGTTTCCTCGCATGGCCTGCTTCTCTTGCAGATCCTTCAGGCTCTGTGGACCAGTCTCTCCACTAGAGCGGCGGCAGCCACAGCTGTGTTCTGCAAAAGGCTGAGCTAGCTGCTTGCTGCGTGCAAAGCAGAGGCAAGCCAGTGTAAATCGCAGTCCTAATTGCCTTAGTGGAACATTTGCAAAGAGCTGGGTAGCCTGGAAAAGCAGAGGCTGAGACAGAGCACTAAGGAAAGAAAGCCAGCCGCCATGACAGGTCACAATGAATACTTGTTTGTGTTACTGCAGGAGAGGATTCCGAGGTTTTCTGAGTGAGACAAAAGTCTGAGGGAGAGTGTACCAAACTCCATTTTCTGTGTGAGTCTGAGAACAGAAAGATAAACAGAATCTTTCGCCTGATAGACATATTTTAGAGTTCAAGTATGACATGACGGGTCCAAAATAGATTCCACATGATTGGAGCAAATCCAGAAACTGGTCCCTGAATAGCAATCAGTGCTGGAGGCTTAGCTGGCCTGCATCATCATCACATAAAACACGGGAGAAACTGCAAATCCCACACAGCTGCTAGCGAGTAAGAATAATCCATACCTGGAGCCTTATGCTACAGCCACATTTTCCTAAATTACTCAGCTTAGCTTAAATTGAGGGTCTCTTTGCCTCTCTGAGAGTATCTTAATGAATACACAGAACTTTACAACAGCTTTCTCTTCATGAATTTTTCCTTCAAAGGAGAGTTTATGCTCTTTGCAGTACTCCATCAGGCAGAACTAATGACCCCAGGGCTTCATGCTAGTTTATTTTCATGGAAAGCACCTCCTAACTTGAAACCACACGGGACCCAAGCATCTCAGAAGAGGCCAACTAAAGTCCAACGTCCTCCAACCTGGTAATGCAGGATAGGATGCTGACTGCACTAGGGGTACTCTCTCAGGACCACAGTAGGTTAGTCAATTGTGACATAGCTGGCTTGCTTTGATAATATGTATATGGTAGGAAAATAAGGATTCAGGGAAGGAGGAGAAGGAGAAGGAGAAGGAGAAGGAGAAGGAGAAGGAGAAGGAGAAGGAGAAGGAGAAGGAGAAATGGAAAGTGGAGGGCTCCTAGACACATGGAGTTCATGGGGTCTCGGCATGCCCTCTTATTTGTAGACAACTGTTTTCCTTTAAAATAGTTACTAGGAGGACTCCATATCATGTCCCCCATATTTAATTAATGTTTCACATATTTAAAAATTGATATAACAGAAAGGGTCAGCTGTAAATCAGTATTAACCCAGAAGCTAACCTAAAGGCCTCCTGTTGCTAAATGCACATCTGAGATATACTCACCCATGAAGGTTCTTGGCTGCTGCCTTTCCCAGCCACACTACTGTGAAAGTGATCCATGGGAAGCAAATGCCTAGGAGGGAAAGTTGGTGCAACGTGTAGTGTGCCATTACTTCCCTCAAGCTGGCTATGAAGGAGATAGCCCATTTCCTCCTATTGTTGAAATGTAGAGACTCATACTTGGGCACATCATGAGATGATTCTGTTTCAGATAGCCTTCTTTGGTTATATATCAGTAAGAATTGCCTTTTTGAAGTTTTTTTGGTCTTTTTGATGTACAGTCCCCCTCTAGCAACAGCTGGCCTAGAACTCTCTATGTAGACCAGGCTGGCCTCAATGTCACAGAGATCCACCTGCCTCTGCTTCTGCTTCCTGAGTGCTGGGATTAAAGGCCTATGCCAGAGTGCCTGGCTCAGAAATTGCCTTTTAGGAACTGTGAAAGAGATCAAAACACGGGCAAGCAGTTGAAAATCTCCACAGGTTATTTCAATGGAGAGAAGAATATCTGAAAACAATGACAAGCTGAGTTCTTTGTTCATATCATGTGTGACTCATGCAAATCTTAATCACACAAAGAAAAGCTGCTTTCAGAAACATTTCTGGTCACTTAAGAGCTTTGCTCTGTTCGATATTCTTCCAGAATGTATGTATGTACTATGTACATTTGTTTAAAAATGGCCTGCAGTGGCCTGTGAGAGTTTAATCACTAAGGTTACATGCAAATAAAGCTTTAGTGACTTTATTGCAAAGCATTGATTCATGGTTTTCAAAAATGGTATGGCATTATATAATCATAAACTTAGAGCTTAAAGTAACCTTTAAGGATCATCTGGCCTTATCCCCTGCCTTCAGAGAAACCAGGTATTATTATTTATCTTTGGTAGATAAAGCATGTGAACTTCAAAAAGGCAAACTGTCTTGCTCAATTTCACCCAGTTAGTTGAGGGGATTTGACCTCTTGTCTTTTGCTCCAAGTACAATTGTCTGTATGGATTTAAGATCCAAACAGCCTTAAATCCATCTAGACAGAAAGCAGATTAGCAGTTTCCTTGGGCAGGGGGAGAGAGCATTGAGCACTGAACTCTGAAAGGACACAGAGTTTTTGTTGGGAGAGTGAAGAGAATGTTCCAGAACTAGTTAGTAGTGACTGTGAATATTCTAAACATTCCTGAATTGTCCATTTTAAGTAGCTAAACAGTAATTTTTTATCTTAACCCTGTAGTATTTCTGTGAACTGCTCAGCTTTCTGTCTCAAGTCCAGAGCTCAGAGGTTCCTCACCTCTGGCTTTCCAAAACGCAGCTCTATGTTTAATAAATTCTGCTGGATCATCCCTAAAAAATCTATAACTATGGTTAATCACAAACATTATATTATTATTAACTATTTTTTTTGTCTTTTCGAGACAGGGTCTCCCTGTAGCTCCAGCTGTCCTCAAACTCACTCTGTAGACCAGGCTGGCCTTGAACTCACAAAGATCCACCTGCCTCTGCCTCCAAGTGCTAGGATTAAAGCCGTGCACCACCACGCCTGGCTATTATTAACTATTTTTACTTTAACTATTAACTTTATATTATTAGCTAGTTTATGCTATAACCATACTTTTTCTGTAACTTGCTATGTTCCATTATTGTCAGAGAAGACTGAGACCTGAATAGGCTAATTAGCTTCCTAGAGAGTGAATAAAGGCTATATGATTTTAGCCAATACAATACCCAGTAGCCCCCCACACCCCATTGTATAACTTCACTGTGTCACCTTATAAGATCATCTAGAGTTCAAAGATGACTCTTCTGGGGATGGAGAGATGGCCTAGAGGTTAAGAGCGCTGACTGCTCTTGCAGAGGACCTGGGCTCCATCCCCAGCACCCACATGGCAGTTGAGAACAGTTTGTAACTCCAATTCCAGGAGAACTCCAGTTCCAGGGGAATCTGAGACCCTCTTCTGACCTCCGCGGCATTGCACGACACGGGTGCACAAACCTACATGCAGACAGTACATTCATACACATAAATAAATAAAATAAAAAATTTTTAAAAATTTTTACAGATGACTCTTCTGGAATCTGCAGGACCTGGAAACGGGGGCATTCCCTCAGCAAAGTAGAATGAATTCCAACTCAGAGCCAGGAAACATCAAGTCTAAGGATTCTAGTCCTGTGAGAGCATAAGACCACTGCCCACAAGGAGCCCCCAGCAGCTGCCCTAGCCCAGAACAGGCAACACGCAGCCCTCGTCATCATGCTGTTACCTTCTCACACCTCAGAGGAAGAAATGAATCTGCTGATCTATTGTATATATTCCTCACTGTTGATATTAATTCTCTCAAAAACCTCACCTCTAAAGAAAAATAGATGACTATTTAAATGAAAAAAAAAACCGCTAGTGGTGTTGTGCACACCTGTCCTTCTAAAACTAGTTTATTTCATTTACCATAATGACTTCAAAGTCTATCCACATTGAATATGGCAAGATTTTTTCTTTTCTTAAGGATATTAATATTACACGTGCTATTATACATAGGTAACATAATAGTTTCCTCAAATGTTTATCTCTTGGTGGGAATTTAAGTTATCTCTATATTGTAGCTATCTTTAAAAGAAAATGTGATAATTTTTTTTTTTTTGGTCTTTTTGAGACAGGGTCTCCTCATAGCTCCGGCTGTCCTGGAACTCACTATGTAGATCAGGCTGGCCTTGAACTCACAAAGATCTGCCTGCCTCTGCCTCCCAAGTGCTAGGATTAAAGGCATGTGCCACCACGCCCAGCCAAAATGTGATAAATTTTATACCAAGCAAAAAAATAGAAACTGTTGTAGACAGAATTTTGTACTCCTGAAGAATAAAAGTTATAATATAATAAGATATAGAATAAAATTAGAATAGTTCATATATAAGACACAATGAAAGCTATTATGTCTATTATTTTATCCTATTAATTCAAACTACCTAAAATTAAATCATACATCCTTGAAGTCTTAAACGATGTGACATTTGGGGGAAGGGGCTGCAGAGGACCTAGGTTCAAATCCCAGTACCCACACGATGGTAACAACAATCAGTCAGTGACTCTAGTTCCAGGAAAATCTGATATCCTCTTCTGGCCTCCCTAGGCATTGCACAACACAGATGCACTTACATGCATGCAGGCAAAACATTCATACACATACCCAAAAAATAATAAATAAAAAAATTTCAATTAAAAATACGAGTTCCTATGTGTAACTGACCAGCTATCTGGAAGGCTCTGCTTCCTTGTGGTCATCATCCCTCTGGCTCTTACAATCTTTTCACCCCCTCTTCCCCAGTGATCCCTAAATCTTGGGAGGCAAAGCTTTGAAATAAGTATCCTCTTCAGAGACAAGCACTCTGTGGCCTCTTGTTCTCTGCACATTAGCCAATTGTAGGTTTCTGTGCTAATCACCAACTACTGCATAAGAAAACTTCTCTGGTGAGGGTTGAGAAAGGTATTCATCCTTGGTGTAAAGACTGCACTATGAAAATCACAAAAAAATCAATAAAACATAAAATTAGTTTTAAAAAAGATGTGACTTTTTGTATACTTTCAACATATCTTAGGTATCAGTAGTACACTGGTACATATTTAACAAGTGACTTTCCAATATTCATACATATATATAAAGTACTGATGAATTTTATTAATGATAACACATAATGAATAATTCAATCACTATAATAAAATGCTTGCAAAATATACCCTTTCTGTAACTTCTACTGAGCCAATTGGTACTCAGTGCTTCATTGAGATTTTCTAACTTTGAGCTGTAGCCAGTTTATGGTTATAAATGGGCAAAGGAGCATGGGATTAGTGTGAGTACTAGCTAATAATCATGCTTCTATCAAGCAATAAAGTGGGAAGTCAAATAAAGATGAAACATACAACCTTTGCATGGTTGTCAATGGTAAATTATTTTATTAAATTGAATAGTAGGTTTTGAATACTGGAAGAAAATTTATTTCTGTACTATTCACAAAGTATACTGTATATAAAACAAAGTATTTTCATCATATGGCTAAAATGATATAAACATAGTAATCAAATGGCACATAATAATAAAATGAGAAATAATTCCGAAGTAACTGAAATATTTATACCTTGTATAATATAATTTTTAATTATGTTTACAGAATTTAATTTTTGACTCTTTTGTACTGAAGTTTTGCAAATGTCATACAATATATTTTTATCTTATTTAGATCTCATTCTCTATCTGCATCCCAGTTACTACCCTACCTGACTTCATGTACTATTTTATATAATATATAATATATATATAAAATATTTCAAAGGACTTACCCTAAGATGTTTTCAAACACATGTGCCTTTCAATGAAATGTCTCACATTTACAAGAAACAGGTACTTTCCATACAGAATAAACTCCTCTTTAGCATATAGAAACAGATGAAAAGTTCTTAAATTAATTTTGGAAAGCTTGTATAATCTTTCGAATAAAATAAGAAAAACACAAAAATTAGTGTGAACATTATTCATTGTGATTATGAATATCAGAGGAAAAATCCTAAAATTGAGTGTGATAACAAAGTACCATAACCCATTATGATCACAGATAATGCCAAGAATGAAAAGATAGTTTTCTATTGGGAAATTATTCTTTACATTAACAGCATAAATAGATCAAAAGAAGAAAAATAAATCATCAAGCCTAAAGACAAGCAAAGACAATCATAAAATGCATAGCAGTAACATTAAAAAACTAATTCCCAGCAAACTATGCATCTGACAATATCTTAATATGGTTTGGACTATCCTTTAAAGGCAGATCCCTGTCTTAAGATAACACCATCCATAGAGTATCTCAGAAATTTGCCTGCATCAGCACCAACTGGAAACTCAGAAAGTAAGAAAGTACACACAATCTGAGACTCAAATCTTCTTGAATCAGAAAGCGAGAGTAGATATCTAAGAGTGTGGAAAGAGTGTAAGATGGGAGATGGAAGAACATAAGTGGTGTGAAGGAGAAAATGGAGAAAAACCGCAGGAGAGAGATGGAAATGGAGAGGGGGATGAGTGGCAAAGTGCAGAGGTAGTGGAGAGAGGAAGGACAAATCTACCTAGCTATGAACCCTACCAGCTACAATAAGAACCAACCAGCCTGACAAGACATTCCCAGTGGTATAATAGTGGTAAAAATGTCTTAGGAACAATCAATAGCTGTCTGATTGAGTTTAAGCCCTGTTCAGTAGGATGAAACTCATGCCTGGTGCTATAAACCTAGCCAAGAGCCTGCTGCTGGAAAGTTCTAAGACTCTTCAGGAATACCGAGTATTTTCCTAAACTGAAAACCATTTTCCTCAATTGATATAGCATCCAATCGCCTTCTGAAAGCTTATCTTTATACCCATAAATTAATGTAGTTCTCACCCCTAATCAGAAAAGATCCTTTTGTGCAGATGGGAGTCATTACAGAGAATCACAACGGGTCAAAGTACAAAGAATAAGTGACTGTGGAGTGTCAGTCCACAAATGGGACAGCTACAATATAACCGCTCCCCAAGGCTCAGGGATCATGAAAGAGGGTTCAAAAATGGATTCTAAGAGTCAGAGGACTGGGAAGACAGCTGTGAAACTGTGTCTTCTGGACCTAACAGATCTTGTACCCATCAGTAGATGTGGTTGTCTTCTACTCCATCCCAGTGTGCTGTGAATGTCTTCTACTCCATCCCAGTGTGCTGTGAATGTCTTCTACTCCATCCCAATGTGCTGTGAATGTCTTCTACTCCATCCCAGTGTGCTGTGACTGTCTTCTGTATTCTGTCTTCAGCTTGAGTCTGTCATGGTCAGAGGATTTGCAGCACTAAAGAAATTCATTTTTTTTTTTTTTTTGGTCTTTTCGAGACAGGGTCTCCCTGTAGCCCCAGCTGCCTTGGAACTCACTCTGTAGACCAGGCTGGCCTTGAACTCACAAAGATCCGCCTGCCTCTGCCTCCTGAGTGCTAGGATTAAAGGCGTGCGCCACCATGCCTGGCTAAAAATTCTAAAGATAGAGTTTGATTTGTTGTTATATTGACCATCTAGATCAGAATTTGGCTTTTTGTTCTATAATGGAGCACATAACAAACATTTTAGGCTTTGTAGGCCCTCTCTACACCATAGCTACTTCCGTAGTGTGAAAGCTACCACTGACAGTGTGTAAATAAATAGGTGTGGTTATGTTCTAATGAAATTTTATTTAAAGGTAAAGGGCCAGATTGACCTGTTGGCCTTAATTTGCTGACTGCTGACCTAGACTTTTAAAAGGAGTGGAGAAGATAGTATATGTGTTTTGAAAGTAGTCATTATATAGTAAAAAGAACAGAAATAAAAGGACATATTCTTTCAGAATCATAGATGAGCCTGATTAGCAAGGAGGTCCTTGGCATGGTGGTAGCAGAGTCAAGTCTAAACACAGACCTTCACTATTGTTTCAGATCATCTATTGCTCAATGCATGCAAACAGAAACTCAACAGATAGTCCCAAAAATGTGTTTATCAGCTGGAGCTATTGCTTGGCTAAACATACAAGAATTCCCCCCAAAGTGATGAAAGCATTTTGTAATGATGAATAGGCTTTGTGGAATTTGCAATAAATAATTCTGAGAATCATTCACTTAGTCAACATGAGCAGGTAAGAAAATAAAATGAGGCTCTGAACCAGTGAGCCATCCCTTCAGCCCTTGTTAATGAACTTTAAGTGGAGGATGATAGGGCTAAGGATATAGCTCAGTGGGTAAAGGCACTTAAGCAAGCTTAAAACCTGGGTTTGATGGCCAGATACCATGTAAAAGCAGAAGGAGAGAACTGACTCCAAAAATTGTTCTCTAATCTCTAGAAACATGTCATGGCATTTGCTCACACATTATACACACATAATAATAATGATCAATTAAAATAATAGCAAATAAAATGATGTACAAAAACATTAAACATAGGATAACATAACAAAATTTCTCATTTTGCAATTATTCTTACTATAGTTGAACAAATGGATAGGAGAAATCCAATTTTTCCATAGCCCTTCTGAATAATGAAACAGATAAAATCTATCTTATATGGAGTGCCCATTAAATGCCAAGCACTTTGCATGAATTATTGTATGTCTTCATAATACTGGGAGTTAGATGTTGTGGTGTTTAGTGTGAACTAAGCTGATTAAGCAAGGAAACTCTGTCAGGAGCATCTTCAGGAACAACATGCATTTCCTTACAAAACAGTCACCCAAGCACTTCAGCTCAGCACAGCAGCAGCTCCATGCTGCACTTAAGGCTGAGGCCCTGTCCCTATGGATTTTGCAAGCCTTGTACTTCACTGTGCTCTTGGACCTGTGCCCAAGGCCACACCACCATGTCCAGGTTCAGCCAGCAAAATGGAAAGAGTGGTGAAAATGGGTCCAATGATTTCAAGATCAAAACAGTAGGCATCTTCTCCCAGACTGCCTACTGAAGAGACTTTTAACCCTATGGAAGTGCAACCCAGCAAGGGAAGCTGGGAAATGCAGTCTAGCTCTGAGCCCAGGAGAAGGAGGGCAGAAACTCTTGAGCTGCTGATTCACTCTGCACTACATAATACCATTGCCCTCTCAAACAGAGAGAAAATACAGTTCTGAGACAGCAAATAACTCCCAAAATCCCAGAGAGGAAAGTGGCTGCAAACAGTCCCAACTACTGGCCCATCCAACTCCAAGTCCTTAAGTCCTTTAGACATCCCACTTTCATATCATCCTGTCAGCTCTGGAGAATTCATGACCAAAAGAGAAGACAAAAATCTTATTGCCCTTCCTTGGACTGTCTACAACACAGATTAGAAAACTATAGCCTTAAGGCTAAATTCAGCCTGCCACCTATGTATGTAGAGTTTTATTATTATTATTTATTTATTTTTTTTGTCTTTTCGAGACAGGGTCTCCCTGTAGCCCAAGCTGTCCTGGAACTCACCTTGTAGACCAGGCTGGGCTTGAACTCACAAAGATCCGCCTGTCTCTGCCTCCCAAATGCTAGGATTAAAGGTGTGCGTCACCACGCCCAGCCCGTATATAGAGTTTTATCAGAACAGTCCCACTCCTCGTTTTACATATGGCCCATGACTGCTTTTACCCCAGTCAGCAGAGTTAAAACAGGAATGCTAAACCAAGAACATTTATCACTTGGCCTTTGAAAGAAAGTTTGATGTCTTCTACTACAGACTGTTCTTGTTGGTCAAAACATATCCCCCATGGAAAATGTGTTAACCAAACTCAGAATGCATTTTATAAGACTAACAAGGAATTCTGAGATCTCCACCTACTCACTGAAGAGATACAGTAGGTAGGTACTCATCAAATAAAGTAAGAATCCCGCCATGAAGCCATTTAAGAAGATAAATTAATGTTAAAATAAGCTCTTCAAAGGCCGGACGTGGTGGCACACGCCTTTCATCCTAGCACTTGGGAGGCAGAGGCAGGCAGATCTTTGTGAGTTCAAGGCCAGCTTGGTCTACAGCGTGAGTCCAGGACAGCTGGGGCTACAGGGAGACCCTGTCTTGAAAAGACCAAAAAACAAAAAACAAAAATAAGCTCTTCAAATAGGACCAAAGAGAAGCAATATCAGTACCACTCTGAAAAGCAACAGAGGAACTGTAAGAATAACAGAAACACATTCTGGAGTTCTTTCCTTTGTACAGTGTTGATAAAATTTGTTAATACCATATGTTAGTTGTATGGAGGGAGGCATGGTCTGACTATGAATTTTGGAATTTTACCAGCAAACTTGTAAGATCTGAAAGTCGCAGATTTGCTGAACTGCTCATCTCAACATGAACTGAGGCTGAAGGTTATGGAGGAGAAGAGGGGAGAGAAATAGCTGTTCTGCCCACGACTGGAGAGGGGTGGGGCTGGACAGGGCATGCTCGTGCTGCTCTTGGGCAGGTCCTCAAGACTCAATGAAGTGGATGGAAGTGCTGCTGTGGCCTTTACAGATATATTTTATTAACCTGGATTTTAACAAACAGTGATCTGATTGGCTGTCAGGCTATCCATCTGTGAGACCAACATGACCATATTCACTAATTGGAACTTGTTAAGGACATCATTACTCATTAAATCAATATGCCCATGAAAGAGAAGATCAGCAAGCAAGGAAATCTCTCTGTGGACCTAATTTGCTCCCTCCTTTTTGGTAAGGATTCCAAACAGGCTAATTCTGTTTTACCCTTTAATCTGTGGCTTCTACACAGTTCATACTGTCTTTGTTTCTTCAGGTCATATTCTAGCCTGGGGAATCAGACTTTCTTCAGCCAACCCTAAAGTAGTGCAGCCTTCCTCCTCAAATTCTTGCCATAATGTATTGTGTTAAGAGAAGCAGACACAATTTTAAATAGTTATTTCTTTTCCTTTCTCTTTTAGTTGCAAGAGATCAATTTTTGTCCTTGATTTTCATCCTGACCTGCTCCCTGCATCACTGGAAAACTCCAGGGATTGAGTTATTGTAGCATAATTCAAGCTCAGATGAGGAGGGGTACTTGGCCTTCAGGTTTCTGTCCTGCTACACAAAAGGTATGAGTTATTATGCAATAACTCACATCATGTCATGTCTTATTGCTTAATTAACTTTCCTATCAGAGTGACACATTTTTGCGTCAGCAAATGCAGTACCTTCATATGACTTAAAAGCGTTGCTTTATCAATGCTGGTGAGTCAGGATTACCATGGGACGTTATGTTAAAGGTGAGTTGAATCTCAGGCCCGGAATTAAAACCATCATATTTTATGTAAATTAACTGTCATAGCTGCCCTCCACACTCCTATATTAGAAAAGGCTGGGGCCACTCATCTTTTGTTCCATGATAAAAAGAGTCACTTTTTTTTTTCATTTGTACAGGTAAAGAAGTAGTGGAACAGATTTGGTTCCTTCTTTTTCTTGTCCAACTGTGTAACTGTTCCAATTTCTAAGCATCTGCTATCCCATTTTTTTTAAAGTGGTTTTAGGTTTGCAGGTGTGATCACAGGGGATCCAACATCTGTGGGGAACTTCAGCAAATGAAGAATATATGCAAAATCAGCAGATGAGATCAGCTGCCGCTAAGTAGCACTCATCACCGTGGCTACTCACAAACTGGGAATCTGCAGTCTAGGATAGCCACCCCCTACCCCAACTACGTGTCCTGAGTTTATGTTCTGTCCGCCCAACAGGAGCAAAATGTGCATTGCCTTATAACTTCTCAGACTCGGCTCCCAGGCTGCCTGCCAAACAAACAGCTCTGCTGCCACAAAGACATGCACACGTTATGTTCAGTTCTGTGGGAATTCATTCTGTGATATCCAGTGGGATGTGCAGTCAGGTGTAACCATACAGACAACAGAGGAAAGGCTCAGAATAAAACAAAGTTGACCATTCTCATAGCTCCTAGAGAGAGGTAGCATAGCATACCAAGTAGGGTCACATGGGGAGGACACAAACTGGACAGGAGGATAAGTGAGGGGGAGATCTACAATTTTGGAGTTCCAAGGGGAGGAGAAGCACATGCTTCTCCACAATCCACATAGCTTCTAAACTATAGTGGTGTTCCCTGGCTGGCTGGTCTCTGGCCCTGGTCCCTGACCCTGCAGGGTAAAGGCTACATAGAGGAGGTGTGGTGCTAGCATAGTTGATTTGCATATCACAAGCAGGCTCCTTCAGAACTCTTGTTATCTTGAAAAATTGACTAGCCTCACCAGCTCTCACCACAAAGATGGGCTTTTTCCAAGCTAGAAAGGAATTTTAAGATGTCAAACAAATAAAAAGAAAACCCCTATATAAACATATAACACACACACATATGTAGATGTGCTAGCAATCATAGCTAAGAGACAGGTTGTTCACTGATAACCAATGAGAAAGAGCTGAGCTGAGCTGAGCTGATTGAGCTGGTTGGCCAGTCTCAAGGTTCTTTGTTATACACCATGAGGAATCTTGGGAAGTAAAGCAAGGTTCCCATTACTCATGAGCATGGTCTTCAACTTGGTGGGGAAAATCAGTGTTTACTCATCATAAAAGACCATCACTAGTCAGACAGTGGAAGGAACATAATTTTTTTTTATTTTATTTATTTTTGTATGTGTATGAATGTACTGTCTGCATGTAGGTCTGTGCACCTGTGTTGTGCAATGCCACGGAGGTCAGAAGAGAGTCTCAGATTCCCCTGGAACTGGAGTTCTCCTGGAATTGGAGTTACAGACGGTTCTCAGCCGCCATGTGGGTGCTGGGGATCGAACTCAGGTTCTCTGTAAGAGCGGTCGGTGCTATTAACCTCTAGGCTATCTCTCCAGCTCCAGAACATAATTTTTAATTAGGAAAACTTTGACCTGAACTCTAAATAATCACTTGCTGGCTACATGACTCCCCAAAAGTTATCCAATATATCTGTGATGGTAAATATTGATTCTCAACTTGACAAGATCTAGGATCACCTTGGAGACAAACCTCAGACCATGTCTGTTGAGGGAATTTCTAGATTGGGTTAAATGCCTTAGCTGTTAGGTGGAACTACTGCATGGGCTGGAGTCCCAAACCCAATACACACCAAAAAAGCAAGTTTATCATTGGCATTATCTCTCTCTGCTGCCTGACTGTAGATACATTGTGACCAGCTACCTCAGCTCCTGACAGTCACACTTTCTTTACCAAGATGGACCAAATCCTCAAAAGGTAAGCCAAATAAACCCTTTCATTTTCCAAGTGACTTCTATCAGATGTTTTGTCACAGCATTGAAAAAATAATGTATAAAATTGGTACCAAGATTGGGGTCCTTGCTGGGATAAACCCAGCCATGTGGTTTTTAGGCCATTGGATCTGCTTTATTTGGGATATGAGAAAGTTTGAAACTTTGGGCTAAAGAAACCCTGGAATGTTGTAAGTAGAGCTTAATGGGGTGTTGATGTGGGAGTCTGGAAGACCAGCATGTTGAGAGAATGAAGCTCATGGAGATCTGGCTCACGAAATCTCAGACAGGAACAAGAACACTACCAGTTCTTGGACTAGAAGCTATTCCGCTATTCATGTAACATTCTGGCAAAGAATCTGGCTGTAGTTTTCTTGTGTGCTGAGAACCTGAATAAGGATGAATTCAAACATAATGAACTAATACTAATGTGAATTGGTAGAAGTCTCTAGACAACCTGGAAGTCAGACTGTGTCATGGTCACTGCTCCTTAGAGTCACTTGCATTAGAGAAACAGCACAGCAAAAAGATATGAAAAATATGTATTTTCATAGGGAAAAAAGGGAGTTCAAAATAGAAGACAAAAATGGTTGCTAGGAAAGCCGCTGTAATTGTTAAGGGGATTAGCACAATTAAAGAATAGACCCCTGGTCTGCACTGGGATGATGGGAATTGTCCCTGAGGGGAAGACTCCACTCATCAAAGACTCCATCTTTTGAAAAATCCCTTCATTTGAAACTAAAAATGCCACTGAAGAGGTTCCCTGCTCAAAAGAAGCCACCTAAAGAAGTATTACCCTGGGGTCAGCCTGGAAGGGATAGAACTGATGCAAGCTGATGCAACGCATGCAGTATGAAGTGGCCAGACTACACTTTGAACTGGCAGCAGAAGTTAGCAGTGATAGCCACATAGTACTGTTTGTACAATCAGGAGAGATACAAGGGTGACAGAATCATAGCGGGTTGTGCCAAGGTCAGTGAGACCAAGCAAGGCCTGGCAGGGTCTGATTCCCTGCAAGGAAACTCTGGGGGCCACTGCATACTTTGAAGCTTGGGTTGCAATGGAGATCCCAGGATGTTGGAGATGCTAGAACCATAGGATAGAGACCAAGGAAAGCTCTACCCAAGGCATGAGGCTAGCCCAAGAGAGATGCTGCATATGGCAGAACTAGACGGGTGGGGCAACCCCAGCATCGGACAGCCTAGATGATGCCATAGCAAGCCTGGGCTGCTAGACAAGAAGGTCGGTCCAGGAATGAATGTTCTCTTGGCTGGGTTTTGGTCTTGCTTTTCTCCAACATTTCCTTGACAGGCCCCACTTTATCCATATGGAATGCAGTGTTGACCATGTATCTTTGTATTCCAGAAGTGCATAACTTGTTTGGGGATGTTATAGGGGCTCACATTAAGAGTCTCAGATGAGACTGCACCATGGAGCAGTGCTGGAGCTGTTAGGTTCTATGAATTTTGAAGTCGACTGAACATAATTTTGCATTATGAGATGGGAATCAGCCTATGGGGATAAGAGGTGGAAAGGTTTTGGTTAAAAGTCATATTTTTGTGTCAAGTTGAAAAGAGGTAGACTTGTGATGGTTAATATTGATTGTCGATTTGGCAGCATCTGCAGTCATCTGGCTTGTTAGCATTTGGGCATAATGATTGTCAGTTTGGCAGCATCTTCAATCATCTGGCTTGTTAGTGTTGGAGCATATCTGTGAGAGAGTTTCTAGACTGCATTAACTGAGGAGGGAAGACCCACACTGGATGTGGTTGGGGCCCCAGAAAGAATCCAAAGGAGAAAGCGAGGTGAGCAGGACAATCATGTCTCTCTGCTTTCTGACTGTGAATACAGTGTCACCAACTGCCTCATCTTCCTGCCACCATAGCTTCTCCACCAAGATGTATGGACTGTCCCTTCAAATTGTGAGCCACATAAACCCTCCCCTAAGCTGCTGTTGTTAGGCCTTATGTCATAGCAATGAGAAAAATAACTAACACAAGGTCTTCATTTTATTTATTTTTTTATGTGTATGAATGTACTGTCTGCATGTAGGTTGGTGCACCTGTGTCATGCAATGCCGCGGAGGTCAGAAGTGGGTGTCAGATTCCTCTGGAACTGGAGTTAAAGACAGGTCTCAGCCGCGATGTGGGTGCTGGGGATCGAACCCGGGTCCTCTGCAAGAGCAGTTGGCACTCTTAACCGCTAGGCCATCTCACCAGCCCTAACCTCAGTTTCTTTAACAGGACAAATAATTATTTTCTCAGAGGATTAAAATGACAAATGAGACATGTACAAGATAGTACATTTATCATAATAAAATCACCCTGAGTCAATAAAACAGTACAAACAGCAATTCTTTTTTTTTAAATTATATATTTTTCTTTTATGTGTGTGAGTGTTTTGTCTGCATGTATGTAAGTATACCACATGTGTTCAATGCTGGTAGAGACCACAGTAGGTGTCAGATGCCCTGGAACTGGCATTACAGGTGGATGTGAGCTGTCACATGAGGGCTGAGAAACAGTGTTCTTAACCACTGAGCCATCTCTGCAGTCGCCATTATCAACAGTTCTTCATATTCTTTGTTTTTAGGTTTACACAGAAAGGGAAAATGGGCTGTGAAATATATTTCCTATGAGGTCTGGTAGGTGGAAGCACATGGTATAGTGCTTTAACAGAATCTGACTGTAGCAATCATGAATTCCTTGTTGAGGGGGAGAGTTGACCTCACCCAGCCAGGTCATGAATCGATAGGTTTAGGATGTCACAAGGATGGCTACCATGAGAGACTAAATTCCTAAATTTAAGCCTCAAAGAAAAATGTCATTTCCATAGAGGGTTGTTTAACTTTAGTGCTTGCTTGGAACAGTACTTTGATCTGGGAAAAGAAAAGAATAAAAATACTGATTCCAGAATACCAAGATGTATCTGGGCAGATCCTTCAGAAACTGAAACCTTAGTATGGGGGTTCTCATTTCACAGATCAGAAAAAAAAGCTTCTTCTACAAAATTATTGTTTCAAGAGCCATACATGTGACTGGACACTTAGTAGTCCTTTATACATTGGTATGAATTCTTAGTTTATATGGTATTCTCTAAATTCCACACTGAGAGAAGAATTTTGAAGTCACTTTTGTAAAAGTTACTTTTTAATCCAAATATTAATGTTTAAGCTCTGTTGCTCACCCTCTGCCCAAGAAGTGGATCACGCAGTGGGAGATTATAATTTCCAGCTGCTGGAGACAGATGCATTTGGCTTATGGATTTATCCAGACCAAGCCTGGAGACTGAAGTCAAGCTGAGAAAGCAGCTGTTACCAAGAAGATGGCCAAGAAGGAGTAAAGGCAAAGAATGACCAATCCCAAGCCTAAACCAGGGAGAAGAAGTGTGTCTGCTGGGGTGCAAGATAGGAAGAAAGGAAAGGTACTGTGGAGTCTAAGTTCAGATAATGCTTATTAAAGACAAAAGTATTCATCAGCAATTGGTCTTTAACTACAAATCCTGATCTTTCTGCAGCCACAGCTCCAGGCTTAATGAAGGGTCTGGCTGAGAGTCAGAGGAACGACTCTGAAGGACACTGGCGGTGGAGCCGAGTGTAAGGACAGTGGAGGAGGGGTCAGGGAACGTGTTCAAAGTACATGATGCACACGTATGAAAAATCACAACGAAGCCAAGCATTTTGTGGGATTAATATAGCTAATAAAAAGTTTTTAAAAGGGGCTGGAGGGATGGCCTAGCGGTTAAGAGCGCCGACCGCTCTTGCAGAGGACCCGGGTTCGATCCCCAGCACCCACATGGCGGCTGAGAACCGTCTGCGACTCCGGTTCCAGGAGAACTCCAGTTCCAGGGGAATCCGAGACCCTCTTCTGACCTCCGCGGCATCGCACGACACGGGTGCGCAGACCTGCATGCAGACAATACATTCATACATATAAAAATAAAATTAGTAAAAAAAAAAAAAAGAGAAAAAGCTAGAAGATTCAAAGTAGTTAAATCTAACAACCAATGGAGTCCCTCTCTCTCTCTCTCTTTCTCTCTCTGTCTCTGATTTCTTTGAACATGAACCCTTATGGTAAAGACCAGTGACTTGGCTCTGCCACTGTATTTAATGACCAAGGTTGAATCTTGCTGTAGCCTCATCTGTTGGTTCAGATATTGCAAGAACTCCAACAGTGTGAAGATTTGTGGCTCCACTGTACTCCTTTGGCCTGGACAGTGAAAAGGGAGCACACTGAACACAGAGCAAGGTGGCCCGAAGGAGGCTCTGTGTCCACCTAAGGGTCTTGCCTCTCGAGTGCAGTGGGAAATCAAGCTCGCATGAGGTGCATCCCATGGTCCCTGCCAACACTCAGCTTTCCCCAGGCGTCAAGAATCTTGAAATTCTCCCCAAGGACAATGTCTAACGCATGTGGGGAAGGTGGGGCCAGGCCTCACAGGTGTGATCCCAGGCTGGCCCTCAAGCACAAGGAGGCAGCAAACGTTGCCTACACCTTGGGATCAGTGTCCTCCTCCCACCCTTCCTCACAGGCTCTGGAGCTCAGTGCAGGCTGAGCGTGACCTGGCGGCGCCCTCTAGACCACAGCAGTGCTCCTTCTGCAGCTAAGCTCCACCAGCTCTGGCAGCACACAGCTGCCTTCACTCATCCCGCTGGGGATGGGGCTGGCCTTTCCCACCTTCCTGAAAAAGTGGCCTCAGCTGTGCACCCTCTCCACTGGCTCCACCCACATTCCACGGCTCCACTCCAAAGCTGCTCACTCACTCAGCCACTTGGCAGCAAGTCCTCAACTAGTTTGTGACCACAGCTGTTCACCTAGAGTATAGCTGGTGGGTCAGAGGGACCCAAAACAGCTGCATGGTTCAGCATAAGCTAGGAAGGGAAGCACAGTGTGTACAGCCCTGGGTGTGATGAAGATGTGTGCATTTACCTACACATGCATATGGCTCTGTAATGGCCATGGACTGGTTGGGTGGATGGTCATCTGAAGAGGTAGGTGTGTGGACACTGGATGAGGAAAGAGGTGGGGATGAGAGTTGGCTGAGGCACATGTGGCTGGTATTATTAGATCTGGCTTTTGAAAATTAGCAAGCCAAATTAAATTTAGATGTGTCAAGATGAGCTTCCAAATATTTTTAGAACACCATGCATTTGTGTGCATCCCATTGTTTATAAGGTCCAGGCATGTCAAATGGCTATTTAAAGAACAGCTAAGCCTCTGTTCGTGTACAGAGGGGCTATTTAATATAGCCAGATTTGAGTGTTACTCAAAGATTCCTGAGTCCTTTTGAAGCCCTCTGCTTACAGCCACCTTTGAAGACAGAGTTTGTGCAGAAGCCCCACTTTGTGCGAGCCCAGATGCTCAGATGCCGACAGCCTTGGGCACGCAACTGTGCAACGCAGGATGCTCTGCCTACCTTCCACGTCCATATGGACTTCATTCCCCAGCAGGATTTGGCCCTGCTTACTGTGTTTTCTCCTTCATCAATGAGCAGCTAAACCTGGTATCTCACCCAGCCATCCCCCCACATCTGCTTGATATAAGTCCTGCCATCAAACATGCACTCATTTGGGGGATGACCCACACTTGATCTTCTATTGGACTCAATGTCATGATTGGCAGGTTGTCCTTTAGGTCCAGAGCTCATGCTTTCTGTGTCACACAGATGCTAGCAAGCAGAGGGTGGCCTGTCAGCAGGCGGCCTCAAACAGAGTGGTTCTACTATAGATGTGTGCTTTGCTCTGCTGAATATGCTCACAAGCCCTACACTAGGAGCATTTTTACATTGCAAACATAGATGACCTTGAGGAGCCTGTATGCCTCTTTGTTCAAATCTTAAATATATACCAACTAAGCAAGTACTTAAGATCATTTAAAGTTCCTGCTGTAAGCTGGCCCCATGTACCTACCATCTCTGTAGAACCAAATAAGCTTCTGGACATGTGTTCTATTCAAAGTACCTTGCTAGACCTGCAGTATTTATGGGGTGAATAGGGGATTCCTTACAATTTCTCAAAACTAGATCAATAAAACTATGTTACGAAGGATACAAATGGGATTAATTAGAGGAATGGTGGGACGCTATGGGATTATATATGAGGTTTCATCAATAAGGAATGGAAGAGATTTTGGTCACAGTTATACAGAAGATGCAGCAAGTAGATGTGTGAGAACATGGAGATGTGTGGGAATAAGACTTAGTAAATGGCTACATTATTCAGTGAACTCATAAACCTGAGACAGAAACTGTCCCATTTGTAAATGACCCTGGAAGTTTCTGTTGACATTTTGATTTGACATTGTGGACTCTCCAAAGTGAAGAAGGATAGGATAAATATGAGTAATAAGGAATGATATATATGGGTAAAAAAATAAATCCCTGATTCAGGACTTGCTTACACAGGGACCTTTCAGAAGAATCAGCAGAACATCTGACAGGAAGTGTAGAGAGAGAGGAGAGCTGAGCTTGTGAATCAACATTTACCCTCTTCCTCTTTCTCCCCATGTGGGGCTGGTGTGGAAGTAGGTGGTGTGGAAGTATTTCCCTCTGAATAACCAAGCCAGGTATCCTCCAAAGACTGACTCATGAAACCTGAAAGCATAATCAGGAAGGGGAGGCAGTGGTGGGTCTTTGCTGTACCTGGAGGCTCCAATCCCATGAAGATGCATAGGATATCTTAGATGTTAGAACTGAGACAGAATAGATAGGTGAATCACCAGATAAGAAAGCTGCCCCATCTCCCATGTTCACACATGCTGAGCCAAGAAGGATTTCAAGTTTTCCACATACTTAAACCAAACAGGTCACCAGACACAAGGCGAGCAGTAACAGGCTAACTACACTGATGTCAGGGGCTAGTATGAGGGATTTGCAGAGGGACCGATGCTGCAGTGTGTGTATGCCTCGTGACACTGATGAGCATCAAAGACCACCTAGGAAAAATTGTATCTAACTGGGACTTATAGGGAATGGGTGGCACCTTACTTCCCTGCATCCGGCTTCCAGCAGTCTGGCAATGTCTAACATCATGGATGATAAGGAGCTTTGAACTGAGTTGGATATTTTCATAACTGAATTGCAAAACACAGTGTATAGTTATTTTTTTAGTGCCATGGTAAAACTCTGTGACCTAAAAGCAACTTATGGAAGAGTTTATTTAGGGTAATGCTTCCAGAGGGATAAGAGTTCACCTGAGTGGGGAGGCATGGTGGCATGCAGAGAACAGTGACGGGAGCAGGAAGCTGAGGGCTCACAAACTTGAAGCAGAGAGAACAACCAGAAATGGGGCCTGCTACAAACTCTCAAAGCCTACCCCTAGTGTCACACTTCTGCCAGAAAGGCCACATGACCTCCCCAAGCAGAGTCATAAGTTGGGGACTAAGAGTTCAAATATTTGAGCCTATGAGAGGCTTTCTCTTTCTAACCACCACATTCGGTAAAGCAAGTTGAGGATTACTAAAAGGAACTGACAAAAATAAGGTTTCCTGTACCCAAAAGAAAAGGGCCTCAATATAGTTGGTAGCAGTTGAGGGAAAAATATATAGTTATCGGTGCTGAGACATGGAGAGATCTAATAAAAACAGTTCAAATCACCAGCAGGTAAGTATCTGAACCACAAAACTAGCAATGAGGAAAGGAGAGAAATAAATACAAATAACACTTCAGCAACTGACTTGAGTAAGCAATAAGTAAGAACAAGATAAAGGAGGAGACCCGCACTTACTTTTCAGTCCATCTGTCTTGGAGGATAAAGGGGCGTAAACACCCATGGCTCACAGTACCAGGATAAGGAGCCTCTTTACTCATACGAATATTGCATACAACTTCTAGGCAGTTCCTAATTTCTCTTAATGAAGTAAAAGTTTCCAATAAGACTGGGAACATGGTGCTAACTAAGCCTTTATTAATAGAGATGCCAAGTCTGTATTAGTGCCCTCAAGTGTTTCTAACGTCTAGATCTGTCCACTCGAAACCTTCACTTGAATATTCTCAAGACTCTCAAACTCAACAGGCCTGACACTGAGCCAGCATCTTCCCACAATTATATTCTTCTACTTCACTTCCCCAACTTGATGAAAATCTCATCTCTTTTTACTCTGAACTCCCTCGTGTTGCTACCGGCCATTCTCCCTCTTTCTAGACCTGAATTAAACACATACTCCTGTTGTTCCACACATCCTTCATTACCAACATCATTTATCCTAAGACAAAGCTTTTTAGTGCATCTGTTAGTTTCCAAGTTGGTGTCTTGTTATTCAAACTACTCCAGCTAATGCATTGTTGTAGAAATAGTACCCTGATCCTGTCGTTTTAATACTTAGTCACTGGCTGTGCAGGACTTTCCGTCTTTTTTCCTTTCCTTGTTCACATGGTGGTTCCCTATCTGGCTCCTGGTTGCCATTCCTGGTTTGTTCTCTCTGTCCTCCATCTATAAGGCACTTCTCTCAACAAAGCTTCCTGCATTTTTAGAATTTTCCCCTTGCACCCTATTGTAGCTGGCCGGTTCTCTCCATCCTTCATGCCACAACTTAGATGTGACTTTCTAAGGAAGCCTCTGACTTGCCTGCGTGTCTGGATTCCATGCCTCTCCTTTGTTCTCTGTTAGTACCTTTTGTTACTCCTACACCAGGACCACCCCATGTTACAATAACCTACTGGCAGTTACGTGAGAGTAAAGATGGATATCCTCTTGATTCCTGTTCCCAAGACACTGTAGCTCCTGGAACACAGCAGAGGCTCAAAACTATTTGGTGACCAGTGAGTGAATCACTGAGTGAATAAGTAGGAACACAGACGTGCATGGTATTCTCAGACCTCAGGAAACTTTTCCTAGCTTTCTGTGTGCTAGCAAACACTGGCAACCTCAGTATTTTCCCACATCTTTGTTCTAAGCACTTCACCCACTTGGAATGGCTTCTCCTTCCTGCTCCTGCCTACTCCCTAGACCTGCCTAGCTGGTAACACCCACACTGAATTCTCTAAACTCCTTCAGAATTTATTGCCTATGAAATACATTTTAGCATATCATACATCGGTTTTATAATTTTTATAATTGTTTCATTGGAGTGAATAATTTCTCCACATTGAGGTAAGATTTCACTTATAAGATAAAAGGTTCTTTGGGTTTTATTGTTGTTTGTTGCCATTGTTTTTTTCATGAAACTTACCACAGACAGGGGTACTTAGTGACATGCTGGGAAAAGTTGGCATGGAATAATCCCTGTTGATTAATTAACATCATTAACAATCATCAATTTCTTTCTATTCAGCAATAAGCCTTATGAAATTTTCCTAGTCATTTCATTTTAAGTCCAGGAGTGAATCAGTGAGCAAGGCCCTTCTTGGGAAACAGATCTTCTGATTATAGCTGTGTTACTTTTAATCCAAACATCAAGCCTGGAAAATCCATTCATTTAGCAAACACTTATTAGGGTAAATTATGTGCTAAGCCCTCTCCAATCACATTACCACTCCCAGAGTCTTACCCACCTGCCATAAACATTCATAATGAGAGTGATTGTCAGGTTCTCTTGATGTCAGGGATTCTTGTGATAGTATTCCCAAGGGAAGAAGAGTGGAGGCAGTAGGATGAGACAGAAGAAAGCTGATCAGGATGTGGTCTGAGTTAGAGTCTAACTTCACCCTGGACTCTTCAGGAGCAGTGGAGCATGCTTTTCTCTTCAGATTTGGCCCTGTGACAAAAAGCTGACTTTTGTGTTTCCTCAGGCATTGGCTGTAGACTGGGGATTCATCCTCTAAGATACAAAGACTCCCATTTAGCAAGAGTGATTCCCCAGAGAAGGGGAAGCTATAAGCTAACTGAATTCTCCAAGAAAATGGAATGTTCATACACACTAGCCTGGGAAAGAGGGCCTAGGGTCACCAAGAGCATACACTACCAATGAGTATTATTATTTTTAACAAGGAGCAGGCTTCATCCAGTAAGTTTGGAAGAAAAAACAGGCGTTTACCAAAAAGCAAAGGGATGGTCTGGTTTTAACATAGTGTACCCAGGGGCACTCAGGATGGCAAGAGTTCAGTTAGACATGTCAGACATTGTTAGGGGACTGACAAGACCTCATAGTGCTCTGGCTAAAACGCAGTTATAGAATTGTAGATGAAACTACCTTTCAAAGCAAAAAGGAGGTGTGTGAAGATTTGAGGAGCCAAACATGGTGGTGCACATTTGTCATCCATCCCAGCATCCGGGATGTAGAGGTTCAAAGATCAGGAGTTCAAGATCATCCCCAGGTCTGTAGGACATTCAAGGCCATCCCATATTACATAAAACACGTTCTTAATAAAACAATGAAACCCCCAAAAGATTTAAGGACATATATATATATAAATATATATGTTATATAGATATATAAATGACCTACTTGATCCTTCAAATCAGTAATGCTAGCTCAGCTACCCTCAGCCTTCCTGAGGATAAGCAGCAATAGGCATCTCTGAAGCCATGTTTCATTGGGTTTAATGCTGGATAATTTTCTTTTTTTTTTTTTGGTCTTTTTGAGACAGGGTCTCCCTGTAGCCCCAGCTCTCCTGGAATTCGCTCTGTAGACCAGGCTGGCCTTGAACNAACTGTGCAATCTGCCCTTTTCGAGTCTATAGATAGCACTGTCTTCACCTCACTGTTTGATATCAAATACAGAGGCTATCCTACGTCCTTTTCCTTTACCGCTTCCACGCACACTCAGTCACTGAGTATCGCCAATTAAATCCCCTCTTCCTTCCAATCTCACCATCTCTCCAGGATACTATCCTTTCTGTCCTAAATTTGACAACCTTCTCTATAAATAAAGCCTGGACTTCCAAGATCTTCTCTTAATGTTGGAATCCTGGTAATTCTTCCAAATATGCAAAGATTTGGATGTGTAATGATGTATCTTTCTTTTGTTTTTTTATAAATTTTATTTTATTTTTTATTTTTTGATCTTTTAGAGACAGGGTCTCCCTGAAGCCCCAGCTGTCCTTGAACTCACACTGTAGACCAGGCTGGCTTTGAACTCACAAAGATCCACCTGCCTCTGCCTCCCAAGTGCTAGGATTAAAGGCATGCGCCACCATGCCCAGCCGAGAACTTGATTTTCATGGCCAGTCCCATGTTTGCCTTCATGGCCAGTCCCATGTTTGCCTTTGGCAAGTGACATCCTCTTCTGGGAGAGCTGGCTGGCTGTGTAGTGGCACTTTTCACAAATCTGGCTGACATGTCATGTCTTCCACTCAGTCGTCTGTGCACACACCAGCAAGGCATGACCATCTATCCATTGCAGGGTGTGGCAGGATTATCTTTCATGCGGATGAGGTTTCTGCTTAAGCTTCCTCAGGCCCTTGCATGCCAGCCAAACACTTTGTAGTCTCAGGAAAAAAATATTCCAAAGCGCCAAGAGACAGACAGCAGTCACTGCCCCTAAATTACAACAAAGAGCATGCCATTAAACATGTTTGTAGCTGGCTTATGGATAATGCAGAGCAATTAGCAATCAATTGGCATCTTAATGGTGTAGGATACAGAGGAAACTGTAAGAATGAACTTCACCATTTGCTGGTTTTAAAAAAACTTTCCTTAAGCTGCACTCCAAAGCTGAAGACTTTAATTGTTCCAGGGCTCTATGTGAAAGTTCTAACAAATAACCACATTCATTTCCATCCACCTACCTGGCAATGCAATAAGAGAATGCAGGGATTAAACAAATGCCAGTACCCGTTGGTCTGCAGAGACATGTCCCACCTATCTTCCTAAACTGAGTACCTGAGGATCTGAAAGCCTGCTGTAAACTAGACACTGGACAAATGTGTGCTGTGAAGCTGACCACAGAGTCCTTAAGCAGTGTCATTTCCCTAGTCATAAAGAATTGTATCATCCCTACTCTGAGTTACTAGATAGATTATAAACACTTGAGGAGATGCTCAGTTTAATCAAACCTTGTGAATGCCTCGGATTATTTATATCAGCTGTTCACATCATGGAGGCTTTCTTCAAATACTAAAGAAACAGCTCCCTTCTCATTTTGGGGGTTGAATGTAGGCTTACTACCAATCTTCTGGTTAGACTGCCATGTAGGACATGGATTGCTAAGACATGCTGGATGCTGCTAGGTTTCTGAAATTTGTACATATTTCGATATGTTCTTCATTTGTCTAATGTATTATTCCCCAGTCTGTCTTCCTCTGTTCAAAAACACCTCTTCATACACAGATAAGTTATAAGTTATGCCAGGGCCTCTGAATGGAAGAAAGGACACATGTTTTAGATGACTTCCATATCAACCAGGGAAGATTTTCACACTTCAATGGGATGTTTGACCTGGCCTGTGTGGAACTAAAGATATTCTAATTTGTTTGCTCTTGCTTTGTCAATAACATCAGTTAATATAGATCAAATGGGAATTCTTCACAATTTTCTCATGGAATAACTCCCAAAATAAATAGAAATAGCCATGTAGCTGAACTCATACTTAATTAATAATAGCCATTATGAAATGAAAATGACAGCAACTAAAATTGCACCTGGAAAAATGAGTTGGAAATTTGAAAACATGACCTAAAATTAGATTAATAAGGGGGGGAGAATAAAGTATGAAAGTGAAATTATATTTGCTGAATTTGTATTTGACTAAAAATTACACAAACAGAAAAAGTAAATTTGGGTTCCATAATTTTTATTTTTAAACTGATACCATATATAAATTTCAGAAAACATAAGGTGTTTATGTGGAATTAAAAGTGCCATTTCACCCCTTGCTTTCAGCCACAGGAAGCAGCAGTGATAAGTTCTTACACACCTTCCAAAAGACTGTACTAAACCCAGACATAAAATTCCTAGATAAATGGCGTGTTATTCTTCAATGTAGACATTTTAGATGAATTATTCTTAGAAGTTGGACCCATTTTCATCCTAACTAGCAGTGAACGAAAGTGTTGATTCTTAAAATCCTTGTTCAGAAGAGATGTTTAAGAGTACTTGCTGCTCTTACAGAAGACTGGGGTTCAGTTCCCAACAACCGCATTGGGCAGTTCACCCCACCTATGGCTTCAGCCCAGATGATCAGACACCCTCCTCTGGTCCCTACAGGCAGATGCATGCACACATATACAGGTAAATAAGAATAAAAATACATATAGGAAAAACTTGTTCGTGTTTTCATCTTTCTAAGGTAACGAATGAAGAAGCAATGCATTTCTCTTATTATTATGAAAAGATGAAGTTAGTCATCTTTTCATATGTTTAAAAACCATGGGGCTGGAGATTTGGCCTAGCGGTTAAGAGCGCCGACCGCTCTTACAGAGGACCCGGGTTCGATCCCCAGCACCCACATGGCGGCCGAGAACCGTCTGAGACTCCAATTCCAGGAGAACTCCAGCTCCAGGGGAATCCGAGACCCTCTTCTGACCTCCGCGGCATTGCACGACACGGGTGCACAGACCTGCATGCAGACAGTACATTCATACACATACAGAAATAAATGAAATAAAAAAATTTTTTTTAAAAGATAGACAGACCGCTAGCCCAGTTAACTAAAAGAAAAAAGGAAAAACTCCAAATCAATAGAATCTGTGAAGAAAGGGGAAATATTACAACAGACAATGAAAAGATCCAGACAACCATAAAGGATTACTTCAAAAACCTATACTCTACTAAATTAGAAAACCTGGAAGAAATGGATGAATATCTGAAATCCTGGGAATCACCAAAGCTGAACCAAGAAGAGATCGACAGCTTAAACAGTCCAAAAATATATGAAGAAATTGATGATGTAATAAGCAGCCTCCAAACCAAAAAATGCCCAGGCCCAGATGGTTTCACAGCAGAATTCTATAAAATATTTCAAAAAGACCTACAACCATTACTACTCAAGTTGTTTAGAAGGATACAAACGGAGGGAGTTCTCCCAGATTCCTTCTATGAAGCCAGCATCACACTAATACCAAAACCAGGCAAAGATGCAACCAAAAAGGAGAACTATAGACCCATCTNATGTCAGACATTGTTAGGGGACTGACAAGACCTCATAGTGCTCTGGCTAAAACGCAGTTATAGAATTGTAGATGAAACTACCTTTCAAAGCAAAAAGGAGGTGTGTGAAGATTTGAGGAGCCAAACATGTGGTGCACATTTGTCATCCATCCCAGCATCCGGGATGTAGAGGTTCAAAGATCAGGAGTTCAAGATCATCCCCAGGTCTGTAGGACATTCAAGGCCATCCCATATTACATAAAACACGTTCTTAATAAAACAATGAAACCCCCAAAAGATTTACGGGACCTCTATCTATATAAATTATATATGTTATATAGATATATAAATGACCTACTTGATCCTTCAAATCAGTAATGCTAGCTCAGCTACCCTCAGCCTTCCTGAGGATAAGCAGCAATAGGCATCTCTGAAGCCATGTTTCATTGGGTTTAATTTGTGGATAATTTCTTTTTTTTTTTTTGGTCTTTTTGAGGACAGGGTCTCCCTGTTCGCCCCAGCTCTCCTGGAATTCGCTCTGTAGACCAGGCTGGCCTTGAACTCACAAGATCTTGCCTGCCTCTGCCTCCCAGTGCTAGGATTAAAGGCGTGCGCCCAACCACACCCGGCTGGATACTTTTTCTCTCTCCATCCTCTCTCTTCATATCATCGAGGCCTGCCGTATCAGTCCAAGGCCACAGTTACTTTAAAAAACATCTTTGAACTTTTGCATTAGAATTGATTACTAGCTAGTGGTGTCTGAAACAGGAAAATTCCCGTATTCAAAATGCAGAGGCCCGTCTGAGCAGGGAAAATCTTCCTTGATCCTTTGCTTCCTCCACAGTCTCCTTGAAACCAGGCTTGACAGAGGAGAACTTGATTTTCCTTTTTTTTTTTCTTTTTTTGTCTTTCGAGACAGGTCTCCCTGAAAGCCCAGCTTCCTGGAACTCACACTGTAGCCCAGGCTGGCTTTGAACTACAAAGATCCAACCTGGCCTCTCCTCCCAAGTGCTAGGATAAAGGGCATGCGCCACCATCCCAGCCGAGAACTTGATTTTCATGGCCAGTCCCATGTTTGCCTTCATGGCCAGTCCCATGTTTGCCTTTGGCAAGTGACATCCTCTTCTGGGAGAGCTGGCTGGCTGCGTACTGTGCTGCACCTAGTTCACGAGATTTGATGCCTTGCGCACAGTGTCAGATCACACAGTGCTTCTCACGCCTAGCTGCATGCTAGCACTGTCGCCCTATCCCACATGCTACCGTTGGCCCACCTATCCCCCTTGTCATTCTTTCTTTTCATTGTTTCATCATTTTTCCTATCTCCCTTGTTTCTTTAGTCGGTTTGTTTGGGTCTACCAGTTGTTTTTTAGGTTATCCTCCTCCACTTTCATGCGGCTTGAGGTTTCTGCTTAAGCTTCCTCAGGCCCTTGCATGCCAGCCAAACACTTTGTAGTCTCAGGAAAAAAATATTCCAAAGCGCCAAGAGACAGACAGCAGTCACTGCCCCTAAATTACAACAAAGAGCATGCCATTAAACATGTTTGTAGCTGGCCCTATGCGTCATGCAGAGCAATTAGCAATCAATTGGCATCTTAATGGATTTGTAGGATACAGAGGAAACTGTAAGAATGAACTTCACCATTTGCTGGTTTTAAAAAAACTTTCCTTAAGCTGCACTCCAAAGCTGAAGACTTCATAATTTTCCAGGGCTCTATG
Organism: Rhizomys pruinosus; assembly: GCA_009823505.1. Classification (NCBI taxonomy): domain Eukaryota; kingdom Metazoa; phylum Chordata; class Mammalia; order Rodentia; family Spalacidae; genus Rhizomys; species Rhizomys pruinosus. The sequence goes on from VZQC01009916.1 coordinate 208,854, forward strand.
GAAAGTTCTAACACAATAACCCACATTCTTTCCATCCACCTACCTGGCAATGCAATAAGAGAATGCAGGGATTAAACAAATGCCAGTACCCGTTGGTCTGCAGAGACATGTCCCACCTATCTTCCTAAACTGAGTACCTGAGGATCTGAAAGCCTGCTGTAAACTAGACACTGGACAAATGTGTGCTGTGAAGCTGACCACAGAGTCCTTAAGCAGTGTCATTTCCCTAGTCATAAAGAATTGTATCATCCCTACTCTGAGTTACTAGATAGATTATAAACACTTGAGGAGATGCTCAGTTTAATCAAACCTTGTGAATGCCTCGGGATTATTTATATCAGCTGTTCACATCATGGAGGCTTTCTTCAAATACTAAAGAAACAGCTCCCTTCTCATTTTGGGGGTTGAATGTAGGCTTACTACCAATCTTCTGGTTAGACCGCCATGTAGGACATGGATTGCTAAGACATGCTGGATGCTGCTAGGTTCTGAAATTGGTACATATGTTCGATCTGTTCTTCAATTTTGTCTATGTAGTTATTCCCCAGGTCTTTGTCTTCCTCGGTGCAAAAAACACCTCTTCATACACAGATAAGTTATAAGTTATGCCAGGGCCTCTGAATGGAAGAAAGGACACATGTTTTAGATGACTTCCATATCAACCAGGGAAGATTTTCACACTTCAATGGGATGTTTGACCTGGCCTGTGTGGAACTAAAGATATTCGTAAGGTTTGTGCTCTGGCTTTGTCAACTACATGCGGTAACTAAGATCAAATGGGTAAGTGCCATCTTTCAGATTTCATGAATAATCCCAACATATAAATAGAAAGTAGCCATCGTAGCTGAACTCATACTTAATTAATATATAGCCATTATGAAATGGAAATGACAGCAACCAAAATTGCACCTGGAAAAATGAGTTGGAAATTTGAAAACATGACCTAAAATTAGATTAATAAGGGGGGGAGAATAAAGTTGATGAAAGTGAAATTATATTTGATCTGAATTTGTATTTGACTAAAAATTACACAAACAGAAAAAACGTAAATTGGGTTCATAATGTTTATTTCTCTAAACTACTACCATATATAAATTTCAGAAACATAAGGGTGTTTATGTGGAATTAAAAGTGCCATTTCACCCCTTGCTTTCAGCCACAGGAAGCAGCAGTGATAAGTTCTACACACCTCCAACGGACTGTACATAAAATTCAATAGATTAAATGGCGTGTTATTCTTCAATGTAAGACATTTAGATGGAATTATCTTAGAAGTTTGACCCATTTTCATCCTAACTAGCAGGAGACCGAAAGTTGTTGATTCTCTAAAATCCTTGTTCAGAGAAGAGATGTTAAGAGTACTTGCTGCTCTTACACCGAAAGAACTGTGGGTTCAGTTCCCAAAACCAGATTGGGCGTTACCCCACCTATGGCTTCCAGCCCAGATATACAGACACCCTCCATCTGGTCCCTCACAGGCAGATGCACTGCCACATATACACGGTAAATTAGACATAAAAATTACATTAGGAAAAATTGTTCAGTGTTTTCATTCTATTTTGTAAGACTAAGGTAACGAATGAAGAAGCAAGCATTTCTCTTATTATTATGAAAAGATGAAGTTAGTCATTCTTTTCATATGTTTAACAAACCATGGGGCTGGAGATTTGGCCTAGAGGTTAAAGAGAGCCGACGCAGACCTTACGAGGACGGGTTCGATCCCCAGCACCACATTGGCCGCGGAACCGTCTGAGACTCCAATTCAGGAGAACTCCAACTCCAGTTCCAGGGGAATCCGGACCCTCTTTCTGAACCTCCGCGGTTGCACGACACGGGTGTGCACAGACCTGCATGCCGACAGACATTCCATACACATACAGCAATAAATGAAATAAACAAAAAAAAAAACATTAAATTTCCTTTTATGTGAACTGGCTACCAAGTTGTCTCAATGCCATTTATCAGTCACCTTAGAATGTGCAATGCCACATTTATTATGCCCTAAGTTATTTTATGTATCTGGGTGTTTATAGACTTTATATTTCCTTATTGATGTACATCCTCTAAGACTCTATGGTAGTATAATGTCAGTAGATTGTACATAGGTTTTAAACCTGCTCAGTATGAAGTACGATGATTATAATTTTCAGCATTCTCTGCTGGTAGTTGCTTCAGAAACTTAGAATCAGATTGGTCTAGCCTTTTACAAAAACTTCTATCTACACATTATTTCCATTTTTTTCAATTTTTCATTCAGGTAAAACTGTATTGATGAAATTTACACGTATTAGATTAGGTACAAAATAAAAACTGCAAAAAGAAAATGTCATGTTATAATGACCTGAGCCAGTGTTGGTGTGACCTCATCCCTGTTCATGTTCCCTGGGACATTAGTTCAATGAAAATAATATTAACGAATTACATATAAAGATAAATTTGAAATTGGCTTAATGCCATTTAAGGGAAATTGGACCAAGATATATGCGTTAGCTCAATGGGTGTTGTTCTAGGAAACAATCTTTTCTTTTAAAAAAGTTGTAAATAAATCTTTTTAAAATAGAAATAAAACTGTCCTTGGATTAAAAGTAATCGAGAAAAATATTTTACTGTGTCATAATAATATAAATTCTCTCCTCACTAAGAATATATCTTTTGGTAGATTTGGAGACTCAAACTGAAATATTCTCTGTTGGCACATTATTATATACAATTTTGAGTTTCTTCATGTTAGTTGAAAAGCATTTTACATTGTGAGCAAATATAGAAAAAATATATACAATTTTTTTTTATTTTATTTTAAGTTTTTTTTACCTTTATTATTTTAAATTTAATTATTTATATGGTACTGGAATTAAACATGGCATCTTGTAACATGCTAGGCAGAGCTCTGGCACGAGCTATAATCTTAGCCTATTATTTATTTAAGATAGAACCTAAAACTAAGTATCACACAAGCTTTCGGACACAGAACAACATACTCTCGTGTTGCCTAGGAGCTGCCCTTGAACTGTAATCTTTCTGCTATCAAACCTTCGTAGCTTGGAGATTTAAGCCCTCTGCCTCCAGGCCCAGGTAACCATGTTTTCCTACATGAAGTATATTCTATACACAATAATTAAGCTCTGTTAGGAAACTTCTGATCGCCGATACTCTGAGGACAGAAAGCAGGCCTTGAATTTGCTGCTGTGAATTTGCTCAGATCCCATTAGACTCAACATTTCCCTGAATGCTGAGCCTGAGTACAGAGACTACTGACGTTTCCTGAAGAATTCTAAGAAAACCTAGTCAATAGGGGTGGACGAGTGCCTAGCGGTCAGAGCACGCCTCTTGCAAATGCAGAGGACCCGGGTTCGATCCCCAGCATCCACATGGCGGCCGAGAACCGTCCGAAACTCCAATTCCAGGAGAACTCCAGTTCCAGGGGAATCCGACACCCTCTTCTGACCTCCGCGGCATTGCACGACACGGGTGCACAGACTTGCATGCACACAGTACATTCATACACATACAGAAATAAATAAAAATTAATAAAAAAATTATAAAAAAAAACCTAGTCAATCATGCAAAAGAGCAATCCATTGTTTCTTAAGTAAACTGAATGACAAATAAGGAAAAACAAGAGTAAAACCTGTGATTTTCTTCAGGTTGACCTGAGATACCAGCGGTGGCCCAGACTCCGTCTCTACGTTTCCACTTGCTACAAGTGGCATATTAGTGTAAAATAAACCCAGCCCAGCTAGCTAGTTCATAATACTATAAAGATCCTGGATTAAGGAAAAGCTGAATAGCCTCTGCAGTATTCAGTGCCTGATATTTGCTTCACTAACACCACTTCCTAATCAGTGGGGCTAATCTAGACCGAGGTGCAAGCAATTCCCAGGAGCAAATGGAGATAATTTGCTTCTCAAAATGAACTAAATTTCTTTCAGATTGACAGTGAACTTCATGGCAGTGAACTGGCCCAATAAAGGTTATGAAATAATAATAATAATAATAATAAATCTTTAAAATAATCCCACAGACATTTTATTCAGGGGTACTTTAAATAAAACTCACTTTCACAGACTTTAGTCATCTTTTTTTTATTTTGTGTTCTAATATTCACTGTATCTGTATTCAGCTTGTCAGTAAAAGAATTGTAGGAAATTTTGTACTTTTTGGTAAACTTTAGACCCAGATGGACAGTAACATTCCATTATAGCCAGCAAACACACCATGACATAAGCCACAATAACGACAGCCAAAGCTCATCTCTGAGTCAAAAGAGAGTGAGACAGACCTGGACCTCAAAACAGTGTGGGAAGGTTAATGTACAACAAAGATGGCCTAAAGCCAACTGATTGTGCACAGCCAAGAATGGAGGCAACCTCAGCCAAATGGCTACTTCCATATACAGCATGTGACCCAGCGTTCATGACTGACGCACAGGGAAACTCCTAAACACTGCAGCAAAGAATTCTGAGCCAGAGATGCCTGGGCTCCAAACCCCAGCTCCTCACTACTTTTAGCCTAAGGTAAGTTCTCTCACCTGAGCCTCTTTTCTCACCCTTAAACAATAATCTCTACCTTCCAGTTCAGTGAGGATTTTAAAAAGTGTGTGCACCACAGGACTTATGGGTATAGTTGGCTTGCAATTAACACTGCAGAAATCATCAAAGTGTCTTTGTTGCTTAGGTAGGTAGGTACCTTAATTCCAAGTATATGTACTTATATAACAGCCAACAAAAGCCCAGGAAAGAGGAAGTAGGCCGTTAGAGGAGAGGGAAGGGGACAGTCGTAGTTGTCCAGGCTTTCAAGGTTGCTATCCTGGTATCCAAAGCAGGTTAGTTCAGCCTGGAAATGGAGCTCAAATCAGGAGCCACAAGTATGGTTATGTGGGTTTAAAATCTCTTGGAATTTAATGTTGGGAGGAGGGTGTACTCCATGAACAGAGGAGTCCTTGGTGTCATAACTCACACAGCCCAGACCTAATGTATGGGACCCAGTGCAGAAGTTCAAGCTGAGGTTCCCACACACAAAATGAGGAAAACTTATTTAATTTCATAAAATATAATCTCTGTTTCTTGAAATGCACATTAAGAATGGCCCATAAAGAAAGAGGATATCATGAACTTTGCAGGTAAATGGAGGGAACTAAAAGCCATTATGCTAAGTGAAGTAACACAGTCCCAGAAAAACAAATGACATATCGCATCCCTTATTTGTAGATCCTAGCACCAAATTTCTATTTGTAGTGCCAACTGAATAATTCTTTTTTTTTTCTTCCTTTTTTAGTAAATATAACACAATTTTACTCATTAATTTGCTATGTAATATAGGAATGTAAATTAATACTTTTTCTTTATCTGCATACAACTCTACTGTTAAAACGTGAATCCCTAGACATGGTTTGGAATTAACCTATAGTTTGTTTTCAGACATCATAATTTTGGTATATGTGTGGCATATATATATGTATATATATATATTGGAGCTATACAAATTGGGAGGAACAACAATAACAAAAAGATTGGGTCAAAGAACTGACTGAAACAGTAAACTTCTGCCCAAAACAGTAAACTTCTACATCAAAAAATTTAAAAAAGACTGAGAAAAAGATGAAAGATGTGGTTGCATCTTTTTCATCAGGCATGAGCTCTGGTGGTATAGGGGGCAAGGAAGGGGGAATGCGTCTAAATTTGATTAAGAAATGTTGTATGAAATGCACAAAACATCAATAAAAAATTTACTACTAACTCGTATGATAATTATAAATGTTTGTCCATGCATTCCAACCTTTTACTTATGGGGAAACTACATTAAAAATTATGCATAGAATTTTATTTCACATTGACTAATAGTTGTCATAAAATATATATAATTAAAAAAAGAATGGTCCATCAGATCAGATGTGGTTATAGAACTCTCAGACTCCCCAGAATTCTATACTGGAACATGGGGGCGTGACCATTGACCTGGTCCCAAACCTACTCTTTTGACCTTGGCTTTATCTGGCATAGCAGCAGGTTTCATGTGATCACATTCTGGAACCTAGCCTACAGCACTGAAGTGCCCTTCAAAACCCCAGTAAATAGCTGTGCTCTGCTCACCCCTCTGCCCATTTCCAGTGGTACAGTACATCCTCATAAGATGTGTTTGGAGATGAGAACTGCAAGCGCCCAGGACGTGGGCTTGGGACCACCTGGTTTGGAAATTCTGAAGTCTTGGAATCTCAGAATATGGTCAGAACTAGAGGTGACCTAGGATTTAGCTAGATGTGACAACAGGACCTTAACTTTCCAGAATTCCCGGGTGGGGGGTTGTCCCAGTTGAGCATTAAGTGTGGGCCCAAGTCAAAAAGGAAATAAACTTCTCTTGCTAAAGTTTAAGTGTCAGAATTGATCAAGTTCATATACTATAACAAAATACAACAAACTCAGGAACCTTCCAACAACAGACAGTTATTTCTTATAGTTCTGGCAGCTTGGACATCCAATATTGTGCTGAGAAAGGATACAGTGCCTGATGATAATCCACATCCTTATTCACCAATGGCACCTTGTTGTTGGGTCCTTAGATCACTCCCTGAAATCTCTTTTATGAGGTCACTAATCCCATTCATGAGGGGAGAGTCCAGCCATCTGACCCAAAAACCCTACCTCTGAATCCCATCACTTTGGGAGTTAGGATTTCTATGCAAGAATCTGAGCAGTCTGGGACCGTAGTACCAGGCATGTACTGCCTGCACATAGCTGTAGATAGAGCCACTGCAGCAAGGACTCCCCTTACCCTCTCTCCAGAGGTTATCATGTTCCATTTGGAGGCAGTCCCTTCAGCCCTTACCTAAAACATTTTCTTTACTCAGAAATAAGTTTTGGCTGTAGCATCAACTATAAAACTCATCTGCATTTCATTTATTTCCCATGATTCTTGTCAACCTAAAAATGTTCTCAAATTCACAGATGAAAATGGGAGAGAAAGGGGGTAGGGCAGTGGTGTCAACAAGTTTCAGAATAGAATTTAAGAACAAGTTCTTTTTTTAAATCCTGCTTCATGTCAGCTAAGTTACGAGGGGCTGAAGAAATGTAATAAATGCTCTCAGTTTGACTGAAATAGAAATGCAATATGGAAGCAAGAGAGGAGTTCAAAGAGAAGTGCTTGAGTTATGATGTAAACAGATAAAATATGAAACAGGGTTTTAAGATAAGCAGATAAGCACTATAAAACCTGATCATAGAACCCCAAGAGCTCTGGAGGAAAATTAAATCATAGAGAAAAAAATCAATATTACCATATGGTTGTCCTGACAGCTTGTCTCAAAACTCACATTTAATAATCTATCAATATCTTCTTAAAGTTTTGATTTTGAAAACTTGGGAAGAGCTGATGAATTTCCAGTGTTTCATGTGCCTAAAACTGTACACAGCATTGAGAGAACTATCCCTTCTGTTGCCCACAAACCCACAAGAATGACACTGTCATGAGAATAGTTATCACCACAGTTATTCGAGTACTCAGTGAATGAAATTAATATTTATTCTTTAAACACACTGCTGTCACATCTAGATTGTTTCATACAAACTTACTCCAAATTATTCAGTCTATGCCATAAATTAACAATGAATCACTAGTCAATGAATGCTAACAAAAGGATTAAAGTGGTATTCATGCCAGTTATCTCAAACATGTGGACAAGTGAACCTTCACACCTGTCAGGAAGCACAGGTTGGCCAGGATGCTTAATTATACAAATCATTCTCACCACACAAAATTTGCCTCTCTTCTACTTTAATAAGAATACAGGAATACTTTGTTCTCAGAAAAAGCTTCTCAAATTCTGCACATTGATTCTCTTCTTCCTTAATTCCACCTCAGCTCTCAATCCAGGTCTAAGATTCTCCTTCTGGGTTCTGCTGGCAGCACACTGGCTAATGCCAACAGGTGTTCTCTTTTTGTGCAGTCCACAGCCTCATCTGTGATGGTGTGCCTCCCTTCTTCCCCTGATTTCCTTCTTGTTTTTCTTCCTTCCAGTTTCCCCTTCTGATAATCCCTTAAACACTATTTCCTGGACTCTGCATTCTATTACTTTAAAACTGCATAATCTACCTGAGGAATTGAATACAAATCTAGAGGTATTAACAGTTTCCTTTTTTTAAATCTTTTATTGAAGTTTTGTACATTTCATACTTTCGAAATCACTATCTCTAGCGAAGTTCTTGCTCTTGAGCTCCAGACCTGCTCTCTAGTAACTTCTCCTTAGAGGCCCAAAATGTACTCACATTACACCACATCCACAGGGAGTGCCTGTCTACTCTGATGCACCTTCTCATTCTGAATCTCTGTATACCATCCCTGAAGGAAGGTAGTAGGTGGCATCTTACCACCAAGCCAGACACCAAGGAGGAAGCCTCTCACTCTCCACAGGCACACACTAACAGAACGCAGGTTCCCAGACTCATCCCCTTCCCTCTCAGTCACCATCACTACTGCCATGTTCAGGAACTCATTATATGTCCGATAGCCCCTGCAGCCATCTGATTCATTGGCTCTAACTTTGGGCACCAATCTAATCTCTGCTGTCTCAGAGTGGTCTTCTAACATGCAAATAACTCCTCTGCTTAAATTTCTTCTGTAGCTTCCACGATGGTATTTCCAAACTTATTTCACCTCTGGAGCTTCTATTCATTCAATCAGACTAAGACTTAAGGCCTTATAATTTAGTGAGTGACCCAAGATGGTTCTTTATTTGCATATTTTGTCACTTTTATTTTATGTGTATGGGTGCCTTACCTGCATGTGAGTGTACCTATGCAGTGCAGTGTCTGTGGAGGTCAGAAGAGAGCATCAGATCCTCTGGAACTGGACTTATGGACAGCTGTTAGCCCCCATGTGGGTGCTGGGATTCAAACCTGAGTCCTCTTAACCACTGAGCCATCTTTCTAGCCCCATCCAAAATGGTTCTTATAATTGGGCAAGGCAATAATTCTCCAAATTGTTAAATCTCTCTTTTTTTGGCAGAGCATTGAAGGCTAGCCTTACCACACCATCTTCTTTCCCTAGGCTCCCTAGAGAGAGAGAGAGAGAGAGAGAGAGAGAGAGAGAGAGAGAGAGACTATAGGTAGCCCGTGTTCATGCACATGTGGTATATGCATGTGTATGTATGTGTGTACACATAGGGAAGGACAGGAGAGGTCCTGCTTTAGCACACTCTGCCTTGAGTCAAGGTCTCTCCATGTGCTGCTGGCCAGTGAGCTCCCAAGATCCACCTGTCTCCAGTCCCAAACACCAGAGTTACAGGAATATATGGCAATTCATATATTCCTGTACATTATTGCTGAGGATTTGCTCAGGTCCTCATGTGTATGCAGCAAGTGCTTTTACCCTAGAAGCCATCTCCCCAGCCCTATAGGCAACATATACCTCTATAAAAATGCCACAATATCTTGTTCCCTGCACCTCAGCAATTTTTCACAGGCTGTGTCCCTGTCCCCGACTGTAACACAGTCTTTGGCTTACCTAACTAGTTCTGGAATTCTCTGTGCAAACCCCCCTTCATCTGTGAAGTCTTTTCTAACTTCCTCAGTCATACCGGGGATGCTTTCTCCTACTGTCTCTCTATGTATCTTGCACACATCGCCATTACAATATAGCATACTCCCAACCTTGCAGTCTGTTACTCTCTCAGTAGACTAGGGGATTTGAGGCAATAGAAACTTTTATCTTTTTTATACATAACTTGCACAGAGCCTAGTATTGGATAAATATTTGAGGAATTACCAAGTAAATGACAGAAAGTCACATCAACTAGAAAACATTGGCCTGGATCCTGGCTCATTTTTGACCAACAGCTAATGGTCTCATCACAGAACAAATCTCTGTTTCCTCATATACAAAAGTGCCATATTTAATACATATTTATTTTGACTGATTTGAAATACTTATAGAAAAGTTCAGATAAGTGCAAATGTACAAAGAATGATATAATGAATTTCCTGGTACCCACACCTAGCTTCCATCATTCGATACTTCCAGCCAATATTTTGTCCTTATCCTTCCACTCACTTTTCTTCACATAATTTTAGTACAAATTCAAGATCATTCTGTTTGTTAATGTATATATTTCTTGGAAAGTGTTCTTCAGAACTTCTCATGTAATAAGATAGCCACATCCTGGTCACAGTTCATCATGCACATCATTTTATTAGTTAGTCATCCATACTGTGCCTCAGTAGTCAGCACTTTCAAACTCCTTGATTTGAGTTTGGCCATGGGAATGGCTCTCATCAAAGGGATGTTAGAGAACATGACTCAAGAAAAACTTAAACAGTAATTCACTCAGTTTCCCTTACATTCATATGTCCCTGCTTTTAAATAAGTGCATGTCTCCAAGATAGAAAAGAGAGAAGAAAGAAAGAAAGAAAGAAAGAAAGAAAGAAAGAAAGAAAGAAAGAAAGAAAGAAAGAGAGAGAGAGAGAGAGAGAGAGAAAGAAAGAAAGAAAGAAAGAAAGAAAGAAAGAAAGAAAGAAAGAAAGAAAGAAAAAGAGGTTCCAAATCCAATTAGATAGCTGTTGACCATCCCTCAGACATCAGTGCCTCTGCTGCAACGATGCACTCATTTTCTCTCTGCCCCTCATTCTGTGTGCAGAGGTTCAATTGCAGATGTGTCTCCTAGGAATGGGGATTTTTCAGATGTATATGTTCTGTGTCTGACAAGTTGTCAGATTACACAGTGACCTCCATCTTTTGCGCAGAGTAGCTTTTTTGTTTTTTTTTAAAGTAATGAATGAGTTACTTTTATTATTGCATTAATTTACATTTGAATTTATCTTCAAATAAAAATAAAGATTTGTATTAGTTGCTTCATAAATTCAGCAACTTTGTTTATTTCTAGGTGTTGAAATTGAGTTTTATTGCACTGTGGTCGGATAGAATGGATGGATTATTTCAATCTTTTTTATATTTGTTGAGTTTTTTCCCTGTGTCCCAGTATATGGTCTATTTTGGAGAATGTTCCATGAGGTGCTGAGTAGAAAGTGTATTCTGGTGTTTGGGTGAAATATGCGGAGATGTCTGTGAGGTCCATTTGGTGTATTGTGTCATATTTCGATGTTCTCTGTTTTACTTTGTCCGTTGATCTGTCCTAGAGGACTTAATGGGGTATTGAGTCCCCTAGGTATGTAGTATGCTGGGATGAATCTGTACCTTGAGATCCTGAAGAATTGTCTTTATAAAGTTTGATGCACTGATGTTTGTGCAATATATATTTTATGATTGTGAAATCTTCATCGTCAATTGTTCCTTTAATATAAGGATTTAATGGCCCTCTTTGTCTCTTTTGATTCTTTTGCTTTGAAGTCTATTTTGTCTGATTTAGAAAGCCACCACCACGCTTTTCTTTTTGGACCATTTTTTCTGGAATACTTCTTCCATCCCTTCACCTTAAGTTGGTGCTTATCTTGAAATTGAGATGGGGTTCTTGTAACAGCATATAGATGGTTTTGTTTCCTAATCAATTCTCCCATGTTATGCCTTTTTGATTGGGGGAGTTTCAGCCCTATATATTTAAGGTTTACATTGAAAGATGGAGTTTGCTTCCTTTCACTTTTTATCATTTGGATTTCTGCCTCTGATTTTGCTCCTAGGTTATGTTTTTTGTAGTTTCTTTTCCTAGTGTTTAAGGATGTTGCTCCTCTCTTCTGCCCTTTGATTGGCTTCAAGAATTTTAGTGAAGAGTTGGTTTTCCGACATGTATCTATCATCTTGTTATGTCAGGAAGATTTTTCTCTCACCATCAACTATAATCGACATTTTTGCTGGCTAAAGTATCTGGGTTGGCATCCATAGTCCCTTAACATGGGAATGCTTTCTTTGCTCCATGTTCTTCCTTGCTTTCATGGTTTGAGGCGAGAAGTCAGTTGTAATTCTGATGGGTTTCCCTTTGTATGTGACTTGTTTTTTTCCTTTGTGGCCCTCAGAAATTTGGTCTTTGTTTTGGGCTCTAGTCTTTTAACTATGATATGGCGTGGGGTGTTTCTTTTCTGATCTTGCTGTATGGGTCCTATGTGCTATCTTGTCTTTGTATGGGCGTGTCTATTTTAAGTTTGGGAAATTTTCAAATCTATCTTCTGTTGAAGATCTGATCAATAACTATCTCTTGAGATTCTTCTCCGCCTCTATTCCTATATGCGGGAGGTTTGGTCGTTTCATAGTGTCCCAATATTTCCTGGTTGTTCCACTTTTGTGTATTTTTAAATTTTCATAATCTTTATTTGAGCTTTTAATGCTCTGTGTTATCTTCCAGTCTGATATTCTTTTTCTTCTTCCATTCTACTTCTGGGCTTTTTTCCTTTTCTTTCTTCTTGATTGACTGAGTGTTCTATCCTTTTTGTTTCCTCTGTGTTTTCGTTAGTACTTCCATTTCTTTGAGCTTTCAACCTTCTTTGTGCTTCTCAATCTCTTTTGGTGCTCCTTTCTTTCGTTTTGATTGGACTTCTTTTTTCAGTGTTCCTACTTCCATTCGGAGTTTGTTTTTTTCTCCCTCTAGTTCTTTCTGGAGTTTGTCATTCTGTTCCCTTTAGTTCTTTCCGAAGTTTGTCATTGTATCCCTCTAGGCCTTTTTGAGTTTTCATCCTCTCCCTTTAGTTCCATGACTTCTTCTTTATTTCTTTAATTTTCTCTGTTTATCCGTGCAATAATTCGTCAAAGCTCTGTTTCCTTGGGTCTCCTCCAAGGGAATCCCATTGTGCTATCTCCCCAGGTTTGGTAGGGCCTGGTGTGGGAGTTATCCTGTGGCCTTTCCCATGTTGTCCCTTCGTCGTGTCCTGGCATATGGATTTCCCTTTGTGGTTCAAGTCACAAATGATTTTCACTATATAGTGGATGGTTTTGCTTGCTCCTTCCGATGCTTTTTTTTTTTTTTTTTTTAGGGTGTATTGACTTGGCTAGGTTTCAGGTTTTCGTTTTTGTGTATATATTGGATGTTGGAAGCTAAGTTAGTCTTCTCTTTCTGTTCTGAGGTTCTCCAAAAGAGAAGACCACTTGGATTCTTAGCAATTCCCAGTTGGTGCAGGGGGAGGGGGTGGTTTATTGTGTGTGCCTGATCTAGCCCGCGAGGGCCGGGAACCCCGAGAGGGTTCAAGCGAGACCTCTCTCCCAGCTGCCCCCGGCCAAACCCCGCCTAGAGCTGTGAGCTGTGTACCTGGCCTGGCGCGTTTGGCTCTCCCCGCGACCCCGTTCCGCCCACAGTCACCCGGGACCAGAGCAGAGGGGAACGCGACCCTCCGCTCACCGCGCGGTCCCTCTGGGCCTTGACCCCGTAGACGGGTTCAGAGTGAGACCCTCTCCCAGCTGCCCCCCGCCAAGACCCCGCCTAGGCTGTGGAGCTGTGTTCAGCAACTTTCTGGCGGTTCATGAATGAGGTTTTGCAAGTGGCTTTTTTGATGAATGGCATAGGATTGCTTGTCGGTAAATCAAGATTCATAGTTAGTGTATATGAGAAATCTCATTTGTCTAGAGATATGACCCTGATAGGCTTTTCTCTAGGCTCTATGTCCTCTCCAACCCTGTGTGCACCCCTCAATTTCTCACCAGTAATGCCTCTGTACACAATAGATGTGATGTACACAAAGGCCCAACTAGTACGCTGCTTCCAAAGAACGGAAGCCCCATGGTGTACCTTGGATGCCCCTAATAATAAACCTCGCCCACCCGTGGCTCATGGATCACTGTGCAAGAGGGGGCAGAAATAGTTTAAGAGCCAGGGCTTAGTGCAAGAACATAGAAAAGGCAGGGGAAGGAAGGAAGGAAAAGGAAAGGGAGGGAGGGATGCGAGGGAGGGAGGAGGGAGGGATGAGCAGGGAAGGGATAGGGAGGAGGAGGGAGGGAAAACATGGTAGAGCAGAGCTACTCCAACCAACTCATAGACGCATATATAATAAGTAAATACTGATTCCATGTGCCACTAATGTTGTATAGGCACTTGTTATTTAGTTTTTCTGCATTCTGCGACAATATTAGCAGCAATTACGGGTTAACAACAATTCTTTAATATCATAAAATATTATTTTAATTAGATAATTTTTAACTAGATAATTTTTTAACAATTCTCTATGTATTAGTCAGGGTTTTCTAAAGAAAACAGAAGCACAGGATGAATATATAGCTATATCAAATTTATTGATTTGCTCAATGACAGACTCAGTGTATCCCCCAACAGTACCGCTCCGACGTAGCCGCTGTTGCCGCTGGCTGAATCCATGGGAACTTCTCAGTCTGCAAGGCTGGATTCTCATTAGTATCCCAGTCTGGTCTGAAGGCCCGGTGGTTCCAGGAATCTGCCGTCCCAGTACACGCTGGGATCCGAAGGTTGATCACAGCAGCAAGACAACTCATCAGATGAGAGGAAGGCAAGCAGGAAAATAAAAATGAGCCAGCTCAGCTCCTTCTGCTTGTGGCCTTTTATACTGCCTGCCAGTCAGAAGGTAATTGCCCAATTTGGGGTGGGCCATCTGGGTGGAGGTGTCCAATCCGAAGATCCTTTTTCCTTATTTTTTTCCTTATCCAGTCAAGTTGACACCCAGGATTAACCATCACACTCTATTTTAGAGATAAAATTTGCATACAAAGGCACATCTAGGAGGCCAGAGAGATGGCTCAGAGGTATAGAGCTCGGACTTCTCTTACAGAGGACGCCAGTAATTCTTCCCAAAACCCCACATGGCAGCTAAGAACCGTCTTTAACACTCCAGTTCCAGGGGAATCAGACCCTCTTCTAACTCCGCAGCATAGCACCGACACAGGTGCACAACATACATGCGAACAGTACACACTCATACATAAAAAAATAAATAAATAAATAAATTTATTATTT
>VZQC01009916.1:226464-293332 GCA_009823505.1 Rhizomys pruinosus
CTTTTTTTTTTGTCTTTCTTTTTTTTTTTTCTAATTAAATTTAGTTTTTCTTGATGCTTTGTGCATTTTTCATACATTTTTTCCAATTCACTTCAGGCTTATTTCCCTTTCCCTCCCCCCCACCCATTCCATCCCATGCTCATGCATTCTGCCTAACGTCCCTGCATCTTTTCTCTCAGTTTTTTTTTTTTCATTTTAGCTATAAGTGATAATTCCATGCGACACGCCTACCTTCATGCAACACCTATCTGCAGGGCTGTTGTGCCCAAACAGCTACAGCCCCACCATCCATGGGGGGTGACAGGCTTGTATGTTCTATCAGGTTGATCAAATGAGTTTCTAGACTACATTGCTGTAGTTTTCACCCCAATCGCAGCCTTACTTTCTCCACGCCCCCTCTTCTGCGGATTGTTCCCTAGGTTTAGGAAAGGGGCACGGTGGATGAGGGTAAAACAGTCCACTCTCTCTCTGGAGCTGCTTGGACTTGGACTTCTGTGTCATTTGGGTTTCTTTCATGGGCTGACAAGTTGTCCAGGAATAACCTTTCGATCCTACTTAATGAAGAACAACGCAAGTAGATATTTAGGTATTTAAGCAGCACTAAATAGTTATGGTAGGTTACCTTTAGCCATAGGACTCACATGTTTGGATTGTAATCCTATAAAATTACAATTTTCCCCCCTGTTAATATGACAGGGTTCTTACTGTGACTTCTAACATCCCTTAACCTGTAGAGGATGTAAGCTTCGGGCATTCAGCCATGGGTTATTTCTCCACAGGGAGGAGCCATATTGCCAATTAGATTGGGATATACGGCAATGGCTGCCTCTGCTGCACAGTTATTTCCAGACAGGTGAGGTATAGCTTGTGCTGTGCTGACGGTGGTTTTGCTTGACTCACGGGAGACCATATTTGCTTTATTGGTTTAGTGGCCTTTGGTAACACTCTTGGCATTCCAGAGGCCATCTGTCACATCTTGCATTTGCGTGTGTGGTCTCAATATATCCCTCCAATGTTAATGTCAGGTCTTCGGCAGGAGGGTCTTATTGCCTCTCCTTCTGTAGGTATACCAACTTAGAGGCAAGGAGCACTTACCTTTTGTGGGGACTTGTATCCCCTGGCCAACAACTCCAAACCTGGTTAGACCAATTCATGCTGATATCAGCGTCTCTTTATTAATATATTTTTAAAAATAAAAAAAAAAAAAAGACTTTAGTATTATATTTTGGTCTGAACAGAGAGAATCCCTTCCACAGTTCCCATGTCTAGTAGTCCATTAAAGAAAGCAGTTTCTGTTTACATGGTTTATAATGAGTGATTACCTCTACAATAGTTGTCTCCATTTTACAGGTTGGGGAACGACTCATCATCGTCATATTTCTCCTGTTTCTATGGGGGGGAGGCAAAAAAGTCTTTCCTATCAGAACTTTTGTGGCGCCTAGAAGGTAATTTCCTAGGGTCTTATAACTAGTTGTTAAAGTAGGATCAACAGAGGCGCGTGCGATGTTATGGCAATCTGATGGCTTTCTTCCTTAGAAAGTTTCAGACGGGTCAGCTTTCCGTTGCCACTTTTGGTACATCCTATCAATGCAAAGCTGTATCTTTTCTCTCAGCCGTTAAGTTGGGACGTCTTTGTCCTTTGGAACAAACAAATCTTTTTCCATATTAGTTTTAGATGTTGAATTGCAGGAGTTTTGACTGAAAAGTTTCTGCTTTCTGTATCCCCCCCCCTTTTTTTATTTAGCGTATTAGTCTCCACGAAGATAGTTGTATTATACATGACTTATAGGTTGGAGTCAAGCATAGTTTCATCAAAATCACCCATGTTGTTTTGTGGTTGACTATATATGATTAACTTGGGATAGCAAACTAAATTTTAACTGTTAACTCAGCGCTTAAAGAGAATGCTCAAGGTGATACTGTATAACACAGGGAAATTATAGAGAACATTTGTATGTGTCATCCCAAAGTTCTTGCTCTACAGATTTTAGTAAAGCAAATGTGGAACAGCGATTATTATATCTTCATTAATTCAGATGCCTTACCGTTTTATCGTTCTTTCCATGTTGTTATTATACATCGTTTTTCCTTTTACTAAGTCCTAACAACACTCATGTGCCTGTAGACCGTGTTCTAGGCGAACTGGTACTTGTGATCACGTCAATTAAATATGCCTTAATCAATATACACACTGTCCCCTCTCCCACCCATCCCCCCTTTCCAATTCACCATTTAGTCCATTTTCTGATGCAGTTTTTCTGTTCTTTTAATATGCATCCTCTTCCATCGAAATATTTATATCTCGGTTGTTGGTACTAGCCACTACATATGAGGGACACCTTTGTCGTTGTTTTTCTGGGACTGTGTTACTCACTTACACATAATGTCTTCCAAGTTCCATCCATTTACCTGCAAATTTAATGATGTTTGTCCCTCTTTACTGTGCATTAGTATTCCATTTATACAGTACCAACATTTTCTCTATCCACTCATCAGTTGTCGGGCCACTTGGGTTGGGTTGGTTCCGCTTTTTGCTAATGTGAACAGAGCTGCCCTAAACATGAGCTGTGCATGTATCGTTGCAGTAAGTTGTGCTTTGGGTATATCTTACCCAGGAGTGGTATGACTGGGTTCACATGGAGGTCATTTTGGTCTTCTAAGGGTTCTCCACACTGCTTTCCACAGTGGCTGTACAAGTTTACCTTCCACCAGCAATAGATGAGTGTTCCCCTTTCCCCACAACCTCTCCAGCACTTGTTATCCTCGTTTTCCTTATCCTAGCAGTCTTATTGGATAAGGTGATATCTCACGAGTGGTTTTAATTTGCCTTTCCTTTTTTCAGGATGTTGAACACTTCTTAAGATGTTTCTCGGCCCTCTCTAATTCCTCACTCTGCAGATCTTCTTGTCTTTTCTCCATCTTTTGAGTGATTCATTTGTTTTCTTTCTTCTTTGTTTTTTGCTAACTTGTATATATCTGGAAATTAATGCTTTGTCCGATGTTCTGCTGTGAAGGTTTCCTTCCCCTCTTTGTTTCTTTCTAAATGCACATCTAAAGGCTGGAGAGATGGCTCAGCAGTTAAGAGCACTGGCTGTCCTTGTAGAAGACCTGGGTTGGAATCCCAGCCCCAACATGGCAGCTAACAACTGTCCTTAACTCCAGTTACAGGGTATCTGACACCCTCTTCTGCCCTCCTATGGCACAGGTACACTTACATACATACAGGCATAACACTCATACACATAATTTTTTAATGTGCAGATGGACGTTAAACTTGTGGTGCTTTGAATGAGAAATGTCCCCACAGGCTCACGTATTTGCACACTGGATCTGTAGTTGGTAGCCCTGTTGAAAGAGGTTATGGAACCTTTAAGAGTTGGAGCCTTGATGGGGGAAGTTTGTCACTAGGGGTGGGCTTTCAAGGTTTATAGCCTTCTACCACTTCCTACTGTTTCTCTCTGTTCCCTGTGTGTAATGACAATGTGATCCCCCAGCTTCCTGCTCCTGCCACCATGCTGTGACTCCCCTTCTGTCTCAGAAGAGATGTAAGCCAAAATAAACTCTTTTCTCCTTAACTTGATTTTATCTGTGCTATTTTATCACAGCAAGAGAAAGTGAGTAATTCAACTCTGACGTTCTGTATGTCATTGGATGAGCTTCAGCCAACAATAAGTAGCCCTGTAGTTCAACTCCCTGCCAGGTCAGAGATCATCACCACCTTAATAGAAAGTTCCTTTGCATTACACCAGTTTCATCGCATCTTCCACCTCCGGCAATTGCTGTTCTGATTTTTTACACCAAAAACAGTTTTGCCTGTTCTAAAATGTCATGTGGAATTTTACAATAAATAGGCATTAACTTGGCATGCTTTTGAGACTTATCTATGGTGTACATAATTTGTTCATTTGCTTTGATGAGCAGAATCACAGTGTGTGGATAACCATGGTTGTCAGGCTGTTCTCTTGATGGATTCCTGAGCTGTGTCCATTTCTGGCCATTATGAATAATATTGCCTTCAAATTTTTTACATAAGACTTTTTATGCACACATATTTTTATTTCTCTTAGGGAAAGACTTAGCTATGGAATCTTGGAGTTTCTTTAGCATATAATAAAGTCATTGTTTTTTCTAATGTGGTTGTACCATTTTACACCTTGATCAATGGTGTATTAGAATTATGGCTACCCCACAAGCTTGCCACTTTTCAGTCTTGTCAGGCTCTTTAACTTTAGCCTTCCTGGAGGGTATAGATTGGTATTTTATCATGATGTTGGTTTTTCCTTCCCATTTCCCTGATGTCTGTGATGTTAATCTTGACTGGATCTACAGTCCAATAAAGACAAGCCAGTGGGTACTACTGTGAGGGATATTCTTGATCAGGTGGTTTTTGTAGTGGGAAGACCCACCCTAAACATAGGCATTAGCAGCCCAGAAAAAAGAGGGGAGAAGGAAGATTTATTTTCCCCTGTTTGCTTTCACTTGCACAGGTAAGTTCATCTACTCTGTGGTTGCCACTGCTCCATTCCTTCACTGATATTAGGGCCCAGCTTCAGTTTTCCAATATGGATTGAAGTATATTGGCTCTGTAAGAATCCTCCAGTCTTTCACCTCCAGATTGGCACTACTTGGGTGCCCAGTCTTGTGGACTAGGCAACTAGGGTTCTTGGCTTCTCTGGTGTGAGACAGCATCATTGGGCTACCTATACAGTGTCACCTAAGCCAAGCTAATAAATCCACTTTGATATATATGATCCTTTCTAGAGAACCCTGACTGCTTCAGTGATTTTCAAGCTTTTCTTTGCATCTTCCAGCCATGCATGTATCTACAATAGGGATTGTCTTTCCAAATCATCAGCTAGCTTTAGGGCAGTTCATTTGTCTTTTTCTTTTACAATTGTACAATTATTTTTATTTTTTTAAAATATAAATCTTAGATAAAAATCACTTGTCAGACGACACATATTTTATAAATATTTTCCTACAATCTATGATTTTTATTTTGAGATAATTATTTTCCCCAAGAGATACATTGTGAACAACTAGATCAAAATATCATAAACCAGGATACTAACATCCTCACACTCAAAAAAAAAAAAAGCCAATGAAAATAAATGTAAAAAAAATTTTTTTTGAGACAGGGTCTCTTTATAGCCCCAGCTGGCCTGGAACTCACTCTGTAGACCAGGCAGGCCTTGAACTCACAGAGATCTGCCTGCCTCTGCTTCCCAAGTGCTAAGATTAAAGGAGTGCACCACCACGCCTGGCAAAACGTGAAAAATTATTTATATAAATTCCAAAGTTCTGGAAATAGGGAATATAAGAAGAAAATTAAAGGGATTAACAACAACAAAAAAAAAAACAGAAAATAAAAAGCAGATGATCACACTGTTTTTAAAGGCAGACAATCACATTGTGTTTTAATAAACTAAAAACTCTACCCTAAATTTTATTAAAAAAATGATAAGCTGGTAGCTGGTTCTAAATTGTATCTAGGAACTCAAAAGACCTAGTATAACAAAAATAATTTTGAAAAAGCATGAGTTGAAATACTTCCACTACCTGTGTGAGGATTTAGTATAAAACTACACTAATGATCCATCCTAGAATGGACCCACAGATCAATGGGAATTCAGGAGTAAGTTCAGACTGAGACCACCAACTCATCTTTTTCTCAGAGGTCCCAAGATAATTCAACAGAAAAGGAATGTTTCTTAAAACATGGTGCTGGGATAACTACACTATCCAACATAAAGAAAAAATTAAATCAGACAACATACACAAAAATACCAACAAAATGCATCATAGAAAAAATGTTGAACTAAAAATAAGAATTAAGACCATGATGCTTCTAAAAGAAAAATTAAGAAAAACAACTTTGTGAGAGAAATGGATATTTTCTTCAGCAGGTCATAAAGAGCATAAAAATATAAAAGGAAAAATAATTAACTGAACTATATACAGATTAGAAGAGCAACCAAAATAGAGATGGGAGAAATTAGCAAACACCTTGTTCTAATTTGGGTTTTGTTGCTGTGATTAAACACTGACCAAAAGCAACTTGGGCAGGAGAGGGCTTATTTTCTTTACTGACCACCATCAAGGGGAGCCAAGGGAGGAACCTGGAAACAGAAACTGAAGCAGAGACCACAGAGGAATGTTGCTTACTGGCTTGCTTCTTTGGCTTGCTCCTTTTTTATACACCTCAGGCCACCTGCCTAGGGCTGGCACTGCCCAGAGTGGGCTGAACCCTTCCACACCAAATAGAAATTACAAAAATACCTCACAGACTTGCCCACAGGCCAATCTGGTGGGGACAATTCCTCAGTTGAGGTTCTATCTCCCTAAGTATGTCAAGCTGACAGCTCACTCTAACTAGGACACATATTAGGCAAAAAAAAAAAGAAAAAAAAAAAGAGATATAATATATATATATATATATAAGTATATAATATATTATCGAGATATAGAATACTTACAATTTAGTAAGAAAGTAACCCTAAGAAATGATTAATGGGCAAAAAGTTTAATCAATATATCACAAAAATAAATAAATACCCAATAAATACATGAATAGTTACTTAGCATAAATAAATGTTAGAAAAATGAGATGTATACCCACTCTCTAGAAATGCAAAAATTAAAAAGATAGCTAATGCAAGGTGTTGATGAAGACACGGAGCAAGGAATACTATCATCCCTTGATGGTTCCATTTGACAAGAAAACAATTAGACAGTTATAAAGGTGAACACATCCCTATCTCTTTTACCCTGTATGTATATATTTAATAAAGTTAATGGAACATGTATTTCAAAATAACTCATGCACATGACTGCTTATAGCAGCAACATTAGTAACAGCAGTACTGTAAAGAGCACAAATATCATTCAACTGGTACAAAAAGGAACTGTGGCCTATCAACTCTGGAATCTATTCAGCCATAAAAAGCAATGATAACCAGAAGCACTGCACTAATGGAAGGCACCCAGATGCAAGGTAAGAGAGGGCAGGCTACTGGGGGCTGGACAGCACTTCACAGAAACTGCAGAGGGTCAGGGGGGGAACATCTGAAATCAAGGAAGGCACTTAGTACTTATACTGGTTGCACAACTGTATACAATTGCCAGAATCATCAAATCATTAAAATGGGAACATTTATTGCATGTAAATTATACCTCAAAAGCCAAGAAAATACATGAGAAAAATATAAGACAATACCAACATTAAAATCCTCAATCGAGGAAATTGTTTTGATTTTCTATCCCAAGGAAGAACAATGGTGACGTATGGATGAGCATAAGGTGAGCGAGCCCCACCTGTTCTTTCATTTTCCTGGGAATCTATGAATCAGCCTGCATGAGGCAGTCATCAACAACTAATCCACTCCACCACACAGCACAGGAGGGGAAAAACTGAGGTTATTCACACCTAAAGTTTCCTTCCAAAACTTCAAGTAATTCAGAGAAAGAGAAAGCTAACGTGGTCCTGTGAAATCATGTAGCTTTGATCCTGGTTTCCGGATTCAGGTTCCTTTATCTTGGTGCCTTTAGGGATTTCCATCGAATTCACAGCCACTCTCAAATACAGCACCTTTCAATCAAAGACACATGATCTATGATAGAAAGGGATCCGGTAGCAAACATCACAACTCCCATCAGTATGAGGAAATCTGTTCATTCATCTGGGAACAAAATTGACTCAGTGTTTGAGTGTTGGGGGAAAGTAGGCAGTAATAAAGCTGTTGAGAAGCTACATGTGCAACTGTCAAGTGTAGTTTGGTGTGGTGGTTTGAGTGTACATATATAAATATGCTTTTTTATGCATACATGAAAATAACCATATACGCTAGCCTTTTTTTAAACCTCTCTGTGTGCCCGTGAGTCCGTGTGAGCACAGGCGCCTGTGTGCCTTCAGGTGTCGGTCCCCGCCTCCCACCTTCTTTGAGATGGCTTGTGTTGCTGTTCACTGCTGCATACACCAGGCTGGCTGGCCCACATCCATCCAGGGACTCTCCTGTTTCTGCCTCCCAACCTGACACAGGAGCACTGGGAGTCGTATGTATCACCACATCTGACTTTCATGTGATCTAGGGATTCAAACTCAGGTCCACACACTTGCAGATCAAGGGCTCACCTTGCTGAGCCATCCCCTAGCCCATCTGTACTGAACACTATTTACTGTACTCATTCCTACTGCTCAAGATTATTTCATTTAATGCTCCCTACGGCCATAGTGGTTTATATCATCTTTTCCATTTTACAGATGAGGAAATTGAGGCCTAGAGACAGTGAGAAGCTTGTGTTGGACATGATTCATCTTATGCTCTCTCTATGGAGCTACGTATTATGCACACGTGTGGTGATAGTAAAGATAAGTGGAAAATAAGCACATAAATAAGAAACACTATTCTTTTTTTTTTTTTTTTTTTTTTTTGGTCTTTTCGAGACAGGGTCTCCCTGTAGCCCCAGCTGTCCTGGAACTCACATTGTAGACCAGGCTGGCCTTGAACTCACAAAGATCCGCCTGCCTCTGCCTCCCAAGCGCTAGGATTAAAGGCGTGCACCTCCATGCCCGGCAGAAACACTATTCTTACTCTTAAGCAGTAGCCAATCTTACGTCAAGGGGCATGAAATAGGCCCCTTGAGAGGCTTAGAGAATAATTAAACACTACACAGCCTATCCATGCATGGACAAGCCCACATCCACAATAAATACGGAGAATGCCAACGCCACAGTTCAAAACTGTTTCTTCTAATTAAAGCTTTTTTCTTTCCTTAGGGAAATTGTAAGTTGTAATGAAGTACCAAAAATATGGTTGGGGATGTTATTTTATTTTCAAAAATTTCCGTACACTTATATTATAAATTCCCTAGGAATAGGCACAGTGCACTATATGTACCTTGAAGCCCAACCCCCCCAAATACCTTGCTAAAGAATGACATATTGTTGGCTGATACTGAGTACACAAACACCCAAATCTTTTAGAAACAAAAAAATGATCACTCATTTGGGTTCTGACTCATAACCAGTATTTATTTTAACCTAACTTCACCATCCCCTATCCCCTAATACTTCCATTCTAATTAAATTCACATTAAAGTTTCATATTCAAAAGACAAAATGCAGAAAAATATACAATGTGTTTATCATACAAGTGGCTTTGGGGAGAGATTTCAACTAAAATTCAACAGATCTAAACCCAGGAATAATGGAAGGAAGAAAAAGATTTGGAGAGAAGGAAAGAAACGAGGAAAAAAGGAAGAGAGTTCTTCTGCCTAGAACTCTCGGTTTTCAGGAGGAATGAAACCGGAAGTTTGTTCATTCAACACTTCCATGCTTCCTCTTGGCCATGGACTCCTACTTAAATCACTTTCCTCTCCAAGTTTTGATTATTTTTTTTTTTAAATCTGCAAATTGTAGATAATTGCACTAATTCCAACCTCTTTGGCCAGTCTCAAGGCTTAACTATAACAGTATGGGTGAAAGCCACTGAAAACCTCTAAACTACTTATAAAAGCTCCCGGACCCTGAGAAGGTTTGTGTAGTGCCTGCAGCGGCTGAGTACAAGCCGGGTATGTATAGAACTTTCTCCACGAGGAACTAAACTTTCCCTGGATGGCCCCCTCGAAGCAGCCTGCACGTTGCAAAGCAAAGTGCCCCTCAGAATCTGGATGAAATGAGATGCCAAAGATGGGAGGAGAGTGGAAACAGGGAGAGCTGGGGCGGGACTGTTTAATGTTCGAAACCAGTGCCAAGCTAAATTGGAAACATGAGTCTGCGTACCTGGAACTTACCTCATCCGTATATAATTTGTAACCTGAGATCCCCTCACAGAGAAGTAAAAATAGCAAGGCTTTCTGGCAGGTCTGTTGTCAGCAGAGAGGAAGGTCAGGTTGGGGGAGGGTAGGACTTGGGGAGAACCAGCGGGGTGGGCCAAAAAATAGCCATGCTGTAGTTTGGGCGAGAACACCTTCTCTCCTGTCCCCTGGGTGATGGTGTAGGAAATATAGCCAATGAGATGGCCTCGTGGAGCCCTCTGGGGAAGGAGGACTTGAGGTCCTCAGGTCACCCCTGTTTGCTCTTTGTTTGTGTCATGTGCAGTATTGAAGTGCTGAGCTCCCCCAATCCTGCAGAGGCAAAGGCTGACGCAGGAGCAGAGCAGATGGCTCTGCTTTTCAAGACATGTAGCTGGCACCTAGCTCCATGGAAGAAATGATCTGCTAAATGCTTGCCTCACTTTCTGGGAATATCTTTCCATCATGGAGAGATTGGTTCATACATAGCAACCCTACACTGTGCATTGCCATCATTTGTGTAGAGATGAGGAAGGCTTGGCCCTCCTGTGCCCCCACTGTGGAGAAGACGATCAGGAGAAAGGGAAGCCAGCTGATTTTAGATTAATAACACAAAAAGTACCTGGGAAAGACTTCCATTCTTTGTGATAATCATATATTGGATGATATTAAAATGATGAATGCAATTTTGAGAATTCCTAATATTGAATCAGTCCTGGTAAATAATCTTACTAAAATTTGGGCTGGAGGGATAGTGCAGCAGTCAAAGGCTGAGGCTAAGAACCGCAAAAAAAAAAATCTTACTAAAACTAATATACTAATATATAGATATATATGCATATATATATTAGATTATTTCATATAAATAATATCCTAATATATAATATCTATATATTATATAATTTATATTAATATATAGATATTATATATTAGGATATTATTTATATTAAATAATCTTACTAAAACTAATATACTAATATATATGTACATATGCATATATATCTATATCTATATCTATATCTATTAGGGAAAACATTAGGCATCATAATGTTCTGAGACTTTCAAATCCTCTCAAATTACAAAAACAAAGAAAGGAAAAAAAGATGAAAGGAAAGCAACCAACTCAAAACATTTAATTCTCAGAGTCCTTTGGGTAAGCTAATTTCTCCCTCATATTTCTAACGTGTTTTAGTCTTAATTGATAAAAGTCAGTTACTTCATGGAAATGGGTTTCTTTTTCATTATTTTTTCAAACTCAAATATTCTTCTAATTGGCACTTAAGAGAATGTAGTGTTCTTCAACACAACTTTGATCACAAATAGGGTTATGGAAACTTCGTTATGAAGACTCAAGAGATGACAATGCTTGCTACCTCTCCACCTCGGAGAAGGCTCCATGGAGCAGCACAGCAGAAGCAAGAAGGAGCCACTCTGACCCGGGTTGGGGTACTAGATACACCTCGTAAACTTTATCGCACCTGAAAGACTAAAGCTTTTTGAGTTCATTTCGTCTTCATCATAAACAATGGAAAAAGCCAAGGCAACTGCCTTTAGGGGTACTTCAACAACTCAGTAACACGGCAGTCATTTTCAAAAGCCACTAGAACCAGGATACCCAACTGAAATAGAATAATGCAACCCATAGCTATAATTGTAAACTTGCCACATTTTTAAATAGATTTTTTTTTATTTTTTTAATTTTTAATTTTATTTTATTATGTGTATGAATGTACTGTCTGCATGTAGGTCTGTGCACCCGTGCCATTCAATGCCGCAGAGGTCAGAAGAGGGCATCAGATTCCCCTGGAACTGGAGTTAAAGACGGTTTTCAGCCGCCATATGGGTGCTGGGGATCAAACCTAGGTCCTCTGTAACAGCAGTTGGTGCTCTTAACCTCTAGGCCATCTCTCCAGCCCCAACTTGCCACATTTTTAAAAGGCAAAGAAGAAGCTGATAAAATGAATTATGAGAGCACATTTTCTCTAATTTAATATTCAAAATATTATCATTTTAGGATCTAATCAGAAAAACTAATGTTAATGAAATATTTTTACACTTTTTCGACTAAGTCTTCAAAAGCCAGTTGTATATTTTACACTCTTGGACACTACAGTTTAACAAAAAATAGTTTAAGTTTAGATTTGTAAAAATTTGCAGCTGAAAAAAATAGATTCACATACAAGTTATTCCAAAAGTTCTTAACGGTTTTCCAGAAAATGAATCAAGTGTCAGTATTTTAAATTTAAAATAATTAATCCTTCTTCCCCGGTAAGTCTGATCCCACCCACTACATCTTGACTTCCCTAAAGTCAGAGAAACTCGGGTTTCCCCAGCCATGCATCCCGTTCTCATCCCGGCCTTAGGCACAGCCCTACTTTTGCTCTCGGCACCCCAGATCTCTGGACTGCCTTCTTGGTCCACACCTACTCACTTCCTCCTGGTCTCCTAAACTCTGACCAGCTTAATTTCCAGCATAGCTTGTTGGACTGTTCATGGTAGGTCTCCACCCCCACCTTGTCTGGAATTTCTGAGATCAGGATCCTTCCATCCTTCTCTGGAAAGTCTGGTCAGGCCACTATGCCTTATCAATAGCCCGCACAACTCTCAATTCCCCCGCCCCCACACCGTTTTGCTTCAAGTCTTCTGCAGCAGCTGACTTTTTCTTTTTCTCTTAGCACCCCAAATCTCTGTATAACCCTCTTGGCTCCCAGTGCCAGTGAACTCTCCAAATGGCACCATGCCCATCTCCCTACACTGGGACCATTTGAAGCTCCTCTCATTGCTAAAAGGCTAAGCTTTTCACTGCCTTTAGTAAGGACGTTTACAGACTGCATGAGAACACCGGAATCCAGCCTCTACCTAGCAAGCTTCCCAAATTGGGCTGTGCTTGCCCAGACATTAGGAGGAAGACTGAAAGTATCTTAACCAGAGTCAGATTGGCTAATTTCAAGAGAACAAATGATACAAAGTGCTGGAGAGGATGTGAGGAAAAGGGAACACTCATTCACCGATGGTGGGTTTGCAAGCTCATGCACCCCTATGGAAAAAAACTAAAAATGAACTTACCATTTGACCCTGTTATTTATATTCCTTGGCATATGCCCGAATGACTTATCCTACTGCAGAGACACTTGTACATCCATGTTTGTTGCTTCTCTTTTCACAATAGCTAAGATGGAAGCAACCTAAAGCATCCGTCAACTGTGAATGGATAATGAAAACATGGTACATTTACACGAGGGAGTTCCGCTCAGCAGTAAAGATGAAATCATGAAATTTGCATGTAAATAGATGGAACTAGAAACTGTTATGCTAAGTGAAGTAACACAGACTCCGAAAACAAATGACATATGTTCTTCATTTGTGGATCCTAGCAACAAACAAATCTTTATATGTGAGTATATATCTTGATGTAACTACAGGAGCCAGGAAAATGGAAAGGAACCAGGGAGGTAAATGGAAAGAAGGAACCTGAGAAAGAATGGTAGGAAAAAGGTGTTACTAAGGGAGAAATGGGTAAAATGGGTACTTAAATGGGAGGGAGAAGAGAAGGAAATTTGGGGATGAAGGGAAAGAAGGAGCTCAAGAGAGGTGGGACCATAGGAGACTGGTATTATTGAGGGAGAAATGGGGAAATGGGGACACTTTAAATGAGGAAAGCATAGAGAGAGGGTCGGACAGGGAGAGAGAGAGAGAGAGAGAGAGAGAGAGAGAGAGAGAGAGAACAGATAAATATTGCCCAGCTAGTATTTGCCAGGTGTGGTGGCACACGCCTTTAATCCTAGCACTTGGGAGGCAGAGGCAGGCGGATCTTTGTGAGTTCAAGGCCAGCCTGGCCTACAGAGTGAGTTCCAGGACAGCTGGGACTACAGGGAGACCCTGTCTCAAAAAGACAAAAAATAATAATAATAATAATAAATAAATAAATAAAACAGAGGGAATCATATTATTCTAACAACCTAATGACAAATTATACATACACTATATCTACATGAGTCCATATGTATAGCTGAAGACTACATAACAAGAAACACTCCCAGGCAGGAGAAACCTTCCTTTGAGTTCTTGGCCAGGGTAGTCCAAGAGACTCCCAGAATTACACAGGCTATTGCCACAGCCCTTGATTCCCTCTAACAGCTTGAAAGTAAGATCCTATTGCTGAAGGCAGGATTTACTTCAGAGACCAGATTTGGAGCAATGGAGCTGGACCTGATGAGGAGGCCACTTCCTCTGAAGGCTAGCTCTCATAGCTTTGGAGACACTATACAATTTGCTAAGGGAGAACATCAATAGATTGTCCAACACCAGCTTTAAAGCAAAATAACCACATCAATGACCAACACAGCAGATGACATTGATGCAGTATTAGAACTTTTCTCTTGGGGACAAACAATGGATACCTAATTGGACTTAAAGCCAACTCAATGGGAGGAAACTCACGTTTGATACTGTAAACTTAGCCAAATACAGATGGATGGAAAGATCATTGATCTTAGGGAAAACACCAAGGCTGTCACATCTTTAGACTAATGTAATTTTTTACTAAGTACAAAATATGTATCTTTTATATTTACAGCCAAGTATCCCTCATCAACGAAGCTTCTTTTGCACCAAATGGAGACTATTACTGAGTACCACAACTGGTCACACACAGACATTCTATATGAATTGCCCAAGCCCAAGTGGCACATCTATAATGCAACCTCTACACCTAAGGCTCAGACAACATAGAATAAGAGATAAAGAGGACACTAATGAGTCTCTCAATTCTCACTAATGAATCTCCTTCATGCCACAGAGGGCCAGGAACTAAAAAGAGCACAAATACCCTAAGTTTGGTGATTAGAAGTCTACAGTGTGGATCCTTGGACAGGACTCCTCTGTTAAGCTTCACTCATCCAGGGCTCAAGGACCATTGCAGAAAGATTCTGCTCAGGGGGCAGAAAGACTGTAGGAGCCAGGGAAGAGGTGCACAACCACATAGAAACAGAGTCCTAAGAGCTCCTGGAACCCTACTCATTTGAACCTGCAGCAATAGTGTCAGCACGCACAAAACCCATACAAACTCAAGCAGATAAAACCCAGCATAGAACTGTGGAAATGAGCAGCAGGCCCCAATCTTAGCAGAAGAACTGTTGGCAGCTGATTACTAGTGGGTGAGGAAGATCTGATCTTAAAGTGAGAGACTCTGGATGGGCTGACTAGACCTTGATGGATGGACTTGTACTGAGGAACATCTGTAAATGCTAACTTGATACCATGGGCTTTGGCACAATTGATGGAGAGTATGAATTCCAGTGAAGGTGCTCTGGGAGGGTGCTAATTGAAAAGGAGGAATAAAGTGATTAAGATTGATTGAAATGTTCTGTATGAAATACACAAAAAATCAATAAAAGTAAAATAATATAATAAGATGAAATAAAACTTGAAAGTTAATTCTTCAGTCACAATGCCTCCTTTCAGCCTGGTCTGTGGTTAGTGCAGACCTTGAAGCCCTAGCACACTGAGTGGTACCCAGGAGGTGCCCAGTGAATGACATGTCCTGCTGCTATGGATATATAATCAGAATCTGGAGTTTACCTAGCACTGAGGCTTCGACTTTGACAGCAATGTGAATGGTCTCTGTGATAGTTTTACTGTAGACTAAGAATTAAGCATTAATGTGGCAGAATTCCCATATGCTCTCACATGCAGTAGCCAAAGCAGTCTTCCAGAACTTCCAGCAGCAAGCATTTCAGCTCTTCCCACTGCTCTCAGGCCAGCCAGCTGGGCTTTCCTATCACCAATGATGGAAAATATCAATGCTTTCATTGCATGTAAAATATGAAAAGAAAAGAAAGAGAATCAAATCAAAGTTTATCAGATTTGCACTAAATAAAAATGCCCACATGTTTCTAGACAAAGCATTTGGTAAAAATAAATAAGCAAATAATAGCATCCAAATTGAAAAGTGAGAAATAAAATTGTCCACTGATGACATGATCAGATATATAGAAAACTCTAGAGGCATCTAAAAACTGTTAGAACTGATAAATGAATTCAGTAAACTTGCAGCACATAAAATATACAATAATCGGTGGCTGGAGAGATGGCCTAGTGGTTAAGAGCGCCGACCGCTCTTACAGAGGACCCGGGTTCGATCCCCAGCACCCACATGGCAGCCGAGCACCGTCTGAAACTCCAATTCCAGGAGAACTCCAGTTCCAGGGGAATCCGACACCCTCTTCTGACCTCCGCGGCATTGCACGACACGGGTGCACAGACTCGCATGCAGACAGTACATTCATACACATACAGAAATAAATAAAAATTAATAAAAAAAAATTTTTAAATACAATAATCATAGCACTTCCAACTACAAACTGAAGACAAAATCAAGAGAACAATCCTATTAGCAATAGCATTAAAAATAATAAAAATCTGGGTGCCAAAGAGACACTTCAGTCGATAAAGAGCCTGCCATGTAAGCCTAAGGACCTGGATCAAATCTCTGGAACGTGTGTGAAAACTGGGCACAGTGGCAAAAGTCTGAACCACAGCACTCAGGCGCCAAGGACAGGAGGACCCCTAAAGCTCAGTGAAAGCAACCGAACTAATGAGCTCCAGGTTCAGTGAGAGACTCTGTCTCAAAATATAGGTGGAGAACAATCTATGAAGACATCTGACATCAGTCTCTAGACTCCACATACACATGCACATACTCACAGAAATACTTTTACTGCACCTGCATAAAA
Organism: Rhizomys pruinosus; assembly: GCA_009823505.1. Lineage (NCBI taxonomy): Eukaryota > Metazoa > Chordata > Mammalia > Rodentia > Spalacidae > Rhizomys > Rhizomys pruinosus. The sequence goes on from VZQC01009916.1 coordinate 242,991, forward strand.
TAAAATAAATGGAAACAATAAAATAATAAAATACTTAGGAGTAAATTTAATGGAGAAAATGAAAGAGTTATTCAATGGAAACTGTAAAGCATTACTGAAAGAAATATCCCATGTTCATGAGTCAGGATTAATATGGTTTCAAAGTCTATACTAACCAAAGTTATCTGCTCTATACCACCATAATTCCAAAGACATTGATTCTCAAAGATATAGTAAAAAAAATCCTAAATGTATATGGCACCACAAAAACTCCAAAGAACCAATACAGTCTTGAGGAAAAAGCAAAATTGTAAGTAACATATTATCTAACTTTTAAAATATATTACAAAACTGTGGTAGTCAAAACAACATGGCATCAGCATCAAGCAAACACAGTGACAAATGGAATTAGATATAGAGCTTAGAAATCAACCCACATATTCATGGTCCACTAAGTTTTGACAAAGGTGCCAAAAACATACTGAAAAAAGGACTGTCTCCTCAATGAAGGTCATTCTGAAACTGGATAAGCATATGAAATAAAATGACATTAGATCTTATTTCTCATGACACATGAAACATCAACATAAATGGATAAAAATTTAAGCATAAGCCTGAAATCATTATACTACTGGAAAAACAGGGAAAATCATAGTGTTGTCATGGACAATGATTTTGTTACTGTAATATCACAAGCACAAGCAGTGAAACCTCTGTAGACTAATGGATTATATCAAACTAAAAAGCTTCTGCATGGCAAAGGAAATATGTAGCAGGTGAAGCAACAACTCGGGATTCAGGGAAAACGTTTGCATACCACCCATTTATAGATGGATAATATTACCCAAAATATAGACAGAACTCAACTTGACAATAGGAAAATAATAGCCCAGTATGAAAAATAGGCAAATGACTGGAACAGTTTCAAAGACAGATAAATCCCCTAATGAGAATATTCAATATCATTGATCATCAGGGAAATGCAAATTACAGTCATAATGAGATATCACCTCATACCTGTTAGAATGGCAATTAACATCATAGAACATCAAAGGTGTTGGTAGGGACGTGGAGAAGAGGGGCCCTGCACACTGTTGGCAGGATATAAGTTGTACAGCCAGTACGCAAAGCAATGGTGGGTCATCAATAAACAAAATAGAACTGCCATAGGGTCCAGCTACCTCACTTGGAAATACATATCCTAGCTCTCTCTCTCTCTCTCTCTCTCTCTCTCTCTCTCTCTCTCCCTCTCTCTCTCCAGATATATATATATATGTATATATATATATATGTGTGTGTGTGTGTGTGTGTGTGTGCATGATGAAGGGATAGCTACACCCCTATGTCCACTGCAACATTATTCACAGTAGCCAAGGTACAGAAGCAACCTAAGTGGCCATCAGCAGAGGAGGGGGTGACATACACACACAGTAAGGGAAGTCCTCTGTGACAACATGGATGAGAAGTTACACTAAGTGAAATAAGCCGAGCACAGAAAGACTTAGATGAGAAAGCTAAAAATACTGAATCTATAAATGTGTTTACGTCAAACTTACAGAATCTTGGTTCCAGAGGCTAGAATGAGGAAGCAGGGAATGAAAAGACATTTAGCCAAGCTTGTAAAGTTTTATTTATACAAAATGATATGCCACATATCATGGTAGCCTTATTCAATAGGACACTACATATTTCAAAACTGCTTAGAGATTGGATTGTGCAAAAATAATCAGTCCCGAAGGGAGTGAACATGTTAGTTAGTTTAATATAATCATTCCACAATGTATACATCTATCAAATTTTCACATTAAATCTCACAAGTAAAAATATACTCTGTGCCAATCTAGAAATCCATAACTTGAGGCTGAAGAAATGGCTCAGTGGCCAAGTCAGGAAGCTCATAACCATCTACAATCCCAGCTCCAGGTTCCTGGTGTCCTCTTCCAGCCTCCCTGGGCACCTACACACACGTGGTATACACACACAGAGACACACAAAGAAATCCATAACTCACTCACCTTCTTAAAATTTTAGAAAGAGCTAAAAAAATTTTTTTAGAAAGAGCTATCTGAATCCCACAGCTGTTACTCTACGGCTCTGCCCCATGAACACGTCGACTTCACTGAGGAAGGCGGGCTGCCAAAAGGACTAACAACCACTTTGACTTTTTATACTCCAAGGATGCAGAGTCTGAAGCCAGAAAAACATAGCAGACTTAAAAGTTTGTACTAGAACACCAGTTCTTCCTGTGATTAGTTTTTGTTATTGCAAGGACACTGCAGGTTAAGCCATGAGGACCTGACACAATCCTCAGATCTGAGAAGACACAATCAGATGTATCAGTGATTCAAAGTGTTTGGCATAGTTTGGGCCACATCCTCTTAGTTGAGCAAGCCATTGCTCTGCCAGCTCGGAATCCCTTCCTTATGCCATTAGTGACATATCCCTGATACTTCTTTGGAGAAACTCACCATCAATTGGATAGATCCTGGTGGGATTCTCAAATTGCTCTGTCCTATAGCCAACAAGAATGTGTTTGCTGCTCACTAAAGCAGTTTCTCTCTCCTTGAAATCTGGATCTTGAACAAAGTGTCACAAAGTTTCAAAACAGCAAGCACTGTTCATTTCAACATTCCACCCTGACCTTCAGGAGACTGTCCTTAAGTTCTACCCCTGCATTCTGGTAGTTTCTTCAATTCTCTTTTATTTATTTATTTATTTATTTATTTATTTATTTATTTATTTATTTTTGGTCTTTTTGAGACAGGGTCTCCCTGTAGCCCTAGCCGTCCTGGAACTCACTCTGTAGACCAGGCTGGCCTTGAACTCACAAAGATCCGCCTGCCTCTGCCTCCCAAGTGCTAGGATTAAAGGCGTGCGCCACCACGCCTGGCTTCAATTCTCTTTTCTAAGAACTTCTCTTAGTCTCTGGCTTTTTCTTCAGTCACACAGTGCTACAGCTTTTAATAAGCCTTCTCCCTCCCTCCTTCCTTCCCTCCTTTCCTCCCTCCCTTCCTTCCTCTTTCTGTTCCTCCTAAAATTACCCACAGTTTACTGCTTGAACCTAATCATTCCTCACTGAACTAACAATGCTCTGTTATAAAATACGAATTCTCTCAGGCCCATGCCTGCTTGGCCAAAATGAACTCGCTGCTCTTTCTCTGACTATGCAAACAGAAAGATGCCTATTAATGAGCTCATGGAGTTGAGTAACAGTCTCAAACAATTGTTTTGCAGTCTCCCAGGAGCCCTAATTAGGATCCTTTATTTGTCTGCGACTGAGGCAACCTTCTCTGTGCAGGTGAGGATCTTTGATGGACATAGAGAGAATCTTTACATTGTTTTTTGATCCCTGAAAAACCCTTCAAGGGATTCTAACTGACAACGTTGTAAAAACTCAACCATAAAGCTAAATCAAATATACCTGGACCCCAGGGAAACTTTTTTTTTTTAATTTTCAAGGGAATTGTCCTCGATCTTGAGCTGACATTTTCCCTTTCGTGTCAACCTTCGTTTTTCTTTATCTAGTTGTATGTATAGCCTTTTGTATTTATTCTTCTACAATTATTTTGAGCAATTTAGACTATACAAGCTGAACTCTCTATCTGAAACAAACACAAATGCATATAATAAAATGGAAATGTTAATGACAGTCCAAATCTTTACGTCATCCAAACACAGAAAATTGTGTGATTGCTGATGATGGCTGTGTGCTCAGGGAAGTAGGAGACTAAGTGTTCCTCAAGCACATCACCAAAGCGCTGCCAAAAGTCATCACCAGGCAGGGTACAAGCCACATTTTTGCCATTCTGCATCTCCAGCGGTCACTTTCAAATCTCAGAATTCTACTGCTTTCCTCTGTTCCATTAATGTTTCCATGGGAATGATTTTTCTCTGCAACGTTAGTACCCCCTGCATGGCCCAGGGCACTGAGGGTCTTGAGGCCAGGCCTTAGGCTTTCCTTCCTTCATTCATTCATTCAAGCAGGAGACTGGCTTGAGCTTGGATACCCTCATTTCCCAACATTCTTCCAGTCTATTCTCTCCTTGTATAAAATAGATAATATGCTTGGAAATCCAGTCAAGATCATTCAAGTCCTATTTGAAATCTTAAGGTCCAGATGTGCATAGCTGGTACATGGAAGTCTAGAAAAGCTAGGGCAGCATTGAGCTGCTTTCCCTGGGTGGCAGCCCCAAGCCTAGCAGGCAGCGGAGGAGCCCCCTGTTAGCCTCTGCCACCTGCATGGAAGTCTAGAAAAGCTAGGGCAGCCTTGAGCTGCTTTCCCTGGGTGGCAGCCCCAAGCCTAGCAGGCAGCAGAGGAGCCCCCTGTTAGCCTCTGCCACCTGCATGCTTGTTCCATTCAACCAGACTAATGCAGGGTGATATTTTTTGACAATGAAAAAAAAACATTATGGAATACTCTACCTGAAGCACTTTGAGTAAATGATAAAATTCACAAATTTTTACCTTGGGGAAATGAATATTGTCTTACTATCAGTTTTCCACAAATATGAGGGGTCTGAGATTTTTTGTTTTGGCAAACTAATTATCCCACCATAGTTTTATAGGAGTAAGCAGAAGACTGATGAATACTGGGTTAGTTAATACAGTTATTATTTGGGTCACAACAGAGCAATACATTTACAATTGTTCTTGCTCATATGTCCAACTTTGTACACACACACACACATATATAATTTTATTGAATTATTTTTAAATTTCTTAATGTTTTGATTGCAGCTGCTGATAATGAAAAAGCCAAGGCTTGAAGTTTAGATTATCCAAAGTAGCAAATAAATCTCAGGATCAAGATTTGAACAGATTTCTAATGAGTCCCAATTCAGGTATTTATTTGCTATATGGCACTGCCTCTCCAAATAGCTACTGAGAGCTTAAATGTATATGAATACACAGAAAAATATAAAAGCTGTTGAGAAAATGAAGGCCTATTATTATTAACTATAAATTCTATTTCACTAAGATATTGATAAAATCCTTAACAAGTATTAGCTGTATCTTAGTTCTAGGACTCAAAACAAGGATATAATTAAAACTCTCACTTTAAAATTAATTAAAATCTTCATTCTTGTCTTTTTCTTGGGGGGGGTGGCTTTTTGAGACAGGGTCTCCCTGTAGCTCCAGCTGTCCTGGAACTCACTATGTAGACTAGGCTGGACTTGAACTCACAGATATCTGCCTGCCTCTGCCTAAAAGCTTGTCCAGTGTAAGGTCTTACTCTGTCCATATTACAGAAAACAAGGATGGGATTCTCTGAATTCACTGCCATGACTCACCTTGCTTATTTTTACTGAATAGTGTACATAGTCCAGAAATCGAGTTGATCCACCCAGGTTCTGGGTCACATGCTGATCATTATGAAAATAAATACATAAATATTAAAAGCCACCTCTTTTCTGATCTATACTGGCCCCTTGAAACTGATCTCTTTTTTAACTAAGGAGTGATAAATCAAATACAAACATTAATATTGTACTGAGGCTAGGGTGGGAATCAATCACACAGCATTTATTCATCAAAATACCTTATTAGAATTTAACTTCAGACCTTGATTAACTTGGAAAGTGGCCTGTATACCAACTCTGTGCTATAATGCTAGACCTCTTGAGATCAGCAGGAACAAACCAAATATCTCTCCAGGCCACACAAAAGACCATTCCATATAAAAACAGATCTATGCATTTTTAAGAAAAGAATATTGTTTTACTAGTATAGTTAAATGGCCTTGACTTCAAGAAAATTAGTGTTTATCCCAGAGAAAATATTTATGCTTAAGGAAATGTATAATATTTTGCTAGTAAAGGAACCACCCCATTGCTGTTGAAAGACTTAAGTCTTGAATTCGTGTCTGTGCTGGATCTCTTTAGTGTCAACTTGACATACCTGGGTTGAGGGAGCCTCAATTGGGGAATTGGCTCTATTGGATTGGCCTGTGGCCACATCTCTGGAGTATTGTCTTGATAGTCGAGCAGTGTGGGAGGGCCCAGCCCACAATGAGTGGTACCACCCTGGGCAGATTGTTGTGTATCATATAAGAAGGAGGGCTGGGCATGAGCCAGAGTAGCAAGCCAGTGAACAGCATTCTTCCATGGCCTGTGCTTCAGCTCCTGCCTCCAGGTTCCTGCTCTGAGTTCCTGCCTTGGGCTTTCTAAGTGATGAACTGTGACCCAGGAGATGTAAGCTGAATAAACCCTTTCCTCCCCAAGTTGGTGTCAGTCAGAGTGTTTTGTCACAGCAATGGAAGACAAAGTAGAACAGTGTCCATGTTTACCATTGCCCAGGGAGCATGAGTCCATCCTCCTCTACCATGTCCCTAATACAGGCTTAGTGCATGGAACAGGGAGCAATTCCATAGAGACATGTTAGTGTGTCAGTGACCAGGACTGTAGGTTGAGGATGTAGCATGTCCATTGAGGCTGTCTCTTTATAAGACTTGGGGCTCCAGGAGTCTTTCTTTTGAGATGAAAAGGAAATTGGGTTGGCTTAATTTCTTGTGTGTTATAGTCTCACTTTTAAAGTGGCCGCACAGCTCAGTGAAGAACTTTGCATTTCTGTGAATCCCGAATGGTTAGGCTTTTGGATACTTAAATAATAGGGTCCCACTCTCTTCCTCCAAGATTTGAATGCAGAAATGGATTGCATCGTCCCAAGGGCTCAGAATCAACCTTCAGTTAGGGAAAAACAGATCTGTAGTCATGCTCTGCAATCAACACCATGTGAGCGTCCTCAGACCTAGTGGAGGCTTTCTTGCAAAAGAAAGCCTCGGCTGACCTGTAGGCTACATCCCCAAGGAATGGTGTCAAGGGTTTAAAGGGCACAGGATGGTGTTGTTGCTGCAATCATTTCTGTCCGTAGTTGCCTCCACATTTATTTGTGCCAATTCTCCATTTGAAATCTGCACAAACTGTAATCAAGAAACGAAGGCTCTTCCTTTTGAGATGAAGTTATTTTTTAGACCCATTTGTTCTTTTCCAAGAAGACACTGGGTTTTTTTACATAATGTGGTCTTGGCCATTCTATTTAACTTTTTCATCCACTTGATTTGTGGTTTGTATGTTTTCTTGGTGTGTGTGTGTGTGTGTGTGTGTGTGTGTGTGTGTGTGGTGTGTATCAAGGATAAACGAATGAAGGAAAGTAAGTAAAGAAGATGAAACTTTAAAAAAAAAAAAAAGGAAAATAGTCTGGGTGTGGTGATGGACAACTTTAATCCCAGCACCCAGGAGGCAGAGGCAGGCAGATCTCTGTGGTCTACATAGTGAGTTCCAGGCCTTCTGGGGCTACAGACAAACCCTGTCTCAAAAAGACAACAAAAGGCAACAAATTTTAGGTTGCATCATCAGTATTAGCTGATATAACAGTTCAACCAAGCATTAGTAAACCCATCTGAAAACATAAATAAAAAATGGCTCAGAAATATTAGAAATGTGCCCAAACTCACATCACTGCCCGGGGAAAATCTAAGATTCGAACTAAGGTCTAATACAAACCTTATACTATTTCCTCAGCTGCATAAATTAAGCCATGGATGTAAACTATCACATGGGATGTGGGCTCTCAACCCATATTTGGGGGGACATTTTTAAGAAACAGAGAAGCAAGCTTTGGGGAATTAAATGATTTCTGATAAATACACAGCTAACCCAGCCTCCCTATAGATAAGGGTGCTCAACTCTCCAGTGAATTTCTTCAGAAAAACATTCCAGATCAGGAACAGCTTTTCCTTCAAGCAAAATAACCCTAACAAAAATGACTTCAGGGGCTTGATGGGACATCAATTTCTAACCCAGGACACATAGTGAACTAGGAAGTCAGAGACAGGTATGAGAACGTCTGGAGCACTATTGTTCCTAGGTCTTTCCACCAGGCACTGAGGGTGTCACACAACCCTGCAGTTAACAATATTTAATTACTAGCTACCAGAGTTTCTGGGGATCATTAACATGCAAATAATTGCTCAGATGTTCTTGTCAACAGCAACATGGTGATCACCAGAAAGATGGAAAGCAAGAAGACAATGAGAAAGGTTTTTAAATAAAGGTGTTAGGAAAGGTGGGCGTGGGTGGGCAGCCAGCCATAGGTGGGAGAGAGACAGAGTGATGTTTAATTTTTCCCCCGTGTGCAACTTAAGATGCCCGCAGATTGGCCATTATCCCTAGGATCTCTAAGCTAGTCGCTCTCTCTTCCTCATCTGAGCAGAGGGTCCAAATGATTACTAAGGAAAAGCAATGGTTACAGGTCAAGACCTCTTGGCAGCCTAGAAAGCAGTTTAAGAGATCGTTTTGCCCCGTAGTTTCACAGAAAAATTATAGATCTCTAGAGTTTCATTTTCTCAAAAGATCAAAGGTGTGAGATGTGCACACACCAAAATATTTTGCCTATCTCAAATCTCAAATTAGTTATGATATTTATCAAATGGCTACTATGTGTGGTGAATTCTGCTAGGTGCTCCTCATGTTACATAAAATATTCGATATTCCTCCAAATCATCAAGTATTACTATTGTCATTGAGTAATGATGAAACTGAGTCCCAAAGAGATCAAGAACCCAGGGAGTGAGGTCAACAGGTATCAGGTATGGGAACAATTTATTCTGATTCTAAAACCATCATGGACTCCAGGAAATCAAAAGCTCTTGAGTATCTTGGGGTAAACAATGAGATACCAGGGTGTAGAAAAAGATTTTTAAGTTTTTCATTAAAACAATTCTTTTTTTTACAGGGGGAAGCATGAACACAACCCCCCACTACCACAAATTATACAGTTGAGTTTCCCAAATTTTGGGAAATTGCAGGGGTCAGCACATCCCTAGTGCAATGACTGAGCCTCACTCTGGGAAAACCACCGTCTTGATCTTGGTATCTTCCCTGCCAGGTAAGTATAAAACAATTATTTAAGTGAAAAAATTAATAATTGCACCTTTATTTTTGCCTAGTCCAGCATCACTAGTCAGACCACAGTGGCTTGAAAAATAGCAAGGAATGTTATTACCAGCTCTGAATATTCAGCCAGCCAGACTAAGGATATAATCTCTTAGAAAATAGAAAGCTGGGACTGGAGAGATGGCTCAGCAGTTAAGAGCACTGTCTGTTCTTACAGAAGACACAGGTTCAAATCCTAGTAACTATATTTTGCTAACACCCATCTGTGATTCCTGTTCCAGAGGATCTAATGCTCTCTTCCATCTTCTGTGGGCATTGCATGACATGGGTGCACTTACATACATGCAGGCAATACATACATACACATAAAATTTAAAAAACTAAATAAAATATAAAAAGGGAAATAGAAAGCTGTGGGCCCAGCGATTTGTATAGAGAACCAAATACATCTCTTAATACTAATTTTTAATTTATTCTTTGAAATTTCATTCATGTATACGTGTATTTTGATTATATAAGTCTCCCCCTACTCCCTCAATCCAACTCTCCCCTCAGTACCCCCAACACATCTTCCTTGCATTTTTAAGCCACTGAATCCAATTAGTGTTGCCCATATATACACAGAGGTATAGGGCCATTCACTGGGGCAGGAGCAACCTACCAGTGACCCCAAAGAAAAGCGACTCTCTCTCTTCCTGCAGCCATCAACTGCCAATAGACTCATGGCTAGAGGTGAAGCTCAGCCCTTTCTGACTTCATGCTGAAAATGTTAACTGACTTGATCCTGTGCAGGAACCACGGCTGCTGTGAGTTCATGGATACACCAGCTGTGTGTCCAGACAACAGCACTCCAGAGCACTCTTCCCCATTCTCTGTCTCTTACATTCTTTCCATGATGATTCCTGAGCCTTTGGGAAGAAAGTTGATGTAGATGCCCCATCTATGTCTGAGGACTTACTCTCAACACTTTGAAGAGTTAAGGAGTCTCTTCTTCAATCACTACCCACCACAATCAGAAGCTTCTTTGACCAAAGTTGAGAGCAACACAAATCTATGACCATACATGTAAATATTCAGAAGGACCTTTGACAATAGGATAATTCAGCAAAGTAACATCTTCCTTAGCCATAAGTTTTGACCATGTTTATAATACTGGGCTTGAATTCCTTCCTGTGGAACAGACCTCACACCCAGTCAAGAGAGTAGTTGGTTACCCCATAAACAGGCTTGTCTCTATTATGGCACCAGTGAGTACGTCGTGCCTGGAAGGTCTGTATTATAGCATTCAGGGTCTAGAGCTGGGTAGCACCATTGATGACTCCCCATTCCCACCCCAGTAACCTGCATAGCACCCTACAGCATGCTGAAAGCTACCTAGCAGGGAAAGAGTTTCCAATCAATTCAAGACTAACTTCTTCATGGATTATAATGAAAGAATAGAACTTCTTTAGTGATACGGTCTTACCATGTAGTTATGGTGGACAACCAGTAATAATGACAATAGCTTGATGGTTTTGAGTGCCTATAGGGTATCTCTGACCACTAACAAGAAGGTAACCAGTGCCCTGTTCTCAGATTTTTATTTACTAACCCAGATCTGGGGACAGCATTGCATCTTAAACAGACTTTTTATTTTTAAAATGTGTGCGCGCGTGTTTGCGTGTGTGTGTGTGTGTGTGTGTGTGTGTGTGTTTATACATGTGTGTGGGTACCTGAAGAGACTAGAACATCAGCTTCTCTGGACCTAGAGTTACAGGCAGTTGTGAGCCACTGGACGTTGAGACTTGAGCTCTTGTCCCCTGTAAGAGCAATAAGTGCTCTTAACCATCAAGCCATCTCTTCATCCCTAAACTCCTTTTATTAAATTTATATTTTAATTCACTTACAAGCTAGTGGGGTTTCATACAGCTTTCATACATCCATAGATTTGATTAACCTACTTCCGTCCTCCCTTTCCTCCACCTCCGGCCACATATTCACACCATTAAGTCCCAGCACACACACCCCATTCTTTCATATCGCATATGTTTTTACTACTCTCTTTTATTATATTTTTTTTACTTAAGTTGTAAGAGCATATCTTTTCTTTCCAAAGCCTATATCTAATACTGATACAGGAAATTGACACCAGCTTTTTCCTCAAGGAAGGTGTCAAGGGACCTTTGAGCCACTTCCATCCAACTGCTTGGTTAACTCCTTTGTTTAAGCATTTCTACCATTTTTCTCTCATAAATTAATGAGGTTCATGATTGTGGGCTCAAGGTCATAGGGCTTAGGTTACCCTCAGCCCTACTTCCCTATTCTGGATAAATATATCCTGTTAATTCCAAAATAACTAAGCTGGAGAAGCACTTGTCCCCTTTCATTTCCCAGATGTTATACAAGGAGTAGAAAGTGCTGTCAGAGATGAAATTGCCCTGTCTTCCATTTCACTCTAAGTCCCAAACATATCTCACAGCTTGAAAGCCTTTATGTGCCACACAATTCTGTCTCTATGGTGAGCACGGCCACTTTCTTCTTAAGCCTCAATCAGGCTTATTACAACAAACACTAGGTTTAAAGAACTTAGCTTGAACTTGTGACCTAAGCCTAGACCTTGGGATCCACACAAAGGGAAACTCAGATAGCACTCAAAAAACTCTAGCCAAACTGAATTTTTAAAAATGCAGAAAATGACTTTATTTATTATTGTAATGTAGGGGGACCAGGATGATTAAATTTTATAATAGGATTTTTTTTTATAATCAAGGTCTAGGAATCATTTTCAATCTGGGTTCTTGTATTAAATCAAGCCTCGAAAGCTGATGCTTTAAGTCTGCTCAGTTATACACAAGTTTGTTCATTAATTTATATACAAGTTTTACTAGGAAGCTTATTAGTTTGACCTATTACTTTATAGCTTAAACATGTTTAAGAATGATGTGTGAGGAAAATGTTGGGCTGTAATATTACAAGAGAATCTTACACTGAATGCCATGCTCAAAAGTTTAAAATAATAACAGCTAACATTCAATGCCAGCCAGACACTATTCTACATATTTTAAAAGATTAATTCATTTATTCCTTTGAGGTCAGTCCTATAATTATCCCCACATTATCACTTTAGGGTCTGAGGACAGAGTTGAAATTCATAGCCCAATATAACCACAGTGAGTATTCTGAGTCCAGCAATTAGTTCTCAGATTTCTTTTTCTTAATGCTACATGACTCAAACCCCTCTTTTTCAGATCCTCCGCCCTCAAACCATGACTAACTTTTCTTCTGAAAATATCCAGGAATTTATATGTAATAAGAAGAACAGAATATCACTTCTTGGCCTTCGGGCTAAAAATCAAGTGAAGTATGGGTAGAATAAGTTTTGTACATCATTCATTCATAAGTCAGTTAATGTGAGTACAACTCTCTACTAAGAAGGGATGGTCTTATAGTAGGGTAGGTATTCAAGAGATAAAAATGAGTAAAATAGTTCTGTTTGAAGGGACTCAGTCAATTGATATTGTTCTAATCAGCCTGAAGTTTATAACCAATTGTTTCATTTTTTGTTGTTTTCTTCTAAGACCTTCATGCCTCCCACATTCTCTAGCCCATCTCATCTACATCATCCTAGTTAACTAGGTTGTTTAATATAGTTAGCAATGCTGAAAAAAATATAACTGAACATAAAAAAAAGACCCAGGGACTGCTCTCCTATTGCCTTCTATGTAAACACCTCTCCAATCTGCACCAGGCTGGCTGTAGCTTGATTTGTGCTATTTTCTATTCACAGTAATTTGCAAAGTAGATTTCATTAGCCCCCATTTTTTAGGCCAAAAACTCAGTGAAGCTCATACAAATAAGATGTTTTGTACAGGTCATAAGGAGCAAAGTGTTATCTAACAACACAATCAAAGTTCCTTCCACCAGGCTCTGGTGACTCTGCCTTGTATATCAGTCTTCTTCTTCTCCCTTTTTATTATTTGGAATGGAAATTCTGCTTCCTTTCTTCCTTAGAAGATAGATTGTGCAAACTCCTGTGATACCATATTTATAAAACTAAATAACCTGACCAATAAACAAAAGGAACAATTTCCTTTGTCCACCTCCTGTGAAGACTGCTTGGTGGGTGTCAAAAGCTGCCAGATCCTCCATCTCTCCTTGAAGACTACCCTGGCCTTCTAGGAGATTTCTAGACATTAGCCCACTTCCCCAGCAGCAGGAAGCCTCAGCCAAACCCCAAGTTGGTGTTAAGAGCACCCATCTCTGTCTTAATCCACTCATCTGCTACAACAAAATGCCACAAACGGAGTGGCTTATTGAATAGCAAAAATTCCTTTCTCATACTGCTGGAGGCTAGAAAGTCTAAGGCACTAGCATGTTGGTCTCTGAAGGATATTTATTTCCTGGTCCATGAGTGATGCCTCTTAGCTTTGTTCTCTGATGATAGACTTGATGAACAAAGTCCCTGGGGCCTCTTTTATAAAGACATTAATACCATTCATGAGGACTGAAAACTCATGGCCTAATCACATCCCCAAAGACTCCATGAATAAGGTGCACAAATGTTCAGGCAATAGTGTTTGTGCACACAGAAGGGTGAAGTGGCTATGTGATTCGTGTGCCCTAAACACAAAGCATGGTGGCATATCCTCTTGGCTCTTGAAATCACCAACACATCAGCAGTCCTTGCTATTTCCCAGCTGTTTTATCTTCCATCTTCACAGACATTCTTGTGGCTCCCTCTCCTTCCTTGGAGAAACAAGAACCAGGGAAGATGGTGTGGGCCAACCCATCACACTCCAGCCTTCTCAGCTGAGGAGATGCAAGCTGCTTTTCCTTCACTGGCTATTGGCTTCCTCCTTGTTGTGAGGTTCTTGCTCACAGGTAACCTGCCTTGCAGCCCTAGGTATGGAGGGGAATGCAAGGAGGGAGCAGAGGACAGTTCCCCAGGACAGTGAATGAACCCAAACAAATCTAAAGAAAGATCCAGGAGGTGTGTTAATGAAAAAAAAAAACAACTCATTTATTGCAGGGGTTTTAAGCACTTATATAGTTTTGTTGGGCTCTTTGACCAGGAGGTGGGGGGGAACAGAGGGGAAGTCTTTGTGCTTTCCGCAATAGCCAAGTTTTATGGCAGGAATGCTGTACTCCCGCCCATCTGAGAGAAGATTATGGCTTGTGCCATTCACCTCCAGAGGACAGAGTCAACATGCCTCAGAAGGGAATGCTACATACACTTCAAGCTACACTCCCCTGGGGGTTGGGCTGCAGGTCCCTGACGTCCAATATGACAAGTGGGAGCAGCTCCCACTTTTCAGGGTAAAGAACTGGCCATCTTATACTCAGCCATAATGGATTTATCTGGCCAGTCACTAGACCTAATTCCTTTGTCATTTTCTATTTTAGTACCTTTAGTCAAAGCTTGGGAATATTAGTAAATGTTATTTGTATTCTAATCTCCCATTTAAATATGTAACGATTTGCCTATAAAACCCTTTTGTAGTCATCTTCTTAGCAGTACTTTGGAGGTGGAATCAGCAGCTCTCTATGAAGCTTTGTAGTCTAGCTTTAGACATAAAAAGTAAATAACTGCCTCTATAAAGGAAAACAGGAAGGCCACTTGGGGCATCAAGAGTAAAGAATGACCCTACACATCCTATTTTCAACTTGAATCCTTAAATGAACTTCATTTTGAGTAAGGCTGACCTGGCTCTCTTCAGAGGGCTCTGGATTTCAGAAAAGTGCTGTTATTCTATTTGCCTTCAGGAGGTTTTTGCACACATACACACCCACACACCTAAGAGCTCTCAGCATGTATTCTGGGTAAAAGAACACACATAATAATTAGTTCCAACATTTAAATGCATCTGAAGGTGTCAGATGGATACCTTAAAGTCATAATCCCAATAAACCTTGAGATGATATAATCACCCTCATAGAAAAATAAAGAATATGTACTTTAACAGTGCCAAATAATATCACAATGTAACAACCACATCTACCACAAATAAGAGTTTAGACCTTGAGATTTAAATACAAGCCTGGTTTTTGATCATCACAGTGACTGTTGTCAACTTGCAAATGGAATTGCTTTCTCCAAATGGAAAGTGCAAGAAATCAGCCTTTCCTAATGTTTACTGCACGCCTGATGCCACATTCAACATCTAACATTGAGAAGTGAAAGTCTGATTATTTGCTAGCTGCATTCAGGCACATAGCACTCTCATCACAGGCTTGTGTAGGGTCTGCACTTTATCTGAAGGGTGCTGAGACCAAGTTCAAGGCTGGTTGCAGACTAACATACCACACTAGTCAGAAGCTCTCTGCTCCCATATTTTTTCCACATAGCCTCTGGGATTCTGTGCTTTGATTCAATCATATGAGAAGGCCTGGCCTTATTTCCATTACAAATGACTATGAATTTCTTGAGATTATGCGTCATCTCCTCAACAACTCCAAGTCAAGTATCTGAGACCAAAATATGCTCAAATAAATATTGGAAGGATGGATGAATGACTGCATATTTCTGGGAAATAATAACATTTTCAATCCCAGTATACTCATGTAAGTTTTATTGAATGGATTCTTCATTGCTCATAGCAGAGTCATCTCACATACTTGTTTAAATCAATGCATCAACATATCCCAGCCTCCTTCAATCAGAGGTTTTCATTTTAATGATGATTCTAAAACATTTAGTTTGTTTTCTAAGACCTTCCTGTAGGAAATGAGCTTAGTTGGCAAATTTCCTCTGGGAAATGAAGACCTAGGATAGGCCTGAAACTTCTAGTCTTTGGAAGGTATTTTAAAGTATCAAGAAGTTCAGGGAGCACTTCCACAGCTTTCCTCGTTCCGACTCACACTGGTCAGAAAGCTGTAGTTCAGGGAATTGCTGAGCTTTCTTAACTCTTTCCCAGTTAACCCTGACTGATACGTGAATTTTTCAATCAAATGCAATTTATTTTTTGGTGTTTTTTTTTTTTTTTATCTTTTCAAGACAGGGTCTCCCTGTAGTCCCAGCTGTCCTGGAACTCACTCTGTAGACCAGGCTGGCCTTGAACTCACAAAGATCCGCCTGACAACCTCGGCTAGCCTAGAACCCAATGTACAGACCAGGTTGATCTTGATCTCATACAGATCTGCCTGCCTCTGCCTCTCAAGTGCTGGGATTAAAGGTGTGTGCCATACTGTGCAGTTAGATATTTGTTTAAAATGTATATAGGGGCTGGAGAGATAGCCTAGCGGTTAAGAGCACCCACTGCTCTTGCAGAGGACCCAGGTTCAATCCCCAGCACCCACATGGTGGCTAAAAACCATCTGTAACTCCAATTCCAGGGGAATCTGAGATCCTCTTCTGACCTCCGCAGCATTGCACAACACAGGTGCACAGACCTACATGCAGACACATACATACACATACAAAAATATATAAAATTTTAAAAAATTTAAAAATTAAAAAAAAAAATAAAATTTATATAAAAGGTCTACATACATACACCAGGGGAAAGTTGTGTCACAATTAATTCCTTTGGTTGTTAATTCCTTTCATACACACACACACAACCTAAAGGTAGCCACATTCAACTTAAAATTATTTGTTGAACTTTTATAATTTTCATACAATTTAATTTGATGGTATTTTTACATCCTCTCTCCTATTTGCACCTCCTCTTACTGCCCCTACCCAATTTAATGCTCTCTCTCTCTCTCTCTACATATATATACATATATATATCCCTATAGAGTCTGATTTCTGTTGCCAAATGTCCTTCAGTGTAGGTCAACCCACTGGAGCCTAGTTAACCTATCAAGAGTCAAATCCTTGGAAGAGACTGACTTGCCCCCTCTCAGTAGCCACTGCTTGCCAAAATTTCCCTAGGAAGGATTTCCTACCCACTTCCTCATGTCTATGCTGGCATTTTGTCTGGTTTGGACTTGCATGGGAATTGTCCATGCTGTCCCCTTTGCTGTGAGTTCATTTGAGTAACTGACCAGCTGTCTGGACAACTCTGTTTCCTTGTGGTCATCCGCCCCCTCTGGCTCTTACAATCTTCCCACCCCCTCTTCTGCAATGATCCCTGGGCCTTGGGAGGCAGACGTTTGAGTTAAGTGTCCTATTTATGGATAAGTGATATGCACCCTCTTACTGGTCTGTTGTAGGCTTCTGTGTGAATCACCATCTGTGGCATAAGGAAGCTTCTCTGATGAGAACTGAGAGATGCATTATCTATGGGTTTCACAATATGTCACTAACAGTCAGTTTATTGCCAAATACTATTTAGTAGAAAACTAGTATTGGGCTCTCCTTCATGCCCTGTGATATCTCTAGCCTCAGGTTCCTAAACCCAATGTCAGTGTTGGGTATAAGCTCCATCTGATGAATCGGACCTTAAATCCAACTAGAAAGTGGTTGGGTACTCCCATAAAATTTGTGTTGTATTGTACCAATGGAACTATCTTGCCAACACAGTTGTTATTGTGGTTCACAGGATTCATAGCTGGGTAAGATTGAGAATTACTTTGTCCTTGTCAGAACTACTATATCCAATTTTAACTTAAGAATTTTTCCTTGAAAATATGTCCACTTTAAGAGCACATGTATTTACTAATATTATGATTTACCATGCTTCCTTTATTAGCCTCATTTTAGTCAGGGAGAATTTTAGGTCTCTTATATCACCTCTATTTGCCTGTATCTTTTTTTCATTATTAGATTATATGAATATTGTTCCTCTCTCAGCCAAGTAATATACTATTCTTATATTTTTTTCTGGATATCTCTTTGTGTTTCTGGAGTTGGCAAATACACAATTTTAAAAATGTTCTGTGTATTAGTGTGATAATTAAATTTCTTATTTACAAAAAAGTCTTACAGACACTCCTAAATCTAGTTTTCACAAGGCCATTCCATCACATCCCTGTTTAATACATCTAGTCCCGCCTGGCCTCTCCAAGCACCTGCTCCAATCCGTATACATTGCTCCCTGCAGATTCACTTTTGTTACTCGGAAGTTTCCTTTGCAGTTTTTCTTTTCTTCTGATCTGTATTGGATCCTATTATCTTAATCTTTCCTGACTGACTCTTGTGTTAAGGTAAAACAGGCTGAGAAAGATTACAATACAGTGACAATTATGAGGTAGTGCCTGTCTAGGAATGCTTATAGTCAACCATTGCACTTGAATTGTTATGAAGAGAAATTTTAGACTAAAGAGCACTACAAAACTTTGACAACATTATTCTCCATTTAATAAAGCTATGGGAGTTGTCTGCCAACTCTACAGTATTCTAATGCCTGATCTATTGTGTATATACACTTTTTATTTTCTATTCTGGAAATTTTAAAAATATGTTTTTAGTCCAAATCAATCTTGGCACGAAAATTGCTGGGCAATTTCAAACTAAACATATTTGCACTTTGCTTTTCATGTCTTCTTATTTTTGCCCTTCTATTCATAATTATATTGTTTATCCTCTACTTTCCTTGTTTTTCTTTCTCTTTTGTGCATCTAATTTCCTTATATCTGGGTGCTATTATCTAAATATTTGGTGATTTTTAAATAAACTTTTAAATTACTAAATTTTAATTCCAAAGATTTCCATCTGGTTCTCAAAATGTCCTTTTGTAAAATGCCCTGTTCCAGACCCCAGATATCTCCTACATTTTGCTAAGGTAGACTGTAACTCTTTTATATTTTTCTTGTGTTGGAATATTTTAAAGAGGCTTTAGACCTCAGAAACTTAAAACCAGTATATTTTCTTTGTATATTCACAAAAGTATAAAATATAGATTTTCATATCTCCATAAAACTTCATTTTTCACAACTATGGTCCAGTATAGATTTACAAAATACCATGTGATTAAAAGAGGGACCTACTTTAGCACATTACTATGGGCAACTGAAGGGACATTAATATTTTGGCTCTTACAGTAAACCAGTTCAGGAGATATTTTCTTAATTAGACAAATGTCTTCCAGAGATTATTGCTGAAATCATCACACACACACAAAAAAAAATCCAAAGAAATCCCCTTTTCTCATTTTGGATCCAGTGGATCACAAATCCCTTAAGGAAAAAGTCAGAAGTCTGTTTGTTTGTTTTTTTTCTTTAAGTTTCCCAGGGGCCAAGCTGGCAAACCACTTCATGGATATATTGCTGTGCCCTTAACCCTTCTCAGGTGGCGGTGACTAAACCTTTCTTATCTGTGTCTCGCTGTACTATTCCCTGAAGACTGGCTTGTTTGTAATTTAGAACAGAAGCAAAGGATTGCAGCTGTGTCAAAGGTCTGTTGCATCACTTTGTTAGATGTGCCCATAAAACTGCGCCACTTCTCCTTTGCCTTAAATTCTCTTTGCCGTGAACCAAGAATAAAGGCTTTTAACTGGTAAGATCATGCTTTATTTTTACCAGTCCATCTTCACCTCACACCATTATTTTCCTTTTATCCACAGGTTTCTTCTCAACATAAACAAAGAACATCCATTCTGTACAGTGGTCTTCTAGCCATCTGCCGTGGCACAACCTTGTCTTTCCATGGATATTACAGGGCTAAATGGCATTGCTAGCCTGTATCTTTCCAGAAAATCTTGAATACACGGCACAGACCAGGGAAGGGGTTCCAAGAAGACCATGTCTTGGTATAACTCTCCTCCCCCTGCCACTTTCAACAGCTGGCTAATTATCTCTTGGAGACTATTGTGGCACTCACTAAGACTAGCTTCGCCTCCATTATCCAGTCTTTAAGACAAAATACACTCAAAATATCTAAGGGAGACTAAAATTTATACAACTGCAGACAATTCATTTTCTTCTCTCAGCCTTGCCCTGGCTGAAAACCTGAGACATGCAGTTATTGGTCTGCTCTTGACATTCCCTTATAAATGAAATATGACAGCAGATTTAATTGTTGAGAATCCGGTCCTTACTTAGAACAGCTAGAAGAAAACTAAGCACTTTTATGGCAAACAGATCAGTCTCATGTCTTTTCTCATTGCAAACAGAGTCCAGCATACATGTATCTAATGTTAGCCCTTCACTCACTTGCCAGGCAAAATTCCGAGGACATGAAGTCAAAGTTGTCAGCATGCGAACACAATTGAATTATACTTTCCTTTGCCACACATAAAAGGGGGCAAAGGTGGAAAGCAGGCTGGGCTTAGAAATAAAAAGGGACACTATCATATTGTTAGAGTTTGACTTAGAATATTGTCATTGGGAAATGACACTTCAAATGACTAATTCAGAGTCAATAAAAACACCAGATAGTCTTTGTAAAGCCATGGCCTCTTGAAACACATTCTAAAGAAATTGCCTAGAGTATCTCTGTGTGAGTGACTGTTTCTTAGAAACTCAGAGCTATATGCCCACATTCAAATATCACACCATGCAGCCACACATGGGCCTTGGAGCAGAAAAAATGCAATTCTCTGTGTAGGCCAAATTCCAAGGTGAAAAGCCTGTGGGAACATATCTAAGTGTTCTCATCCTTGAGAAAGTGGCCTTAAGAGGACATAGTCCTACAAGCTGAAGGTCTTACACAGAGTTGCCCAGAGGCCTGGGGGAGTAACAGGAGCATGGAGGAGAGCCTTGAATTAAGTTCTCCTGAATGTGAATGTGGGATTCATAAGCTGAAGGACATTAAAGTGGTAAGATAATGTTGACATCTGAGCGTCAGTGAACAATAAAACCTGTCAAGAAAGACCTGTGAGGAAGTTAGCGGCAGCCTCCATCTGTCCACTCACACCAGTATGCGCCAGCCCCCTCCTGGAAGCAGTTCAGCACCAGGCTGGTGGGGATTCCTGACCCTCTACTAGCCTAGAACCAGAAGGTACATGAGAATTCCAGGGAGAGCTGGTGTTTAGAGCCTCACAGAAGCATTTGGGATCTAGTCAATGCCAAGCACTTGTCAAACCAGATTCCAAAATTAAGACATTAAATCACTTATGCATCTATATATATACATATATATTGTTGTTGTTGTTCTTTTTGAGGCAGGGTCTCCCTGTAGCTCTGGCTGGCCTGGAACTCACTATGTAGACCATGCTGGCCTTGAACTCACAGGGATCCACTTGCCTCTGCCTCCCAAGTGCTAGATTGAAGGTGTGCACCACCACACCTGCTTAAAGAGCGTTCTTAGCCTCCGTGTGAGTTCTGGGAATCAAACCCAGGTCCTCTGCAAGAGCAGTTGGCACTCTTAACCACTGAGCCATCTCTCCAGCCCCATGTGTCAATATTTTAATATCGTGTTATATGTTGTAATGTAAGCTCCATGGAATGTACATTAAAGAATTTAGAGTTTAGAGCATTCTATGACCTCTCCCACTTGCTCATCACTTCTTTGCAGTTTGAGAAGAGACTATTAGAGCTAGAAAATCAAGGTCCCAGAAAGCCATGTGTGAAAAATCAGAGCTCTCATACCAAATAGCTGAAACTCCAACTTAAGCTTTTATAAAATCTCAAGGTTCGGATGGTCGTGGTGGCACACACCTTTAATCCCAGCACTCATGAAGCAGAGGCAGGTAGAACTCTGTGAGTTCAAGGCCAGCCTGGTCTACATAGGGAGTTCTAGGCCAGCTGGGATACAGGGAGACCCTATCTCAAAAAGATTAAAAAAAAACTCAAGACTCAAATGTTTACTTCAGTCAATGCAAACAAAATTTGGTTTGGAACTATTTTAAATGTCTGCATGGCTTCTTCACCCCACATCCTTTCACACCATAACAACCATTGGACTGTGCAATTATTTAAGGCTAGGAGAAATTATCAGGTCTTCCGAATATCAGCACTTCTAACACGGCACTGAAGCCCTCTGCAAAACTGACCAGTTATTCTGCTGCTGCATGTTGCTGTTAAATGCTGCAATGTCACTTCCCACGGAACGTGGCAATTTCCAGTCCCTCCATCAGGAATTCCAACCCTTCACAGACCAGTTTCTAACAAAAGCAAAGAGAGATGCTGACTTCCTTTAATATTACATTCTCACTGAATCTTTGGTCAATAGAAAGTAGCCTTTGGGTGCCCTGCCTGAAGTAAATGGGGCTAGACCAACACATTGGCCTTTTCTGGCGCCTCAGAAACCAGAGCTGTTCCTCCCCCAGTGATTTTCTGTGCAGTGCTGAGAACATGAATCTTGGATGCTGTTTCAGAAGGAACCATGAGCCATTTATTCTTAGTCTGCAATTGGCAGCCTTTCTATTTTGGAGAATTTTTAATAGGACTAGCAGAGGAACCAACATTAGGGATTATTTTCTCAGTGTGGGGTTGGATGTGTAATGCATATGTTCACCCTGAGGACCTTAAACCACGTACTGTAAAATTCTGTTAAAATGCCTCTCTCCTCACTATTAACATTTTCCTGTGCCTATTGTTCATTTTTGGTAGTCCCAGCCAAAAGTTTCTAAAGCTATGTTCCCTCACAGACCATTGTTTTTGTGCTAATTAATTAGCAAAACCAATATCTCAGATATGAAATTCTAAGCTTTGGTTACTTAGTTTGGCTGCAAATCTGTTTTCCTAATTATTGACTACTTTCTGCTACTTTCTGTCTACCACCTAGGTTCCTGGATAGTACTGCTGGGAGCTGGGGAGGTCTCCAATGGCAACAGCCATCCACAATGAATGGTGGAGTGGGAGGAAGGGACTGCAGCTGTTGAGTCGCAGAGGATTTGGGAGGAAGTAAAAGAAGAAAAAGAGAAGATTTGTAGGACAGACTTGAAAAGGAAAAAGACCAAGAGCTCTGACATTTCAGCGAGGTGCAGTCCTCTGAAGTTGCTAATACATGGAAACACTCTTAAAAGAAACAGTCTTAAAAAGCATCTAGTGAGGGGACTCATCTGCCAAAAAATCCTGCATATATATTGTTGTTTTGTCCTTATGGTTTTGATTGTTTGCATTCATTTCTGAATTCCCAGAGCTAAAGTTTTATTTCTAACTTGATAGGAATTTCGGGAGGTTGTTTACTCATTACTTCCAGTATTTTGAATTTGCATTGATTATCTGATTATTAACATATGATAATGCAAATATACAGATGCAAATGCATTTATACACACAATTGCATACATATGTAATAATGTGCCTGTAGCATGCACAGTACATACATGTGTATAATCTCTCACTGTTATGGTTTTCATCAGGATAAGGACAAGGATGGAAGCCAATGTTCCTTGAGCATAAAGCAGGCCATAGGCACTGGCTACATGCCCTGTATGCGCTCACTGTAATGGCATAACAACCAAAGGAGAGTGATTACCCCTTTGGGAGGCATGGGAATACTGAAGCTCAGAGAGTTTCTATAACTTGACTATGTCAAATTTCTAGTATATAATAGAGATGAGACTTGAACCCAAATCTGTCTAGAAAAAAAAACCCCAGATTCTCTTACACACACTCTCTCTTTTTTTTTTTTTTTTTTAAGAAAACCCGCTTTCATAGCAGACATACATGAACAGACTTTATTCTTTTTTTTTTTTTTTTGTTTTTGAGAATCCGTTTCTGAGGAATCAACTACGTTTCATTTTTTTTTTTTTTTTTTTTTGTTAGGACTTAGTTTCATGTCTTTTAATTCATTAAATATTTATTTTTGAGCTCATAAGACCAGACTCTGTAGAAAATAATGATTGTCATTAGACATCCTTATACCTGTGTAATGGGTGAGAACTTCCCTTAGCAGCAGCCAGCTAACAATACGCCAGGGCCGGGCGTGGTGGCTCACGCCTTTAATCCTAGCACTTGGGAGGCAGAGGCAGGTGGATCTCTGTGAGTTCAAGGCCAGCCTGGTCTACAGAGTGAGTTCCAGGACAGCTGGGGCTACAGGGAGACCCTGTCTCAAAAAGACCAAAAAAAAAAAAAGAAAAAAAAAAGCAGAATGTTTCAGAGGTGAGAGACAATCGAGAAGGGGAGGGAAGGACAGAGAAAATACTGAACAAGAAGAGTCTGGGCGAGGTCAAGTAATGGCTTATGCTAATAGAAAGTTTTCTGGAAATCTACCTCCCACTTCATTGCTTGGTGGGGTCCCTGGTACACTTCAACCCCTGTCACCCAAGTCCTCAGGTTCGAGAGATTTCTGAAGCTTACATTGTATCTATAATAACCAGCCAAATAACCAAATCTGTTAGTGACAGTCATAGGCTGGGACTTAAATGTTAGCCCTTTTCTCTCTCTCAGAATTAGGTAATTTCTTCAGCTTACAAGAGACCCCTACAATGCTTCAGTTAAGAAATTTGCTCAACTAGAACTGATTTTATGCACTTTGCTAGAATTTTTATTCATTATTTGAATTTTTAAATATTTTAAATATTTTCAAAAATTTTAACTTTCCTTTCCTACCATGTGATTTTGGCACATTCCATTACAACTGTAATGCTTTAATAATATTTGCTGGTTTAGATCCCCAGTTTTTACTGACATGTATTTTTTGGTTAATGATAGCTGAGTGGTGGTCCATGGAATTGTCTCAGCATGGTAGGGTAGAAACATGAAGCAGTTTCATTTTTCTCAAATAACTCCCCCTTGTGCTATGTCAAATCTCCCCGTGCCTTGGACAGATTACTGAATCACAACTTGGGCAGGTTTCAAAATCTCTCAGGCACTTTCAGTTATTAAAGTTGTAATTTTCCATTTTCAGTTATTAGTTATGAGCCAGTATAAAACTGCTTTTACTATCTCAGTGAAACATACTGCTTTGCCTCCTGCAGCCCAGGCTGGTGGATTGAGGTTCGCCATGAAGGAGAGAGAACAGCTGGCTCCTCTGCTCTTCCAACTCAGCCTTGACCTTGCTGGACCCGTAGCAGGGGTGGGGAAGCTGGTCTAGTCCATGATCCACTCCTCACACCTGACTTTCCAGGCCTGCTTTTGTGGACATCCTCGTGGCACTGGTTTTCTCTGTTCTCAGGCTGCTGTGGATCTATGTGCAGACACTCAGCACCTCTAGCTCAGTCTTTGACTGCCTCTGGCACCAGACCCCATCAGGCACTACAGAGTTGAGCATTTCAGCATTGTGTAGTACATTCACTCTATTATTGTTTAATCATTACAATCATATATATATATATATATATATATATACATGTATGTGTGTGTGCATATGCACACATGCATATATGTAGCAGACCCAGTATATATTACATATATTAATACATTTTAAATACATTTAATACTTTTAAAAACTTAATATCACAAAACATGCTTAGAAAATCTGAAGGCAATATTATAATAAATATATTTATTATATATTATATATTATATGTACCAAGAAATATTATAATAAAGCAACACTGCTCCTCGGTTGTTCTGAAATAGTGCTCTCCAATAAAATCCTTGGACTTGAGGTCTGCTCTCTGCTAAGGAAAGCATCCAACAGTGTTACTGTGACATTGCTGACACACTAGTAGCAGGCAAGATGCTCTCTTTTCTCGCAGACCACCAAAAGGAATGAAAGCAAGAGCAATTGCTTTTCAAATATGTGAATTATCATTGTGTTAGTCAATATCAAGCCCATGTCACAGATAGCATGTGTTCTATCACTGGAAGACTTAGCGCTAGCTATTTCTGATATCTGGGTACCTGAACTTCCCTTTGGAAGAATCCTTGTACCATGCCAATTTTCATCAGTTCTTTCTGTGCTTGATAGTTAGAGCTATGCCATTCCAGCACAGAAAATAGCACTTGGAGAATAACCGAAGAATCCACATGCCTACCCGAACTGCCCCAGATGTACTGTAGCCCTAGTCATGTTAGCACACTGCCTCCAGCCAGTATCCATTCATCATGGACTTTAGTGACCACCTACTATTTTTGAATTATTAACCCTCAAAAATATAAGGATGCTGAAATGATTGCTGCTTTTGGAACTAGATTTTGGGGTGACTTGTTACATAACACCAAAACACAAACCTATGGGGTAACCATTTACCCACAGTATCTGTAGTATATCCCAGATTATTTTGAACAGTGATTATTTTACCCTGTTATCCAAGCTCTAATAGCCAAGTTCTGTAGTTCAATTATAGTCTTGCTAAGCTGATCTGTCTTCATGCTTTATGTTCTTCATGGAAGGGAGTTAAATACTGCCTGCTTATGAGGTGGGATAGTAATTATGACTTGACACACCCCAACAACTCAAAATTTTTTAACTCTACCTCAAGGCAGACAGATGTTTTAAAAGTGTAGCTTATCCTCCATATCAACTGCTTCTACATCTGCAGATTCAACCAACCATGGATCAAAAATATATGGGGGAAAAAAATCACAATTGCATTGAGTATGTATAGGATTTTTCCTGTTTTATTCTAAAACAACATAGTAAAACAATTTTACAGCATTTACATCGTGTTGAAGATTACAAGGTAGTGTGTGTGTGTGTGTGTGTGTGAGAGAGAGAGAGAGAGAGAGAGAGAGAGAGAGAGAGTCTCTCTGTACCCCCCCCCCAGTTAGCCTGAAACTCACTATGTAAACCAGGCTGGTCTCAATCTCATAGAGATCACCTGCTTCTACCTCCCAAGTGCTGGGACTGAAGGTATGTGCCACCAAGCCTGGCACTCTATGTCAGTTTATACAAGGACTTGCACATTTTGCTATCCACTGAAGCTTCCTAGAACAAACTCCAAAAGACACCAAAGGACTTCTGCACATTTAAAACAAAATTTCTTAACAGCTGACACCAAAAAGACAAGATTTCTATTTATGTTATAGAATAAACATAGTTAAAGAGAAATTACATAGAGACTGGGGGGAAGCACCTTCAAGTCTTCAGTACTGACTCCAGCAGGCAGTTATTACTATTATTCCATATTACAGATGAGAAAACTGAAGGTTAAAGAGATTAAGGAATCTGTACAAATATCCACTTCTGATCCAGAGGAGTGCCAGGGTCTCAGACACAGACCATCTGATCTCAGGGCTTACTTTTTAGCCTTTAGGAAGATATCTCTATTTTGAAATAAAATAAAGGAAGAATAATTTATGCATACTTAAAAGTAGGACAGTAGTAGCTCAGTCCACAAGTTGGATGTCTACTGGGGTTTCAGCCTCTTCAGAGTATAGACTACCATTGTTGGACTGGCCAGGCTGTATCACGGAGACCAGTACAGGAAGATCAAGACAGGACACAGTGTTCACTGGACCTCATTTGGTGACCATGGGAAGGGAAAACCCCAGTGTGGAGCACAAGGGCAGATCTGATGGTGGTTTGGGCTTTCCAAGGAGGACCCTTCAAACATGACATCTTTCAGCCTGATAAAGAAAAAAATCATAAGCTGAAGATGCTAAAACCTATGCTATATATGGCATGCATATGTGCATATTTTGGAGTGATGTATATTGGAAGGAATAACAACAAGAACAACAACAACAACAAGACTGGGTCAAAGAACTGACTGAAATGGTGAACTTCTGCTCAAAACAGTAAACTTCTGCATCGAGAACTTTGAGAGAGACTGAGAAAAAGATGAAAAACATGTTTGGCAAAATGCATGAGCTCAGGTGGGGTGGGGGGGGCAGGGAAGAGGGCACGGGTCTAGATTTAATTTGAAATTTTGTATGAAATGCACAAAGCTTCAATAAAAATTGGCTTTGAAAAAAAAGTAGGACAGTAGAAAATATTGTGAAGAAAATGGATCTCATCTCCCTTCGATTTCCTTTTGATGAATCTTTTTGTCCTCTGTCATGGAACAACAAAATTGAAGACATAGCCAAATCAAAGATCACTACATAATTTAGCATTTTTGAGAGAGAGAGAGAGAGAGAGAGAGAGAGAGAGAGAGAGTTTCCCTGCAGTTCCAGCTGGCCTGAACTCACTTTTGTAGACCAGACTGGCCTTGAACTCATAGAGATCCACTTGCCTCTGCCTCCTGAGTGCTGGGATTAAAGGCATGTGCCACCGTGCCTGGCCTGGCAATTTTGTTATGTTTAATACCTCCAGTATGTTGGCAATATTCATTTAAATTATATTCTGACTATAACTGTATATTATAATGAATAGAATGAACACCATATATAAGAAGCATTGTCAAGCACAGAGAATTCAGAAAGAGTTATTTCTTGGCCTAGTAATTTTCAGATTTTTATTACTGGCTTTGTTGTTTTGAAACCTAAATGATAGAATATTCTTCTCATGTTTCTCATGATACAAAAATGACACAGATAGCACATTTGTGTTATAATTACAAAGACAGTACTAAAGGCTCAGCATGTTCAGTATTTGAAAAGTGTTCTCACACATGAAAATTGGAATGCTCCTGAGTGACAGGGGTGATTTCTATCCCCATTTTATAGATGATGGAAAGGAGAGTGTGTGTTGATAGAATATGATGAGAAACTGTACATATACAGCCAAGGACTGTGAAAAGGAAATTTACAAACACAGTCATGGAGTATGGAAAGGAATTTACATGCATGGTCATGGATAAGGAGAGGAAGTGTACATGCACAGCCATGGAGTACAGGAAGGAAGTGCACATGCATAGATATGAATTATGGGGAGGACATGTACATGCACAGTCATGAATTATGGGGAGGCCATGTACATGCACAGTCATGAATTATGGGGAGGATGTGCACATGCACAGCCATGAATTATGGGGAGGCCATGTACATGCACAAGTATGAATTATGGGGAGGACCTGTGCATACACAGTCATGAATTATGCAGAGGACGTGGACATGCACAGTCATGAATGATGCGGAGGTCATGTACATGCACAGTCATGAATTATGGGGAGGATGTATACATGCACAGTCATGAATTATGGGGAGGACGTGTACTTGCACACTCATGAATTATGGGAAGGATGTGTACATGCATGGTCATGAATTATGTGGAGGACATGTGCATGTGCAGTCCTGAATTATGGGGAGGAAGTGTACATGCATAGTCCTGAATTATGGGGAAGATGTATACATGCACAGTCATGAATTACGGGGAGGACGTGTACATGCACAGCCATGAATTATGGGGAGGACGTGCACATGCATAGTCATGAATTATGGGGAGGACGTGTACATGCACAGCCATGAATTATGGGGAAGGTGTGCACATGTACAGTCATGAATTATGGGGAAGACATGAATATGCACAGCCATGAATTATGGGGAGGATGTGCACATGCACAGCCATGAGTTATGGGGAGGACGTGTAGGTGGGAGGACATGCACATGCACAGTCATGAATTATGGGGAGGACGTGTACATGCACATTCATGAATTATGGGGAAGATATGTATATGCACTGCCATGAATTATGGGGAGGATGTGTGCATTCACAGTCATGAATTGTGGGGAGGATGTGCACATGCACAGTCATGAATTATGGGGAGGACATGCACAGTCATGAATTATGGGGAGGACATGCACATGAACAGTTGTGAATTATGGGGAAGACATGTATATGCACAGCCATGAATTATGGGGAGAATGTGCACATGCATAGTCATGAATTATGTGGAAGATGTGTATGTGCACAGCCATGAATTATGGGAAGGATGTACACATGCACAGTCATGGATTATGGGGAAGACATGTACATGCACAGCCATGATTATGGGGAGGACGTGTACATGCACAGTCATGAATTATGGGGAAGACATGTATATGCACAGCCATGAATTATGGAGAGGACGTGCACATGCACAGTCATGAATTATGGGGAAGACATGTATATGCACAGCCATGAATTATGGGGAGCACGTGTACATGCACAGTCACAGAGTGTCACAGGATACATCCACATGTGCTGCTCTAGAATTCAGAAAAAGGAAGTTTGTGTATAGCCCTGGAGTGTGGCCAGGCTCACTTTTCTCTCTTCTTGTGTTCTGCATTTCAGAAAGTGACTCAGAAAGATCTCTAAGTCATAATAGCTCCAACCTTAATGGTAGCCTAGTACTCAGTGTGGTTTGCTTTTACATTTGGATGGTAAACAGTATCAAAGCCGTATGTGAGGGGGTAATCATTTTATTCATTGTAGTGATAGATATGACAATTAAGCTGTAAAGAATTCAGAGGTGCCGGGGGCTGGAGAGATGGCCTAGCAGTTAAGAGTGCCGACCGCTCTTGCAGAGGACCCGGGTTTGATCCCCAGCACCCACATGGTGGCAGAGAACCGTCTGAAACTCCAGTTCCAGGAGAACTCCAGCTCCAGGGGAATCCGAGACCCTCTTCTGACCTCCTCGGCATTGCACGACATGGGTGCACAAACTTGCATGCAGACAGTACATTCATACACATACAGAAATAAATAATAATAAAAAAAAATTTTTTAAAGAATTCAGAGGTGCCAAGGGAGAGCCATGAAAATCATAAATAATGATTAAACAGAGCCTGAAAAGCAACAAATAAGAAGAAACATGCTCTCTAAACAGAACAGACAGTTACAGAAAAATAAGCTTCATAAGTGACAGTGAACATGCATGAAGTGGTGACATTTGGGGTTCAGGACAAATTCTTGGCTCCAGCTTTTATGAAGCACTGAAAAGCTTTTAAAGGAAGGACACAGAGGTAGGGGAGATTTAACAGCCTTTCTGTGAAGCTAGGACTTGATCAGATGGCACTGCAGGGTCCTGTGAATGCTGACCACTATCAGGTCTAACTCCTCTTTGGCCACACAGTGTTGGCAGGCACACTACCATTATCACAACCCCAAGTGGTGCCAAGAGCAGATGTTTTTGCTCTTGTTGCTGATAGTGTAGTCCTGTACCCTGTAAGTGAAAACTAGACTTAATTTGATTTTGACTTAGAAATGAAAAAGTTGTTTCTTGTGGGGAGTGGTTTTAAGGACCTCCTTCCACACTACAGAGCAGAAACCTAGTGCCTGCCTTAGTCTCATGGGGAAATTTAAATACGGAGCCTCAGAAATGTAGCGTGATTTGGCAAGAGCGTGATTTGAGTGTGGTTGCGAGGTCCCACTAGCAACATATGCTTTCACTAAGCTGTGCTATTCCTTCCCTTCGGTCTGAGCTTTTAAAATGTTACTTTATATTTTCTACTATTATCATTCTGAACCAAAACCAAAGTAGTTAACTCTGAATAAAACTATCCTATTATGAAATTGGACCTCATCCTGGGGAAAAGAGGGGGGAAGGATGTTTAAATGTGACCCTTTTTTCCTCACTCCACCCCCTCCAAACACACCAAGAAAAAAAAAAACCCTAAAGCAGGGAGACGGAGAAGTCTGCTTATGATTATGAATTGAACTTTGAACCATTCCTATTGTTCCTGCCAAGAATTTTGAATGCTAATGTAAAAAGATATATATAAAGTCAGATCTGCTAAGGTATTTTAAGAGTCTACTGTAAAGAACCAAGCTTTTTTCCTTGCTTCATTGTTAAAGATAATATGCCTTTCTAACAAAAATGCTTTCAAGATGTAACCATATTTTGAAATAAGTATCATAATACATCCTTTGCAAGCTTGGAATTTGGAAACAAAGGCCTTGCTTTCATCTGTTTTTCTTCTTACCTGATGAGCAGGGTGACAGTTGTTGCTGGAGGAGGTTCAGACTTGTCCCCAGCCTCATCTGCTGTTCTTCCTCTGTCTTCATCATGTGGGCCCTGACAACCTTTCTTTCTGAAGCTACATAAATTAAACAGGGTTAAGACTATCAGCCCTTGTACCAGCTCCAAAACAAGCTGAGACAAGAAAGGATCCCGCAGGTGATGGACAGACTTCCAGTCTCTCTGCTGAACTGGTAAGGCAGTAAAGTCTCCTTGCTTCCCTCCTCACTGAAATAACAACAGAGCCCGAAGCCTAGGCTGGCTTTCATTTTTTCCCCTCCTTTTACATAGCTAACGGGGTATTTCCAATTACCCGAAAAGGGAAAAACAAGCCAAGTTTCTCCATTGCTAATTCCCATGGTGCTTCACAAATGCTTCCAGTCTTACAGTGTGGCCTCCGTGGAAAGTCAGATGTAAAATCTCAGCATAGCCAAGCTGGAAGAAGCCGATGAGTGCATGTGGCTTAAAATGGATGAATTGATCTTTTACTGATGAGATTTGATCAGAAAAAAAATAAAACTTGAAATTTTGTAAACAGTTTCACAAAGACTGACAATCAAAAGAAATAGGCATGACTTGTTTGAGTGTCTGGGTTTGCACAGAAAAGGACATGACAGCATAACCATCTAGAGGGAAAGAGTCCATAGAAAGTGATTTAGCCCACAGAAAGGTGCCCACATATATTTTTGTTGAGTTTGGGCTTCAGATCTGACTTTAAAGAAATAGATTTCTGTGTGGACCTTAAGAAAGGTCTCCTAAAAAACAGTTTGGATTAAGATTTCCATCTCTGCAGAGAAAGACTTAAGGATCTAGTTTATTCATAGAGAGCATTAGTCACCATAAAAACTTTCCATTGTCAACACCCTTCAGGCCTTCAGAAAGAGGAGAACTGCTAGCAAGGAGAGAGCATCGCGGTGTTCCACAGTGCTGTACAGCAGTGAACATCGGAAAACCTGATCTCAACATGATAAAGATCCATTATGTCCAGCAGACATAGAAGGTTACATAGAAGAAATTTCTCAAGTTATTTAGGGAGGGGCTTGGGGTTTTTTTTCCTATTTTCTGTCTAATTAATAATGGTATCTAGATATAACAAAGACTCTCCATGAGAAGCCTCTGGGCCTCTCTTCTTATTGCAGCCAGAATCAAAACATTGGCAATATGATTCTAACATTATGGAATGTAGCAAAACTACCACATTACCAGAAAGTTGTATACCCAATATGTCTAATTCACCAACTGGAGGAACAGCACACAGAAAATTGTTATAATTACATTTTCATGGTTTCAGATTAAATATGACTTGAATAAAGAGTATGGTAACTTTAAAATGATAATGGAAAGCCAGGTGTGGTGGCACATACTTTTAATCCCAGCGCTTGGGTGGCAGAGGCAGGCATATCTCTGTGAGTTCAAGGCTAGCTTGGTCTACATAGTGAGCTTCAGGCCTGCTGGGATGAAAAGGAGACCCTGTCTCAAAATACAAAATAAAAAGTAAAATATAAAAAAGAAAAGATATGAATAAAGTGAATATATCAATAAAATATAAATATTAATAAAGAAAAGCATAAAAGGAAATAAATATTATAGAGCTGAAAATATAACTAAATTGAAAAATGATTCAAAAGCAGATTTCTGCAGCAAGAAGGAGTTTGCAAAAATAATGGAAAATGTTCTTTAAGAAATAGAAAGAAAAAATATTTTAAAACAGTAAACAGGACTTAAAGGCCTCATGGGACATCACATAGGCCAACATATGCATTGAGATGGCTTTGGAAGGAAAAGGAATAAAGTGCAGGGACTGCTGGGGGAAATAACGGCTTAAAACATTCAAAGAAAATGGAACATGGAGTGTGAGAACAATGAGGCGCAACAAACTCCAAGGTAAACACAGACTCACACCAACACACATTAAGTAAACTATTAAAAGACTGAGAGAGGCCTGGCATATTGGCACACATCTTTAATCCTAACACTCAGGAGGCAGAAGCAGACATATCTCTATGAATTTGAGGCCAACCTGGTCCAGATAAAAAGTTTCAGGCCAGCCAGGTCTACACAGTGAGTCTTTGTCTCAAAAAAATTTTTGTAAAGACTTGAAGAATTTTAAAAGAAACAAGAGGACAACTTATAAGGCACAAGGGATCAACAATAAGGTTATTAATGGATTTCCAATTTTAAAAAATGGAAGTCAGAAGTAGTGGGCTGAGGGGCTGGAGAGATAGCCTAGCGGTTAAGAGCACCCACTGCTCTTGCAGAAGACCCGAGTTCAATCCCCAGCACCCACATGGCGGCTAAGAACCATCTGTAACTCCAATTCCAGGAGAACTCCAGTTCCAGGGGAATCCGAGACCCTCTTCTGACCTCTGCGGCATTGCACGACATGGGTGCACAGACCTACATGCAGACAGTACACTCCTACACATACAAAAATAAATAAAATTAAAAAAAAAAGAAGTAGTGGGCTGATAAGAGTCAAAGTTCTAAAATAAAAATGAAACTGTGAACCATAAATCCTATATTCCATATAAATTTTCCTCCAATATGTACAATTAAAACACTTCTAGCCGGGCATGGTGGCGCACGCCTTTAATCTTAGCACTTGGGAGGCAGAGGCAGGCAGATCTTTGTAAGTTCAAGGCCAGCCTGGTCTACAGAGTGAGTTCCAAGACAGCTGGGGCTACAGGGAGACCCGGTCTCAAAAAGACAAAAAAAAAAAAAAAAAAAAAAAAACACTTCTTGTAAGAAAAAAGCTGAGGGAGTTAGACTTCCCCTAAATGAAAAGTTCGTAACATTAAACAATAACCCAAACCATATGAAGCAATAAGAACTCAATGAACGTAACTACATACATTTCTCTAAGAGCTAGCATTAGTGTAAATAGTTTAGAGATAATTCCAACACTCATTTCTTATTTGACTGAAGACATTAATGCTTAATAATTACAAATCTAACACTTGTTTTAACTTCGGGTTCTAAATCCATAATGAGCAGAAGGAAGAAATGAAATAGGAGAATCAAAACACATGAAGTAGAAACTAGAAAAATAACTAAGAAAAATCGATGGGCCCAAAGTTGATACTTGAAGAGACTATTGATATAACTGATTAACCTGCAGTGTGACAGACGGAGAAAACAAGAGGGACAACTCCAATCAAGTCAAATCAAAGACAAAAATATAGATATTGCTACCAGTTATTGATATGAAAAGAACTGTAACAGGCTATTCTATATAATATTCTAATATTTATATACTATGAATATGGAAACCAAAAATTAAGTAAGCTAAATAAAATGGGCACATTCCTATAGACATAAACTTGACTAAGATTCAATCACATGGAAATTAATATTGACCTCGGATTATGTATATGAAGGGGAATGAGTCAGCCCTGAAAACTCCTAACAATGAAAAGCCCAGAAAGCAATGCTTCACTGGTGAAATCTACAAAAAAAAAAAAAAAAAAAAAAAAAAAAAAAAAAAAAAAAAAAAAAAAAAAAAAAAAAAAAAAAAAAAAAAAAAAAAAACCTTTAAGAACTAATACAAGTTATTCTCTGATTCTCCCTACCCCCTCCAAATTGGGTACAAGTGATACTTTGTCAGTGCTCTTAACTGCTGAGCCATCTCTTCAGCCCCGTCAAGTGATACTTTGTAACTCATTCTATGTAACCAATTGTCAAAAGTAAAAGTACTATAAGAAACAAAACTCAGTACCAATATTCCTCTTGAATATTAATATAAAATTCTTCACCCAAAGACCAGAAAATTGAATTCAACAACATATTATAGAGTTCCATAGTGTTACTAGAACACAAGGTGGCTCAACCTATGAAAATTAACATACTAAACCACATTAACAAAATGAAGTGTGAAAGATGATATCAATTGATATTGATAGAAATTTTGTCTTTGATTTGACTTGATTGGAGTTGTCCCTCTTGTTTTCTCCGTCTGTCACACTGCAGGTTAATCAGTTATATCAATAGTCTCTTCAAGTATCAACTTTGGGCCCATCGATTTTTCTTAGTTATTTTTCTAGTTTCTACTTCATGTGTTTTGATTCTCCTATTTCATTTCTTCCTTCTGCTCATTATGGATTTAGAACCCGAAGTTAAAAATATCAATTGAATTGATATTGACAGAAAAGGCTTTTAGCAATATTTAGCTCCCTTCCCTGATTGAAAACAAAAAGTGAACAAATTCAGAATCAAAGGATTGAAAACAAAAAACATGAACAAATTCAGAATCAAAGGAAAGTATCTTAACAAAATAAAAGCCATGTACAGAAAACTCCCAGTAAATATTGCACTCAATGATGAAAGACTGAGAATATTTCTTACAGGATCAGGGACAGAAAAGAATACTCTCTTGTCATTTATACCCAACATAGTAAGAGAAAATATGGGTAAATAGACAAGAAAAAGAAATGAAAGGCATCTAAATTGGAAAGGAAAAGTAAAATTATCTGTTTCTCTTACAACAGGTGATATGATCATTCATTTTGAAAGTCCTAAAATTCTACCCAAGAGGAAGAAATATGCTATAATATGCTATAACTATTAAACATCTTTAACAAAGTAACAGGATGCAAAAATCATTAGTGTAATTTGTTCACTTGTAACAAACAACATGAAAATTCCACTCATAATAGCATCAAATAATCAAAATATTCAGGAATGGATTTAGCCAAAGAGCTGAAAGATTTGTGCAATGGACACTTTAAAACATATTTGAGGGGACCGGAGAGATGGCCTAGAGGTTAAGAGAGCTGAATGCTCTTGCAGAGGACCCGGGTTCGATCCCCAGCACCCACATGGCGGCTAAAAACTGTCTTTAACTCCAGTTCCAGGGGAATTCAATGCCCTCTTCTGACTTCTGCGGCACTGCACGACACGGGTGCACAAACCCGCATGCAGATAGTACAGTCATAGACATACAAAGATAACATTTAAAAAATAAAATAAAACATATTTGAAATAAATTAAGGAAAATATAGGTGAAAACACACTCTTTGTTCCTGGACAGGAAGATCAAATGTGTTAAGATGTCAACTTTACCCAAAATGGCTGATAGACTAATGCAGTTAGTCCCCAAAATACAAATTGCCTTTATTTGCAGAATGCAAATCCCATTGTAAGATTAATATACTAGATGAAGGGACCCCATGTAGCCAATCTTGAAAGGGGAAAATAAAGTTAGAACTCCATTTCCTGCTTTCAAAAGTCATTAAAAGCTATATCATTCAAAATGGTATATTATCATAAAGACCAACAGATAGACTAATCAAATAGGAAATATGGACAAAATGTCAGACAAATGTATCTACATCACATGGGAGAAAGTCTTTTTCATTAAATGGTGCTGGGAAAAGTATATAACCATACATAAAAGAAGATGGATAGACCATATCTAAACCCCCAAAAAGTTACCTCTAAAATGATCAAGGCTTAAGTGGAAAATCATGAGCCAAATTCTTCATGGATTAGAATTGATAGAGACTTCTTAGATATGAGAGAAAAAGCACAGGCAACTCCCAAAAATGGATAAATTGGAGTTGGTGAGATTTATTTTTAAGATGGGATGAAAGAGTTCATTGGGCTTTGTTTTAGAGCACAGGGAGGAGTTCCTTATAGGAATGCGGGTAACACCAAAACAGCCCATCATAAATGAGGAACTCATGGAAGCTGCATCATGAGTCCCTTGAAATCTTTTAATTTTTATTATTTATTTATTATGTGTGTGTGGTGTGCATATGTGCTTGCATGTGTGTGGGAGCACTTACTATATATATATATATATATATATGCCTGAATATGTATATATATGTTTATGCATGTGAAAGCCCAGTTGATGATGAGTGTTTTCTTTGATCATGCTCTACTTTACTTATTGAAACAGGGTCTCTTACTGAGCCAGATGCTCCCTGATTCCAGCTAGTCTGCTTGGCCTGCTAGCCCCAGGGATCCCATCTCTGCTTCTCCAGTGCTGCCACACCTGCTCAGCTTTTATGTGGGTACTGGGAATCCAAACTCCAGTCTTCATGCTTATGAAGCTAGTGCTTTATCTGCTGATCCATCTGCCCAGCCCCTTAAAGTTTTAAAAAAATAATCATCAAAAGATACTGTTAATAGAGTAAAAAGACAATCCACAAAAATAGAAGAAAAGTTTTTATAAAGTATATTTCTAACTAAGGAAATAATATATAAAAATAGAGAAGAGGCCAGCTGGGACTAAAGGGAGACCCTGCCTTGAAAAGACCGAGAGAGAGAGAGAGAGAGAGAGAGAGAGAGAGAGAGAGAGAGAGAGAGAGAATTTCTTTTGTTTTTCATTTTGAGAAGGGGTCTCCCAGTAGCCCCAGCTAGCCAGGAACTTGCTATGTAGACCAGGCTGGCCTCAATCTCATGGAGATCCCCATCTTTACCTCCAGAGTGCTGGGACTAAAGGCATGC
Source organism: Rhizomys pruinosus (assembly GCA_009823505.1). Lineage (NCBI taxonomy): Eukaryota > Metazoa > Chordata > Mammalia > Rodentia > Spalacidae > Rhizomys > Rhizomys pruinosus. The sequence goes on from VZQC01009916.1 coordinate 280,774, forward strand.
ACCACCATGCCCAGCTTGAGACTTTCTTAAATGCAGCCCCAAAATGATTTAAAAATAGGAAAGATATTTGAATAAACTTTTTTTTCCCAAAGCAGACGTACAAAGGGCTAATATCACACAGAAAATGTTCCATGTCGCTAATCATTAGGGAAACAGAAACCAAACTCTCTCTATTAGGTTGTTAAATATCAAAACCTTAGCATTTTTAGGAAGAATATTTCTGTTCTTTGAAGCTTGCTATATGAATTTTATTTATTAACTTTGGTATTATTAAAAATGATGATCACTGTCTTAGTTATCAGCTTTCCATGGAGCTGAAACTGATATCCAAACCCTACAACATTTTAAATTTAAGCATGGGTATTTTTTATTTGTAAGTGGAACAACTGAGGCTCAGGGAGAAGTTTTTTTCTGCTACAGTGAGGTTTTCATCATCATGCTCAAAATCCCTGACAGAATAACTTTTAAAAAGGATGGATTTACTTGAGATCACTGTTACCAGGGCTTTGGCTCATTAGTCAGGTAGGGATCTGTGGAGCAGATCAGTTCACATAACCATGGTGGAAAGCAGAGGACACGGGACCTACAAGCAGCAACAGCGAGATGCTCCTCCAGTGATCTGCCCAAATCATCGGCCTCCACTAAATGGGCCCCACCTCTGTCTTTCAGCACATCTCAATGATGCATTCATATTAGTGCTTTCTCCTAAATGTTTCTTAATCCAATTAGGTTGATAATAAAATTAACATCGAAGCGAGATTGCTATTCAACCTACCTCTTTCTTATTCCAAAGACTGTAACCTTCTGCTGCATTATAACTGCCAGATATTTTTTTCCCATTGGGGGAGAAATATGTTCTGCAGATCTTCACATTACTAATTTTCAAACACATGGTAATATTTTCTATAAAATAAGCCTGACATAGACCTGTACTACATCTGTGAAAATTGTCTGAGTGAATACATACTCTATTATCTGCCTATTTCAAAGCCATGATCAGAGACCCAATTATGAAAGCTGAAAATACTAACGTTACTGCTTTGGCCACTTGCTGGTCCACTGTTGCTGTACCATACTCCTCCTCTTCTCTAATAGCTTTAACATCCTGAAGCTGCTTCAGAAAATGAACTGAAGTTTTCAGAGAAAAAGGCCCCCTATGCTAACAATTACATGGCTGACTGATTAGAAATCTGCAGAGTAAGAATGCTCCAGACCTAGAGCAGAGAATGTCATCAGACAGCATGTGAGACCTACAGCAGCTTCCTCCACTTACCTGACGTTTCCACCAATGTATTTGAAAAACATCTTAATTTATGATTTTAAATTAAGTTTTTAAGATTTTAAATAGTTTTCTCCATAGCTATAAAAGTTTCATAAAATCATTTTTCATATTGGAACAACTCAAATCCACATTGCCAAGCTGCCCATGACCACTCATTGGCTCAAGAGTAAATTGCTATTCTCTTTGAGGTGAGAGCTGTGTTTTACATCAAAAAGAGACTATTTTATTGTAAAGGCAGAGTTCCAGACTCAGTCTTCAGAAGACTGACTGCACTGAGTCACTCACCCACAAATGTCTTGCTCAAGTTAATCCTGGCTATTTAGCTCATTCATCCAGAATATGTATTTATTTTTTCTAGTTCCAATATTTCTTTTTCACTAAAACTTGTATTTCCCCAGAGGCTTAAGTTGAAATGTATCCATCTTACATGTAATTTATACCAAATATTACCAATGCTTTGTAGAATATGACATTGATCTGTAGGCATTATTTTTAGTGATGTATTTATTTTATGCTTATGTGTTTTGCCTACATGTATGTAAGTGCACCAGTGTCATCCAATGTCATGCAGTGACCACAGAGGCGAGAAGAGGGTGCTGGAACCCCAGTAATTAGAGTCACGCATGGTAGTTAGCCACCAAGTGACTGCTGGGAACTGAACCTGGATCCTCTGCAAGAGCAGCCAGTACTCTTAACCACTGAGCCATCTCCCCAGCCCCTGTAGGCCTTATTATTTTAAAAGTACAGGCTGGGCGTGGTAGCACACGCCTTTAATCCTAGCACTTGGGAGGCAGAGGCAGGCGGATCTTTGTGAGTTCAAGGCTAACCTGGTCTACAGAGTAAGTTCCAGGACAGCTGGGACTACAGGGAGACCCTGTCTTGAAAAGACCAAAAAAAAAAAAAAAAAAAAAAAAAAAGTATTTATATATTGATGAGATAATTCAGTAAGCTTCCTAAGTCTAAAATTTGAATATTAGCAGCTGACCTAGACTCTCAGTGTCAAAGTCTCCTTGAACCGCAATGGACTCAGAGGCCTCTATCTTTACATGTCTTCAAAGTTGTGTGATTTGTAAGCTTAAAGATGACATTTTGCGTGTTGTTGGCCTCTTAACAATTTGACAAAAATGATGACCTAGTTCCCCTGAAATTCTTTACCACACCCTAATTTGGAGTTGAGATTTTGTGGGACTCAACAGAACCATATTTCTTTTCTTTCTTCTTTCTTTCTTTCTTTCTTTCTTTCTTTCTTTCTCTCTCTCTCTCTCTCTCTCTCTCTCTCTCTCTCTCTCTTTTTTCTCTTTTTGAGACAGGGTCTCCCTGTAGCCCGAGCTGTCCTGGAACTCACTCTATAGACCAGGCTTGCCTTGAACTCACAGAGATCCACCTGCCTCTGCCTCCCAAGAGCTGGGATTAAAGGTGTGTGCCACCACACCCAGCAGAGCCACTATTTCTAATCTCAGGTTAGAATCTCTTGCTTAAAAAAAAAAAATCTCTTGCTTTAATAAGAAACTGAAGCAACACAATTTGTTCCCTTTCTCCTTATCATGATTATATTCAACTGGGTAATTAAATTTGTCAGAAGTGTCCTATGAATGATCATTTTAGGAGCATGAATCTACCAGTGTCACTGCGGCAGCCACACTGAGCCTTGGCATAGAGCTTCTGTACTGGAGCCTCAAGATCAGCCAGTAGGCCAGGCTGCCACTGTCCTTAAGACTTTGCCTGGCATATCAGCCGAGCATCCATCTCCAGCTTATTCTACAAATCAAATGACACCTATCAAACACTGTACATGCCAGGCCTTAACTGATACACTCAGAATTCAGAGATCAGAGGGACAGATCCTGCTCAAATTCTGCTGCCAGCTCTTCTTCCCCTGCCATTTTCCCCAGTCTTACCTCCCTCTTCTACAAGTTTTGAAACAAGATATTTGTCAAATTTATGTCAAACACAACAAAGGTAGTCTTGGCATCTAGAAAGAAATTCTCACACATATAGAAAAACAAGGGAGAGCTCTTGCCATTTCCTTATAAAGCGTTACACTGGTAAGGTGCCCTGAAAGAATAGAGAAAAATAGACCTAATTAGACCTGTTTAATCAAAGGTATGTGCGGAACTCAAGGAGGAAAACTCCCATGAGGTTTGATGCCTTGATGGGCAAGAAACACTCATTTGACTCATGACACTCAGCCATGTGTCTGAGTGCACACAGTGCCACCTCTTCACAGCAGCAGCAGTAGTCCCATGACTTCTAGGACATGTGTATCAATAGCACAGTGCAAGCAAATGCTTTGTGTGAATCATCTGATGTATTGTTTATAGCAATACTGAGATGATTTTGAATTTTTCTATGCTTACAGAAAAAGAAATTGGTTTAGAGAATTTGAATTGATTTGCCAAGGTAATAGAAATACAAGTATTAGAACAGGGACTCAAGGCCAAAGTAGTCTGGCGAAAACTCAATGCTGTCAGCAACACTACTCTAGTATTACTCTGCCGTTAGCATAGTCAAGAGAGAATCCAAAATTTGAGAGTAATTGAGCATGGAAGAAATTAGTCTAGACCTATAAGAGTAACCGATATGGTCCATGCACACATTCACTGTATGTTAACAGCAGAGAGGGAGGCAAAAAGCATGATGAGCTAAACACTAACATCAGAAAAACATGGTGAGTGAACCCAAAAAGACATAAAAAAAATGAGCACAAGAGGGGCTGGAGAGATGGCCTAGCAGTTGAGAGTGCCGACTGCTCTTGCAGAGAGCAGGTTCGATCCCCAACACCCACATGGTGGCTGAGAACCATCTTTGACTCCAGTTCCAGGGGAATCCGAGACCCTTTCTGACCTCCGCGGCATTGCATGACAGTGGTGCACAAACCTGCATGCAGACAGTACATTCATACACATACAAAATGAGCACAGGGATCACACACACACACATACACACACACACACACACACACACACACACACTCAGCCCAAATGCAACCTCCTCCAAAACATAAATGCTAGCATATCCTAATATCTATGAAAAACCTTTGAAATTCTGTGAAGTTTCTGTCCACCAAAACCATAAGACCATTCCAACCAAATTAAGAACAACAGAAATATTGTGACTCTCTACATCTTACAGAACAACATTTTCTGTAACACAAGCGCACACATAAGCCCAGAACCATCTCCCCACTGAATACAAGCCAAGCCTTCCTATCCTATGTTCTTTCAATAAACAAGATCTGTAAATATTATTTAAAAGCAGATAACAGAATCCTCTACTGGGCAAAAATCCAGAAACCCTGGGATTCTGTAGAACAGTGATCACAACTAGATTTGAGAGAACAAAGGAAACATTTTGCTTAAAAATTCAAATTATTGTCTGGCTTGAAAATCCTTCTTGATTCTAATGTACAAGTGGGACTCTGCTGAGAACAGTCTGCAGTCTTGTCTGTCCTTCCTAGCTCTGACTCCATTGCAGGGCCCCTTTCTGCCCTTGGGAAAGGGCTTAATTCTACATACGCTATTCTAACTCTATAACATACTCCTTCTTTCCATAGCCTAAGACTGAGGTCATAAATTACTGATGGTGCCTCTATAATTCTTCTCCCTTTCTCAGTACCAGTGAGCATATCACATTACTGTGCAAAGCAAGGGACCACTGGGAAGTTGGAGGAAATGTGTACTGTAGTGCCAGAGTCAAAGCAAAGATACTAATCCCTCTTTAACCTCCTTACGGTGATAATCACAATGAAAATTATTTTTTAGAAAATTTCTTAGGAAAGAACAAGTCACAAAAACTCAAAAAGTAGTTTCAAATGTTCTCCGAGAAAAACAGTGAGCTTCACTGAGAGTAGGGCTCTTCATTTGTTAGCCTTGTCAGGTTTAATCAAAGGCATTGGTTTTTCTTCCCACTTCCTAAGATAAAACACAATCAGTAACAATTAATATTCCTTATCCATGTCTCTTCTCAATTCTAAGAGTAGAACTATAAGCCTCCTCGCTCCCTGAAGCACTTCTAAAACCACGTGGTCCAAGCTGGAAAAGCAACTCTTCCTTTGTATATAGTAAGTGAGCTGTTACATGTTAAATTATGATCAAAATCCTTATTAGAGCCTACACAAAGAATAACAAGTAATATCAACTGCATACTTTTTAACCTTCTGTAATTATGTCACTTATAATCAATTGCCTTTTTAATTAGTCATATTATTATATTCTGTAGCTGGTTTCTATTACATAATTGTTTATCTTCAATAAATGTTTTAATAAGCAGATGTATTTATACTCCATGAAATAACAGTCTCAATTAATCTATGTTGAATACTCATTTGGGAACTTAACTTCAAATCCTGCCAAACATTCTATAAGCATGATTCATGTCAAGATGAATAACAAAAGGTGTATGATGTGTTTAAAAAATACATATTGCCAAAGCTCCATTTTACTGGAAGATTGTGAAATAGCTATTGGTTTTTCTTTGTTATTTTCAAAGCTTATGGTATTTTAGAGAAGGGAGACTCGGTTCCCAAGAATTTAAGACAAGGTCCTCCATGTTCTACTTGGTAGCGTGTATCCTTGAAAGCAAAATCTTTTGCTTATAATTTTTTACCTTTTTGACAACCAAACTGTATAAAACTACTTTATAACAGCACTCCAAATAGAATGGACTTAGCTGTATGAATTTTGGGGGAGATCCTATTTTAATAGATTTAGAGGTCAAATATTAAATTTAACTAAGAAACTTCAAGTAAAAGTTCATTTTTCATTTCTCAAAACAATTAGACTGAATTATCTGATTGGCAAGACAGATTATTCCTGGAGCAGTTTTTCTGGTAAATAGACTATCTTTTCTCAGACAACCCTAACAACCCTAGAAAATAAAAAAAATAATAACTCAAGGATAAATAATACATTTATTAAAAGAAACAACACTAATGTTCATTTAGCATCAGATAGCCAAACTCTGCTTTTTGCTACTGCAATCTGAAGAAATTCAGAGCATCATGAGACGAAGAATGTTCTAGAATTACTAAGCCTCGCAAAAGCAAAAGAAATGTTAGAGACATTCCCAGGGGAAGCATGTTTTATTTGATGCATATGATCTGTACACTGACTTAGCCCAATTACACGCAGTTTATAGCAATGTTAGCCTGTGAAGGACTCTGACCAAGTAAGTTTGAAAGACCAAGGCGCAAATCCGCTAGCGCAAAGCCCTCAGGGTGCGAACATAGGTCTGAACAGAGTAAGGTCTGGGCACAGTGGGCTGTGGGCATGTCCTTCATCTTAGAACCTCATTTTTAATCCATAGCAAGTCTGAAACCCCCCAGTTCATAGAAACACTGCTTTTCAACAGATATTTTTTAAATCTCTAGTAAAATAACTTTGGGTGATTCTTGTGAGGTCATGCTAAGGTCAGCATAGTAAAAGACCACCCACATAGCCAAAGTTGCATGACTCTCCCTAATTTTCATTGTCAAAAGGACAAAGGAACTGTTTTAATGAAGTGTTTTTCAGTTGTCTTTTGTTTCATATTTTACACAGGAAAAAGGAAAATGTTTCTTTAGTTCAGGGCGTCTGAATCATATTTCCAAGGGGACAGGCATTTTCAGGACAGTAAGTACTAAATTATAAATAACTTTCAATAAATTAAACTGTACTCTGGCTTTTTTCTTCCTTGGAAACATTTAGCTTTCAGAAGACTTAATTGTTCTTCAAGAAAATGGCAGTTCCTTCTAAAGTATATAAGACAATTGGGCATCTGTCAGTTAGGAAGCAGTGACGAGATAATGTGGTCCAACACTTCGGCAAGAACTCCACTGAGCCAATGAATGCAAATGTATTCTAGCTTTCCACCTCACATCAAGTAACTCAGTTTGCCAAACTGGACAGGCTCTTACTAGTGTTTGAAGACCATAACAAGTCTTTATATTCCAGTGGCATCTCACCACAGGGACAGAGGAGAACCGTCCAGCAGTGACCCCGAAAATCAGAGGCCAGAAAACAAACTGCTACCTCAAGGGTTTGCATATTTCTAGGGAAGATGCTTAGGTTTGGTGTTTCTTTTTCTAGTTACCTTTCCTTCAAGGACACGGCCCCACATTTCACAAAAGGAAGCTGAATGAATCGACAGCCGTGCTTGGCTAGTTACACAGAGCAAATGAACAGAACTCTGGTGTGGCCAATTTCCCAGCTTTGGAGGCAGGTAAATCTAAGAAACCATCTCCTCCTCGGAGTTATAGGAAGTTACAGGGTCCATACAGAATCCTGTCCAGAGGAGCAGCATTAAAAAAAGGTTATATAAAATGAAATACAACAGTAATTAAGACAGAATCAAATTGCTTCTCTGAGGACTCCAGGAATCAAAGGGAGGAATTACTCTTGGCCCAGGACCTTTCTCTCTTCAAATTCTTTCATAATATACCTTACAAATCCTGGCCTACCCATAACATTAGCCATTAAGAGAAACTTCCAGAAGTAGAGACCAGAATAAAAAAAAATAAGTCATTCTTTTATTCTACAATCCAACCAAATTTGACTTCTGTAATTATTTAGGGATTTTGCACAACTAGTTTTTCCTAAATCTACCTTCATTTTGTTTTTATGGTTATAACTCAATAGAAGAAGAATCACACTGGGTGTAGTGGCACAAGCCTTTAATCCTAGTACTTGGGAGGCAGAAGCAGGCAGATCTTTGTGAGTTCAAGGCCAGTCTGGTCTACAGAGTGAGTTCCAGGACAGCTGGGGCTACAGGGAGACCGTGTCTAGAAAAAAAAAAAAAAAAAAAAAAAAAAGAATCACTTCTTTCTTTTGCTGAGGTTTATTTTTTAATTATGTATATGTGTACATATCAGGAGAGTATGTAGACATGAGTGCAGATGCCCTCAGAGGCCAGAGGCACTGGATCCCCTGGAGCTGGAGCTACAGGCAGCTGTGAACCACCTGACATGGGTACTGGGAATCAAGCTTGGCTCTTCAGCAAGAGCAGCAAGTCCTCTTAACTATTGCGCTATCTCTCTCCAATCCCTAAGAATCACTTCTTCTGTTAATTGCTTTTATATTTTATTATTCTTATTTTATGTGTGATAGTGCAGTGCCTTCATGTGTGTAAGTGCACCCATGTCATGCAATGCCCGTAGAAGCCAGAAGACTCCACTGGACCCCTCGGAGCTGGAGTTATGGATGGTTGTTAGCCACCATATGAGTGCTGCCATTCGAACTCAGGGTCACTTCTTTACACACTGAAATTTTAAAATGCTTTTAGATGAGAATGTTGCTTCCATAGGAAGAAAACCTAGACCTCTGAAATAGCATATAAAATGAAAGTTAGCTGCTACTAGTATTGGAAACACACTCAGAAATTAAAAAGTACAGGAAAGCCAGCTTCCCTGCATTGTAGTGAGACTCCGTGTCTTCTGTCTTGGGTGCTAGCTGAGCATTCCCAGCCAGAGAGACCGGACGAAGGATATTTGCCTTACCTCCAGCAGCACCTGTGTTCCAAGACCAGATTCATAATGAATGTTGATGACTGAGTGACAAAACACATTTTAAGAGATGGGATGAGAGAAAAAGAGTAAGAGGAAGGTTTCCACTGTTCCTGCTGTGGGCAGCACAATTTGCCCAGGGACATGGACATGTTTTCTTGACAACTGGCCATAAAGCAGAGTTTCCACAGATGAAGATCACTGCTTCCTTCGTTTTCCTTCTACTGCCTCCCTTTTCTTTTTTCAAACTAGGGAAGTTCGTCTAAATATGTTACTGTGCAGATCACTGGCGAATGGCCAACTTTTCTCTGCAGAAAGCTAAACTTGATTCTCATTTTAAATGGATACTGGCTTTATAGTCCTAGATGACTTGTAATCAGAGACTACACATTGAACTTGAGCTCTTCCAGACATGTCCAAATTTTGACAGTATCCAATATGAATCTTCCAACCTGCACTTCAGGACCTCACCTGTGAGGTGTTAACTTCCCTCAACTGGATTATGCTCACTCTCTCAGCATGCAGCAGCACACTGTCTGCTTTGTCTTGCAGCCTTGCCTTGCTTGCTTTGATTACTGCCAGGTAAGGCCTCTATTTTGCTTTCTTATATTCAAGGGAATGGGTCCATCGTATTGTGGGTCACACATTGAGACACATAGTAATTCACATCCTAAGATGTTTGAAGTTAAACATAGTTATTTCTCTCAGACTGCTCATTTTATGACTTAAAAAATATGAAGCACTTTATCTGCATTTCCTCATTTTAAATCTCACTGGATCTTTCTCAAGTAGTTTTTGCCCTGTCCAACATCGAGGATGCTAAAACTTAAACAACAGAGTAATTTGCTTTAACTCACCCTGCTGGCAAACTGGCAAAACTAGGTTTGAACACAGGCCATTTGATTCCATGTTCTGTGCTACAGCCATTGGCTAATCCCAGCTCCTGGTCAGCTAAGCAAAGCCTTCCAGGTCCTTAGTTCAAGAATCATTTCTTAGAAAGAACCTAGGCCTACCCTCAGTACTAGCCAGCCAGCTGGGCTGGGCTGTCACAGAGTCTTCAAGCCTCTCTGCTCCTCGTGGCAGAAGTCCCACATGGCTGAGGGAAGAGGCAGCCAGCAGGCTTAGTGCATAGTGACCTGAAGGCCTTGACACATGTCAGCCTCCTATGACAGAGAAAGTCCCTTGCAGTAGGAATTAATCATCTGCAAACTGAGCTGTGGTTAACAGGAAAAGGACTTCAAAGCTTCTGTTCCAACTGGGTATATTGTTCCTAACTCAATTTAGCCAAATTTACTTTTCAAGAGGTCCATATCCTCCTCTTCTCCAGAGATCTTTTTCAGCTTTTCCTTATAAGTAATTTCCCTCAAGAAAAAAAGTGCAATTAAATAGTCGAGGCCTTGAGCTATTGAATAAAAAGAATTCATATTTAAGTAAGGGTTGTCTACATTTAGGCTCACAGTTAGCACTGAGACACAACAGGTATGAATTATTACCCAATCTTTCATGCTGTAACGTGTCTTCTTGCTTAATTGGAGCAATAAGTCCTAGGATTCACTGGGGTTTTTTCCTGATTGACGTCACCCATCATTCTTGAAGTAAGCCATTGGGGAAGAAGTCCTCATAACAATGGAATATTCATTCATGTGCACCAGCTTCTTCCCAGGTGCTGCTTAGGAAAGGTGCAGTTCTGGGAGTGTCTCTGTCCTGAAAATCCCTCCTCAGCCACCACCACTTTCTTGCCCTTTATTCAAAGCATTAGTTGTGTGAAATATTTGTGATGCTGTTCAAAGTTTTAGGCAGTTCAGAGTGTTTAGGTGCAGTGGCGTGGGTATGTGCCCCCCATTTTCCTTTCTTCTGTCTTTGCTCTCTCTCTCCTCAGAAACATCTAGACCCTCTGGCATATTTAGAACCCCAAGTTGCCCCTCCCCATTTTAGGTATTTTTTTTTACTAATACTAGAGTCAGAAATCTTGCCTCTTATACATTGGAGAAGTGAAAATTTTCATTCCCTGTTCAAGGGATTTAGAGGATTGCCAAACACATGTAGTATTTCGGGTTTGGGGGCTACATGGCAACACCTCTAAAATAGCATTACCCAGGTGCATCACAGTTGGCCTGAGTGTCAGACAGGATTATCACAAACAACATGAACCCAAAAAGAAGGGGAAAGAATCTATTTCTTTAGAAAGGAATAATCACATAATTTCTTAGCTTTCACTCTGTGTCTATCAATGTTCCATAGACCCTCCTTGCATTATCTTGCTTAATACTCTTTAATCTCAACATTCAGACACATACAGAAGTCATCCAAGGTTACACACTGTAAGTGGTAGAGCTAGGATTCAGAAACAAAAGGATAGACACTGTGTTATAATGATGATCTGTTTGATTCCTTTCATTCACTAGTCTCCTGACTCACTGAAAGAAGAAAAAAGAAACGAAGAGTCCTATGATACTGTCTCCATTGGTTAGCGCCCATTTTTCTTTCTTTTTTTAAATTTAGAAATAGATTCTCCCACTCTATCCGCCCCCCCAGTACATTTTAGATAACATTCATTGAAGTGATTTATGCTTGGATTTTATAACCTCTAGAAATTTCCTAATAGACAATCCACATAACATCAGAAGGAGACAAGTGCTGAACAGTGTTGGCCCATTCAACTTGCTAGGGAGGGTGATAAAAGCAACTATTATGATAATTCTAGAAAGGAGGAAGTAGAGTGCTAGACAAAAGGAGGGAAGGGGAAAATGTCAGTAAATGCAGAAAGAAGTAAGGAGGAAGAGAGGAAGGGAAGAGGGTAGAAAGAAATGGGACAATTAATAAGCAAAGTAGGGGGAATGAAGGAGTGAATGAGGTAGAGGAGGAGACAAACCATCAGACACATCTGCAGGCAGATGAAATCCCCCTTCAGATCACCATAACTCCCCTCACAGTGAAAGCAACGGAATGCCCTTCATTGGTTTTATAAATTGTGATGTGTGGTTATAGGTTTTATAAACTTGTTTCCCAATTATCATTGAACAGATAGGACATGGAAGAAAACATATATAGGTAGAATTTCATCTTTAAAGATCACTACTGTGCAGCAGAGGCAGCCATGTGCCTGTATATCCCAAATCTAATTGGCTGTTGGCTCTCTCCTTGGAGGAATAACCCATGGCTGATGCCACAAGCCTACATCCTCTACAGGTTAGGAGATGTCATAAGCCACAGTAAGACCCTGTTATATTTATCAGGGGGTAAAAATATAATTCATGAATTAACATATCATCCAAACATATGTGTCTATGCCAAAGTAACCTACCATAACTATTAGTGCTGCTTAAATACCTATATATCTAATTGCTTGTGCTTCATTAGTAGGATCGAAAGGTTACTCCTGAACAAACTGTCAGCCCATGAAAGGAAACAGCCAGAATTGACCAGAATCCAAGTCAACAGCTCCAGAGAGAGAGGACAGTTTTACTTCTCATCCACCTGTGCCCCTTTTCTAAGCCTAGGGAACAATCTGCGGAAGAGGGGGCGTGGTAGAATGTAAAGGCTGCGATTGGGGTGAACGGTGAAACTACAGCGATGTAGTCTGGACACTCATTTGATCAACTTGATTGAACAAACAACCTGTCAACCTCCACTGAATGGTGGGACTGTGGGGGTTTGGGCACAACAGTCTATAGATTGGTTTTGCACGAAGGATGCTTATACTCATGGATTATCACTTATAGCTAAAAAATGAAAAAAAATAAACCTGAAAGATGCAGGACAGTTATGGCAGAATACATGATCTGGGATGGGGTGGGGGT